>JARJEI010000054.1:600000-824546 GCA_029955415.1 Lottia scabra | reverse complement strand
AAAATGACCAAAATTTGCCGAGTTTTTTGCCTCTAGTTTTGGCCCAAAATTCATAAAACAAGTTTTAATCGAATTTCTGGCATCCCTGAAACCCAAAAACTTCAATTATGTCCAAAAAATTCAAATCAAAAATTTTTATTTGAAAAAGTCGATTTTTTCCGATTTTCAAATTTTCCTGACCAAAATGATCAAAATTCGGCCATTTTTGGCCAAGTTTGGCCGATTGTACCATTTTTTCAAACGCCGATTGCCGGCAAACCATAAATAGGAGAATGTTGTCCTTTTGCAGGTAGATAAAGCACGTCGTTCTGCAATTTTCAACACAAACCAGAAGGTTCTATCTTATGCAGTTCCATAGTTACAGGCGCTCAAAGTTTATGTTGTCCTTTTGCAGGTAGATCAAGCACGTCGTTCTGCAATTTTCAACACAAACCAGAAGGTTCTATCTTATGCAGTTCCATAGTTACAGGCGCTCAAAGTTTGGCTTTTTTCCCCAAAAATGACCAAAATTTGCCGAGTTTTTTGCCTCTAGTTTTGGCCCAAAATTCATAAAACAAGTTTTAATCGAATTTCTGGCATCCCTGAAACCCAAAAACTTCAATTATGTCCAAAAAATTCAAATCAAAAATTTTATTTGAAAAAGTCGATTTTTTCCGATTCTCAAATTTTCCTGACCAAAATGATCAAAATTCGGCCATTTTTGGCCAAGTTTGGCCGATTTTACCATTTTTTCAAACGCCGATTGCCGGCAAACCATAAATAGGAGAATGTTGTCCTTTTGCAGGTAGATAAAGCACGTCGTTCTGCAATTTTCAACACAAACCAGAAGGTTCTATCTTATGCAGTTCCATAGTTACAGGCGCTCAAAGTTTGGCTTTTTTCCCCAAAAATGACCAAAATTTGCCGAGTTTTTTGCCTCTAGTTTTGGCTCAAAATTCATAAAACAAGTTTTAATCGAATTTCTGGCATCCCTGAAACCCAAAAACTTCAATTATGTCCAAAAAATTCAAATCAAAAATTTTATTTGAAAAAGTCGATTTTTTCCGATTTTCAAATTTTCCTGACCAAAATGATCAAAATTCGGCCATTTTTGGCCAAGTTTGGCCGATTTTACCATTTTTTCAAACGCCGATTGCCGGCAAACCATAAATAGGAGAATGTTGTCCTTTTGCAGGTAGATAAAGCACGTCGTTCTGCAATTTTCAACACAAACCAGAAGGTTCTATCTTATGCAGTTCCATAGTTACAGGCGCTCAAAGTTTGGCTTTTTTCCCCAAAAATGACCAAAATTTGCCGAGTTTTTTGCCTCTAGTTTTGGCCCAAAATTCATAAAACAAGTTTTAATCGAATTTCTGGCATCCCTGAAACCCAAAAACTTCAATTATGTCCAAAAAATTCAAATCAAAAATTTTATTTGAAAAAGTCGATTTTTTCCGATTTTCAAATTTTCCTGACCAAAATGATCAAAATTCGGCCATTTTTGGTCAAGTTTGGCCGATTTTACCATTTTTTCAAACGCCGATTGCCGGCAAACCATAAATAGGAGAATGTTGTCCTTTTGCAGGTAGATAAAGCACGTCGTTCTGCAATTTTCAACACAAACCAGAAGGTTCTATCTTATGCAGTTCCATAGTTACAGGCGCTCAAAGTTTGGCTTTTTTCCCCAAAAATGACCAAAATTTGCCGAGTTTTTTGCCTCTAGTTTTGGCCCAAAATTCATAAAACAAGTTTTAATCGAATTTCTGGCATCCCTGAAACCCAAAAACTTCAATTATGTCCAAAAAATTCAGATCAAAAATTTTTATTTGAAAAAGTCGATTTTTTCCGATTTTCAAATTTTCCTGACCAAAATGATCAAAATTCGGCCATTTTTGGCCAAGTTTGGCCGATTTTACCATTTTTTCAAACGCCGATTGCCGGCAAACCATAAATAGGAGAATGTTGTCCTTTTGCAGGTAGATAAAGCACGTCGTTCTGCAATTTTCAACACAAACCAGAAGGTTCTATCTTATGCAGTTCCATAGTTACAGGCGCTCAAAGTTTATGTTGTCCTTTTGCAGGTAGATCAAGCACGTCGTTCTGCAATTTTCAACACAAACCAGAAGGTTCTATCTTATGCAGTTCCATAGTTACAGGCGCTCAAAGTTTGGCTTTTTTCCCCAAAAATGACCAAAATTTGCCGAGTTTTTTGCCTCTAGTTTTGGCCCAAAATTCATAAAACAAGTTTTAATCGAATTTCTGGCATCCCTGAAACCCAAAAACTTCAATTATGTCCAAAAAATTCAAATCAAAAATTTTATTTGAAAAAGTCGATTTTTTCCGATTTTCAAATTTTCCTGACCAAAATGATAAAAATTCGGCCATTTTTGGCCAAGTTTGGCCGATTTTACCATTTTTTCAAACGCCGATTGCCGGCAAACCATAAATAGGAGAATGTTGTCCTTTTGCAGGTAGATAAAGCACGTCGTTCTGCAATTTTCAACACAAACCAGAAGGTTCTATCTTATGCAGTTCCATAGTTACAGGCGCTCAAAGTTTGGCTTTTTTCCCCAAAAATGACCAAAATTTGCCGAGTTTTTTGCCTCTAGTTTTGGCCCAAAATTCATAAAACAAGTTTTAATCGAATTTCTGGCATCCCTGAAACCCAAAAACTTCAATTATGTCCAAAAAATTCAAATCAAAAATTTTATTTGAAAAAGTCGATTTTTTCCGATTTTCAAATTTTCCTGACCAAAATGATAAAAATTCGGCCATTTTTGGCCAAGTTTGGCCGATTTTACCATTTTTTCAAACGCCGATTGCCGGCAAACCATAAATAGGAGAATGTTGTCCTTTTGCAGGTAGATAAAGCACGTCGTTCTGCAATTTTCAACACAAACCAGAAGGTTCTATCTTATGCAGTTCCATAGTTACAGGCGCTCAAATTTTGGCTTTTTTCCCCAAAAATGACCAAAATTTGCCGAGTTTTTTGCCTCTAGTTTTGGCCCAAAATTCATAAAACAAGTTTTAATCGAATTTCTGGCATCCCTGAAACCCAAAAACTTCAATTATGTCCAAAAAATTCAAATCAAAAATTTTATTTGAAAAAGTCGATTTTTTCCGATTTTCAAATTTTCCTGACCAAAATGATCAAAATTCGACCATTTTTGGCCAAGTTTGGCCGATTTTACCATTTTTTCAAACGCCGATTGCCGGCAAACCATAAATAGGAGAATGTTGTCCTTTTGCAGGTAGATAAAGCACGTCGTTCTGCAATTTTCAACACAAACCAGAAGGTTCTATCTTATGCAGTTCCATAGTTACAGGCGCTCAAAGTTTGGCTTTTTTCCCCAAAAATGACCAAAATTTGCCGAGTTTTTTGCCTCTAGTTTTGGCCCAAAATTCATAAAACAAGTTTTAATCGAATTTCTGGCATCCCTGAAACCCAAAAACTTCAATTATGTCCAAAAAATTCAAATCAAAAATTTTATTTGAAAAAGTCGATTTTTTCCGATTTTCAAATTTTCCTGACCAAAATGATAAAAATTCGGCCATTTTTGGCCAAGTTTGGCCGATTTTACCATTTTTTCAAACGCCGATTGCCGGCAAACCATAAATAGGAGAATGTTGTCCTTTTGCAGGTAGATAAAGCACGTCGTTCTGCAATTTTCAACACAAACCAGAAGGTTCTATCTTATGCAGTTCCATAGTTACAGGCGCTCAAAGTTTGGCTTTTTTCCCCAAAAATGACCAAAATTTGCCGAGTTTTTTACCTCTAGTTTTGGCCCAAAATTCATAAAACAAGTTTTAATCGAATTTCTGGCATCCCTGAAACCCAAAAACTTCAATTATGTCCAAAAAATTCAAATCAAAAATTGTATTTGAAAAAGTCGATTTTTTCCGATTTTCAAATTTTCCTGACCAAAATGATAAAAATTCGGCCATTTTTGGCCAAGTTTGGCCGATTTTACCATTTTTTCAAACGCCGATTGCCGGCAAACCATAAATAGGAGAATGTTGTCCTTTTGCAGGTAGATAAAGCACGTCGTTCTGCAATTTTCAACACAAACCAGAAGGTTCTATCTTATGCAGTTCCATAGTTACAGGCGCTCAAAGTTTGGCTTTTTTCCCCAAAAATGACCAAAATTTGTCGAGTTTTTTGCCTCTAGTTTTGGCCCAAAATTCATAAAACAAGTTTTAATCGAATTTCTGGCATCCCTGAAACCCAAAAACTTCAATTATGTCCAAAAAATTCAAATCAAAAATTTTATTTGAAAAAGTCGATTTTTTTCCGATTTTCAAATTTTCCTGACCAAAATGATCAAAATTCGGCCATTTTTGGCCAAGTTTGGCCGATTTTACCATTTTTTCAAACGCCGATTGCCGGCAAACCATAAATAGGAGAATGTTGTCCTTTTGCAGGTAGATAAAGCACGTCGTTCTGCAATTGTCAACACAAACCAGAAGGTTCTATCTTATGCTGTTCCATAGTTACAGGCGCTCAAAGTTTGGCTTTTTTCCCCAAAAATGACCAAAATTTGCCGAGTTTTTTGCCTCTAGTTTTGGCCCAAAATTCATAAAACAAGTTTTAATCGAATTTCTGGCATCCCTGAAACCCAAAATCTTCAATTATGTCCAAAAAAATGCAAATCAAAAATTTTATTTGAAAAAGTCGATTTTTTCCGATTTTCAAATTTTCCTGACCAAAAATTCGGCCATTTTTGGCCAAGTTTGGCCGATTTTACCATTTTTTCAAACGCCGATTGCCGGCAAACCATAAATAGGAGAATGTTATCCTTTTGCAGGTAGATAAAGCACGTCGTTCTGCAATTTTCAACACAAACCAGTAGGTTCTATCTTATGCAGTTCCATAGTTACAGGCGCTCAAAGTTTGGCTTTTTTCCCCAAAAATGACCAAAATTTGCCGAGTTTTTTGCCTCTAGTTTTGGCCCAAAATTCATAAAACAAGTTTTAATCGAATTTCTGGCATCCCTGAAACCCAAAAACTTCAATTATGTCCAAAAAATTCAAATCAAAAATTTTATTTGAAAAAGTCGATTTTTTCCGATTTTCAAATTTTCCTGACCAAAATTCGGCCATTTTTGGCCAAGTTTGGCCGATTTTACCATTTTTTCAAACGCCGATTGCCGGCAAACCATAAATAGGAGAATGTTGTCCTTTTGCAGGTAGATAAAGCACGTCGTTCTGCAATTTTCAACACAAACCAGAAGGTTCTATCTTATGCAGTTCCATAGTTACAGGCGCTCAAAGTTTGGCTTTTTTCCCCCAAAATGACCAAAATTTGCCGATTTTTTTGCCTCTAGTTTTGGCCCAAAATTCATAAAACAAGTTTTAATCGAATTTCTGGCATCCCTGAAACCCAAAAACTTCAATTATGTCCAAAAAATTCAAATCAAAAATTTTATTTGAAAAAGTCGATTTTTTCCGATTTTCAAATTTTCCTGACCAAAATGATAAAAATTCGGCCATTTTTGGCCAAGTTTGGCCGATTTTACCATTTTTTCAAACGCCGATTGCCGGCAAACCATAAATAGGAGAATGTTGTCCTTTTGCAGGTAGATAAAGCGCTCAAAGTTTGGCTTTTTTCCCGAAAATGACAAAAAATTTGCCGAGTTTTTTGCCTCTAGTTTTTCCCCAAATTTCAAAAAACAAGTTTTAATCGAATTTCTGACATCTCTCGAACCTCAAAACTTTGATTCCGCCAAAAAAAGCAAAAACTAAATTTTATTTGAAAAAGTCGATTTTAAAATTTCTTCTGATCAAAACGATAGAAATTTATCGATTGTTGGCTAAGTTTTGCACAAAAACGGCATTTTCTAAAACTGTGATTGTGTAAGTCGGAGAAAGTTGTCCTTTGCATGGTGGATAGACGACGGGATTCTCTAATTTTCAACACAAACCAGAAGGTTTTATCTCATATAGTTCCTGAGTTACAGGCACTCAAAGTTTAGGTTTTTTCCAGGAAAAATACCAACATTTTCAAAGTTTTTGGCCTCTAGTTTTTCCCCAAATTTCAGAAAACAAGTTTAAATCGAATTTCTGACATCTCTCGAACCTCAAAACTTTGATTCCGCCAAAAAAAGCAAAAACTAAATTTTATTTGAAAAAGTCGATTTTAAAATTTCTTCTGATCAAAACGATAGAAATTTCTCGATTTTTGGCTAAGTTTTGCAAAAAAACGGTATTTTCTAAAACTGCGATTGCGGGCGAACCGTAAGTCGGAGAAAGTTGCCCTTTGCAGGGTGGATAGACGACGGGATTCTCTAATTTTCAACACTAACCAGAAGGTTTTATCTCATGTAGTTCCATAGTTACAGGCACTCAAAGTTTAGGTTTTTTTTCCAAAACGTAGAGTGCTCGCTCTAGTTGTTCTATAAAACTCTGTGGGTCTGTTGAATAGTGCCTTACAGTGTGTAATGCGGATAATTATACAAACTTACATCATGGCCCTAGGCCCTGACCCCTGACCCTTAAAAAAATATAATAAATAAAACAGCACACACACTCACACAAACAATTACTTTGTAATTTGTACAGGGAATTACAAGCTAGGAATAACATTCTCCGCCATGCCTATGCCTTAACCAAGTCCCCAGCTAAATCCTTAGTTCACTTTCGGACTACTACCGGGAGATTTATTTGTAGTCTGAAATATTCTTTTGTAGTCCGAATAATGCATTAAAAAAAATACAAAAGACTTCATGAACATTTTCAAGTTTACAAGAAGTCCATTCAACAGAGTACAGCAAGTAAGATCTGACATATCATGACAAGACATGATTCACTTGTTATGATTACAATGAACGTTGAACAATGAAATAATTCTAAAACATTTCTAATTTTAAAGTGTCAATTTTCGGTTTATTTAGGGGAGGTAACTACATTGTCTAATTAGCGAAAACTGGTCAACCAAGATTGCATTATAAAGTAAAAATATCCAATTGACACTTCGTCATTATGTTAGTGGCCGGCCAATTTTTGTGGCCAATGGCTACACTAAAAATTAGGACTTATTGTAATTCTCGTAATAAAAACGAAAAACGAATTTATTGTAATTCAAGTAAACTAATTTTGAGGAATGTTTGTAATTGTTGTAATAAAATCATAAAACGAATTGTTTTTCAAACAGTTGTATTTATAATAAAACAGACAAGTCACTAGTCATCTTATGTTATAAATGATTGTTGTAAAAGAGTTTATTATTTCTTTCTCTTCTATAGTGATGAGGGTGGGATTCACCTTTTGACTGAACTAGTATGGCTTAAAACTGATTTTTTTTTAAGGAATGTGTTTATATTGGAAACTATTGGTCCATCTAAGCCATTAATATGAAAAAGATCTAAAAAAATTTGAAATCTTAAGGTTTTAATCGAGTACTGGCCAGTGAGCGAAATATGGCTGACGGATCGGCCAAAGACGAAGACTCTACATGGCCAATATTATATTCTTTTATAAAGATTGGGTTGGGGCAGATTTTTTGACAGATTAGGCATATTCTCTATCCTACAGCTCCAAATAAGCTGTTCATATCGCTAGATTAGAAAAAAAATATATCTTTTAGGCCTAAACCCGTTAATGGCCAGTGGGCGAAATTAGAGACGAAGACTCGACATGGCCAATTTTTTCTTCCTCTATAGTGATGGGGGTGGGGCAGTTTTTTTGATGGAATGTGTTTATATGGCATCCTATTGGTCCATCTAAGATATTAACATGGAAAAAATCTAAAAAATTTGAAATCTTAAGGCTTAAATCGAGTACTGGCCAGTGAGCGAAATCCAATATGGCGGACCGATCGGCCAACGACGAAGACTCTACATGGCCAATTTTTTATTCTCTTATAGCGATTGGTGTGGGGCAGATTTTTTGGTGGATTTGGCATTTTCCTAACCCTACAGCTACGTCTGAGCCGTTCATATCGAAAAATTACCATAAAAATTATATCTCAAGGCCTTAAGCCGTTACTGGCCAGTGAGCGAAATAAGAGACGAAGACTCTACATGGCCAATTTTTTATTCTCTTATAGCGATGGGGGTGGGGCAGTTTTTTTCATGGAATGTGTTTATATGGCATCCTATTGGTCCATCTAAGATATTAACATGAAAAAAATCTAAAAGATTTGAAATCTTAAGGCTTAAATCGAGTACTGGCCAGTGAGCGAAATCCAATATGGCGGACCGATCGGCCAAAGACGTCTTTGGCCGATCGGTCCGCCATATTGGATTTCGCTCACTGGCCAGTACTCGATTTAAGCCTTAAGATTTCAAATGTTTTAGATTTTTTTAATATTAATGGCCTATAAATGCCATATAAACACATTCTATCAAAAAAACTGCCCCACCCCCATCACTAATTGCCCATGTTGAGTATTCGTCTCTAATTTCGCCCACTGGCCAGTTACGGGCTTAGGCCTTAAGATATAATTTTTATGGTAATTTTTCGATATGAACGGCTAAGATAGAGCTGTAGGATTGGGAATATGCCAAATCCGTTATAAAATCTGCCCCACACCCATCGCTATAAGAGAATAAAGAATTATGGAAGACAATCCCTGCCAAAATGAATCATTCTTAATGCTTAATTCGGTGTCAAACATTAGTACAGTAAAATCAACATTTGTACGCTTAATTTGACATTTGTACGCTTAATTTGATATTTGTTCGCTAAATTCATAATTTGTTGTTTAAAATTTATCATTCGAATAAAGAATATTACTGAACAAATTAACGATCAAGCCGAACTAATAATGCCCACTTCATAACGCCGAATGAAGTTTACCGAACAAATGTTGAAAAACATTTCTCGCATTTCATGAGAACGCTATCATTATGACGACAAGTGGCGCTGTAATCGCTGACTTTATCTGATACAGACTATAGATGAAACCGAAAGTTTAACTTCCTTTTCGTTTGAGGGAAACCTTCGATGCATTGACAAAGTTCTATAGAGGCCTAGATCCTAGTAATAAATCGATCGCTTTTCGTTTTTCGTCCATGTTGAAAGTTAATGAAATTGCATGTTCGTGTTGTTGAGGCTTGCGGTTTTATCCTGTTAAAAATTTATTTTTGTCCATATTTCCCATCACACTATTGTTCATCATATACTATATTAACAACTCAAAAACCATTGATTATCATCCATACGACAATATACGAATGGGTTGGGTAAAAAAAAATGGGTCTGGCTGGACTAGGATCTAGGCCTCTATAGAACTTTGTCAATGCATCGAAGGTTTCCCTCAAACGGAGATAGCTTGCCAGGCAAGGTAATATACGCCCACTGGCAGCTTTGACTTTAAACAAATATATTTGACAATTACAAGAAAAGTGATTAAGAACATTCACATCAAGTTTCTTCAGTATTGTGCCTCCTATAGTGTTTAAGAGCTAAAAATTGACCATGTTTTCAAGAACAAGGGCAATAATTCATAGTAAATATTTTTCGATTTTCATAAGAGTTTATCCTTGGGTGGTAATAAACATTATCAGTAAGTTTCATCAAAATCCGTTATGACTTCTGACCTGTATAGTGTTTACAAGCCAAAAAAATCAAACGCATTTTCAAGAACAACAACAATAATTCATAGTAAATATTTTTATATTTTGCTGATTTTCAATAGGGTTTATCCTTGGGTGGTAATAAACATTATCAGTAAGTTTCGTCAAAATCCATTAAGAATTGTGACCAGTAGAGTGTTTACGAGCCAAAAATCAAACGCGTTTTTTAAGAAAAAGGGAAATAATTCATAGTAAATATTTTTCAATTTTGCTCATTTTCAATAGGGTTCATACTTGGGCGGTAATAAACATTAACAGTAAGTTTCATCAAAATCCATTAAGAATTGCGACCTGTATAGTGTTTACGAGCCAAAAATCGAACACGTTTTTAAGAACAAGGGCAATAATTCATAGTTAATATTTTTCGATTTTTGCTTATTTTCAATAGGGTTCATCCTTGAGAGGTAATAAACATTACCAGCAAGTTTACTCAATATCCGTTAAGAATTGTGACCTGTAGAGTGTTTACAAGCAAAAAATCGAACGCGTTTTTAAGAACAAAGGCAATAATTCATTGTAAATATTTTTCGATTTTGCTGATTTTCAATAGGGTTCATCCTTGGGTAGTAATAAACATTACCAGCAAGTTTCATCAAAATCAGTCAAGAATTGTGACCTGTAGAGTGTTTACGAGCCAAAAATCGAACGCGTATTAAAGAACAGGGGCGATAATTCATAGTAAATATTTTCCGATTTTGCTGATTTTCAATAGGGTTCATCCTTGGGCGATAATAAACATTACCAGAAAGTTTCGTCAAAATCGGTTAAGAATTGTGACCTGTAGAGTGTTTACGAGACAAAAATCGAACGCGTATTAAAGAACAAGGGCAATAATTCATAGTAAATATTTTCCGATTTTGCCGATTTTCAATAGGGTTCAGCGCGATAATTAACATTACCAGAAGGATTCGTCAAAATCCGTCAAGAATTGTGACCTGTAGAGTGTTTACGAGCAATTGTGGACGGACGGACGGACGGACCGACGGACGGACCGACGGACATGGGTGACGACAATATACGCTCCACATTTCATGTGGGCGTATAAAAAGGAAGTTTAACTTTCGGTTTCATCTATAGTCTGTATCAGATAAAGTCAGCGATTGCAGCGCCACTTGTCGTCATAATGATAGCGTTCTCATGAAATGCGAGAAATGTTTTTCAACATTTGTTCGGTAAACTTCATTCGGCGTTATGAAGTGGGCATTATTAGTTCGGCTTGATCGTTAATTTGTTCAGTAATATTCTTTATTCGAATGATAAATTTTTAACAACAAATTATGAATTTAGCGAACAAATGTCAAATTTAGCGTACAAATGTTAAATTAAGTGTACAAATGTTGATTTTACTGTACTAATGTTTGACATCAAATTAAGCATTAAGAATGATTAATTTTGGCAGGGATTGTCTTCCATAAAGAATTGGCCATGTAGACTTGTCGGTCCTTCATTTTACCCACTGGCCACTAATAGATTTAGAGCTAAAGGTTACATCTTTTTAAATTTTGCCATAGGTCCTTTTACAGGCACTGTAAGATCAAATGTGACATTCTACTGCAAAATTATTTTTAATTTGAATCGTTTTTTATCATAATATTGTAAATCGTAATTTAATTCCTGTATTTGTACATTACCACTTATGATAGAAAAATTGTTTGTCGTTTGTCGTTAATTTATTGTAATTCATAATTCGATTCTTTATTTTGTACACAGCCACTGGCCGGCCATAAAAAAATAAAAAATTGGCCAAAAATATTGGGACGAAGCCCTAACTCAAAATATAGGTGAGTTGGAAATTTACAATTTTAGCCTAATTTCGTGGTTGTTATGCAATTTGTAATGCTAAGGCGAACAAGTCTGTATCATACAGCAATGCTAAATTGTGAGATGGATTTCCTTTTGTAAAGGAAGGACTAGTTTCGTTATTTTTACCGGCGGTGACTTCAAAGATTGTTTTATGTTTACGTAACAGTAACGGGACTACATTTAAAGTCTATAAGTGAAAGAAGAACCTAACAACGTAGGCTATTATCTAAAAGAGATATGATGATTTAAAAGGTAGGCCTATACTACCCATTAGGAGCTTTATCAATAATAATAATAATAATAGGTAGCCTAAGTTTACTGATTCAACAGTAACAGTCTCATATCAATATAGATAGTCTGAAACTTGTCGACTCTCTTTTCAGCCTTTGACAGATATGGCCAGGGAAGAGTCAGAGGCTATCAGAGGCTGGGGAAAGAGTCAGCAAATTCTTACTAATATCAATACTGTCCATGTAATCGATTACGTTACGTATCAGTTATCAGTAGCCTATTGTCGATAATCAATCTCAATTTGGTATCGTAATCAATGTCCAGCCCTAATCATAATAATAGTAAATTGTTTGATATTTCAGTGAAAAGCTGTTAAGTATACGTATAATGAATGAAGATATATTTCAAGAATAATATGAGATAATAATGGGAGATTTAGAAGAACAACAAGACGAATTGTTGGCTTTAGAAAGTATTTATGATTCCAGTGTCCTGTCAATCATCAATGAACCAGATGATAAAGGCGGGCAGTTTGATGCTAAGCCACACCTACCTGATCCATTTTACATACAATCTGATCCACTTGAAAAAGGTTGGTAAAATGTTTTCTTATACAATGGTATAACTTAGTCGATTGCAAGTTGTAGTGTTCAAACTGTTTGTGATCTTTACGAACCAGTTAACTTTCAGCAATAACCGGTTATTTTCTGGTTAATCCTGGTTAATTTCTCAAGCTTAAAAACACATTTTCTACTGAAATTTTTATGTTAGGAATTGACAGTTAAAGCGATACTACGTCTTAGAATGAACAAAAAAAAATAATTTTTAAACTTGGTCAATAGGAGTATATATTCATCAGGGGACAAACCTAGTGACATAACTATAAAACAGATTACCGAAATAATTTTATAAATCCAGAAAAATATGTTTAAATACAATAATTGATAAATGCCTTAAATAATAATCTGTAATTGTATGGAAAATTACATAGTTTTATGGGTTTATTTGATTCTGTTTGTATTCTTTGGACACTGTTGATGAATATATACTCTTATTGACCAAGTTTGAGAACTTAATTTTTTTGTTCATTCTAAGAGGTTGTATCGCTTTAACTAGTCTTCTCAAAACAGACTCAGTTAAGTTGGATTCTACTGGGGTTTAATAGCTCAGTCGGTTACTGGGTCGTTCTTTACAAACATGACATCATTTGCTTGGATAAGAGCAAATGGTGGTTGTTGTGTTTGAGAATTCGGTTCTCGATCAGGGTGTGAAAGTTGGGCATTATTGACTTGTTTTAGATTCCAAAGAAGATAATTTACAGAGGATCCAGTATTTACCTCCTGTGACCTTGAACTTTCAACTACCTACAGATTATCCTTCCACATCATCTCCGGAATTCACTTTAACTTGTAAATGGTTGACACGTAAACAGGTATTTAGATAATTTAAATAAAAGGACTGATATGCATTGAGTTATGCAAAGTTCCCCTTTGTCATTCGGATGAGACAATAAACCTTGTGGCCTTGTGTGCCATCAATCTAATTAAAATTAGATTACATTTCGTTTCGGTTATTTTTTGATTGTCGACTTTATGTAATCTAAAGACTTATATAAGGAGGTCATCTTCTGGTGACGAAAATTTCAGCCAATCAAAATCTACCTTCAAGATCGCAGGTCTATGCATTATGCATTGATTATGCATTGTGGGAAGACGAAACAGAAAGTAAAGCAACACAGCAGTCAAAATTATGACGCAATACAAAATATTCAAATATAAACGGTGTTCTGATTGGCAGAGGGGTGGCACATGCTATAAATAGCTTATTCATAACCAGAAGATGATCTCCTTATACAAGTCTTTAGATTACATGGAGTCGACAATCAAAAAATAACCGAAACGAAATGTAATCTAATTTTAATTAGATTGGTGTGCCATAGACTGTATGTATGAAAGATCCTTCAATAGTATAGACTGATACCTCCATCCTGGCAAGATTTCCCTCAATGCACACTGCATGGCTTGGCAGTCCTCATTATCCCTCTCATACAAAATTTAGACGTTTGATGCATACACTTATTATTGACAATGACAATTATATTTGATTTTGAAAAAATTATAAAAGCTTATTTCAATGGTAGGCGTGTATTACCTTGTCTGGCAAGTAAAATTTTCTTCTTTTCAGTTGTCTAAAGTTTGTGAAAGGTTAGATGAATTGTGGGAAGAGAATAGAGGTACTGTGATATTATTTACATGGATCAATTTTTTACACGAAGAACTTTACGATTTCTTGCAATTATCATCTCCTTTAGATATTCGGAACATTGTGTCCAATAGGACTGGAAAGTCAGTGACTACGTCTAGTTCTTCCAGTGTGATAGATAACTTCTGTGATTCGCGTTGTATTCAAGACATTGAAAGTCAAGATTGGTTACTGGTAGCCATCTTGGATTATGATAGCCAAATGAAAAAGGAAGTTTTCAACAAATCTGTGTTTTTGTGTAACGTGTGTTTTCAATCGAAACCGGGTTCATTGTGTTTTCAATTCGATTCGTGTTGTCATATATTTTGTCGCGAGTGTATGAAAGATTATTTTGTGGTACAGATTAATGATGGTAATGTTCAAGGACTGATTTGCCCTCATGATAAATGTGAATCTGAGGCCCATCCCTCTCAGGTGAGTGTCAATATTAGGAAAAGTTTACGCTCAGGCCTGTAGTCAGTACTTCTTTGAGAAGGCAAATAAAAGTAGATAATCCTGTACTGTATACAGCCTGGGTTTTCAACTGGTTTTCTCAAATGTCCCCAAAAATGCGTATGGAAATGATCATGTCCCCTGAACTGTCCACAAAAGTCGTAGAAAACATGCAATTTCGAAGCATGATATAGTCACAGGATTTTTCGTTTCAATACAAACATAAATTGTGGTCATAATACAAGATATAGCATATTTTTCAGGCCTATAGATCAGTTTATGTCCCCTGGAGAATGTCCAAATGTCCCCAGTCTGGGACACAGGCTTCGACAAAAGCACGCACGCGCGCACGGCGTGCGCAGGCACATTTTTCATAATCGAAAATTTTTGCAGGCACAAATTTTCGGTCATGATAATATTTCACTCCTTGAACAATATCAAAATTATATAACAACACTAGCACTGTCTGTAAAATCAAATATTTTGTCCGTCCTATGCTAAATTTGCATAAAATCATTAAAACCAATGGACCGCTAACCCGATGATTAAAATTAATGTGTTCGTTATGTCTTTTGAGGACATTCGCGCCTCGAGAGCTCGAATGGCCTAGTTAGTTGTGCAACATGTGCTCCTATGAATTGATCGTCCCGGAATCCTTTGAACACGCAGAACAACGCTATTTGATTTTTCTACTGCCTGTCCGAAGCCGGGTGTTCGGAATAACGGTCACCGATTGAAAAAAAAAGCCCAGAAGTTCCTCATGTATATTCCTAGAACCGGAAACGAAAGAATTGTTGTAGTCTTGCATAGCATGACATCGTTTCCGGTTTTAAGTATTAATGCATAAGAAACGCCTGGTTTTATTTTCATCGGTAACCGTTAGGCTGACGGTGACGGAGTTTGAGCTCTTCGATTAGCCACTGCTGGGAGTATTAAATTAAAAGGTATATATATTGTATTGTCCTTGGTGTGGGTCTGTCTACATTATGCGGTAGGCTACTTAGTAAGCACTTGTATAAGGTAAGGGAAACGGGGAAACGTCATTAAATGGTGTTGTGATTTGGCAAATCATAATTATTACATGAAATATAAAAAATGATTTATAATATATAAACAAGTGAATAAACATACACCAAGACAATTGGCACATTAGTAAATAGATCTATATTTTAATTCAAATTATATACATGGTTTAAATTTCAAGATGCAATTTGCCTCTTTGGGCCTCTCTGCATTTTAACATTTGCAGGCACATTCGTTTACTAAAAACAAAACCTTGTGCGCAGGCACATTTGAATTTTGTATAGCCCTGCTGGGACATGTCCCCCAAGTTGAAAACCCAGGGTATACAGTGATAGCCATATTGAATATATTATATTTGCCAAGCAAGATGGCCGCCTATCATGGCTGAGTCATAATGTTAGTTGAATTGACGAAGGTTAGGTCTGAGGGAGTGGAGGTGACTTTACATGATATCATTTTATTTGGTTACAACCAACAAGTAATGGTTGTGTCTTCTAATTTCATTCAGAGTGTGAAAGTCTGATGACCTGAAAAAGTCATCTTTCCTCATAACTCCAGTCAACCCAGCTGTAATTGGGTACGGATAACTTGAGAAAGATCAATACCGAGAGGTTTGTCCAAGGACCAGCTTGGAGAAAGGATCCTTGTAAATCGCCATCCTTGTAAATACCTTGTATTTATTTTTGATGGAAAAAATAACTTCTTATTCTTATCATCATTTATATTTGTTTCAGGTTAAAAATTTAGTTCCAGAAGAAAAATATAGTCGCTATGATGAGTTATTGTTAACATTAAGTCTAGACATGATGATGGACATTATGTATTGTCCTAGACGACTATGTCAATGTCCAGTTATGTTAGAGAAGGACTGTAACATTGGTCAGTGTCCATCATGTCAGTTTGTCTTCTGCCGATTATGCAAATTAGTTTACCATGGATTAACGCCCTGTAAATTAAAAGCTAGTAAGTATTTTTATGCATTTTTGAAAGAATGTACCAAATGAGATTGTAAAGTGGTTTTCTAAACTTTGTGGTGTATTGGGGACACTGATAGCAGAACCATTCCGACGTCTGTGGTTCTTGCAATTTCACTAAAACTGACGTGTTTTATGACATCACTGACAGTGGTTTGCATAGATATCAATATTAGCTTCCGGTAGATCACTGTCAGTGACGTCATAAAACACGTTAGTTTTAGTGGAATGCAAGAACCACAGACGTCAGAATTGAAATTGGAATGGCGCAAATTGATGCTGTCAGTGTCCTTGATACACATACAAAGTTTAGATAATCACTTTACAATCTCTTTAAGGTAAAGGTTGTGGAATTCACAATATTAGCTTAATTTTATGGTGTGTGCGTAATGCCAACATCTTGATTTTTGGTCAGTATTTAAAGGGATTCGAAAGAGGTTTTCTAGCCTTTTTGTGTGTATGAAAGACACTTTAAACATCTATTTTGTGCATTCAAAATTCTCATTGGGTGCCCGTGGTTCCTGTTATTCCAGAAAGAAAAACGGTAAGTGACGTCTGTGTCTTGAAATAAGTGAGACTGGATGATCAGGTACAGGGCATTATAAATACATGTTGTCACAACGCTATGACTTATATGATATCGCTGTAACAACATTTATCTAATAACGTCATATCGTTGTAACAACATGTATTTATAATGCCCTGTACCTGATCATCCAGTCTCACTTATTTCAAGACACAGACGTCACTTCCCGTTTTTCTTTCTGGAATAACAGGAACCACAGGCACCAAATGAGAATTTTGACTGCACCAAATAGATGTTAGAAGTGTCTTTCATACACACAAAAAGGCTAGAAAACTTCTATCGAATCCCTTTAAGGTATCAGACTATCAGTTAAGGTGACCGATTTTTGGAGATATACCAGAATTTTCAATATTTATTTCAGATGAATTGAAGACATTAAAAGAAGAATATGAGAATGCTGACAGTGAAGGAAAGAAGTTTCTAGAGAGGAAATATGGTAAAAGAATCATTGAACAAGCTGTAGAAGAGAGTATTACTAGAGAATGGCTAGAAAACTTCACTAAACCTTGTCCTGCTTGTGGCTTTCATATTCAGGTAATGCTACACTCTGCCTTAAAGATATATTCCCTTATTTTCATTTATCCATATATATATATATACCATAATTGGACCTCTAATACTTATATAAATAGAAAGTAGAGATGTGCTAATGAGTTAATCATATTTAATTTGTTGATTTGGGTAAGTTAAAGAGACCTAACGACCGCGAGCAGTCACATGATCAAACATGGAGTCTAAATTTAGCGTTTCAAAGCGAGTTGTGTCAAATGGATTTTCATGCCTCTTTAAGTCCACATACGGTTTATTAACTTATGAATACATGGATTCATTCATTAGAAACACTGATTAATCAAATAGTAAACTTGATTTGACCCTAAAACAATGCGAAAACCCATCTTTCAAGATGCTTCTTATTTCAAATGATGAATATATTAAGTATTACCAGGGTGCTGACATTGAGTCAAACACACTCAAACACATCTTGAAGTAACCAAAAACTTCATACAAGAGAAGTGACGTCTCCCTAAATCTTTATAAATTATGGTGATATATAAAAAATATAATTTTTAATAAGTGTTTTTTTTTTATGAAAAATTATTGCCAAAAAAAATCAGTTCAAAACCCTTCCGTTAATCAAAATCGCATAAAAAAACATGGCATAATAGTTGTATAGTAGTGGACTCCTCCAAAGAGATAATGTAAAACCTTAGAGTTCCCTAAACTGTTGAGTTCATTTTATATTCCAGAAAGCTGATGGATGTAACAAAATGACTTGTACTAAATGTAGAAATTATTTCTGTTGGCTGTGTGGTGATTCTCTGTCAAGAACCAACCCCTACAGTCATTATAACATCAAGGGACCCTGTACTAACAGACTATTTGAAGGCATGGAAAATGAAATCGACTTCGAAGATCCTTTTTTTGATTGGTTTTAAGTCATTTCTATTTTGTTGAATTTATTTATATTGTGCTTTATGATTTGATTTAACTGAAAAATATTTTTAAACACAGATTGATTTCTGCGTAAAGTGATTGTTAAGCAGTTTTTGGGTCCATTTTTCATTATTCTGATTTTCTGTGAGAAATGCTTAACATTTATGGCTTCACCAATGCATTATTTGCTGGTAAAATTGCAAAAACAACACTGAGACTGAAAATTGAATTTGGGCCAATTGTTGCTATCAGTGTCTCTAATATACACAAAGCGTTTGAAAAATAAAACACACTGTACAATTCTTATAAGATTTAAATTAGTGCATACTTTACAAATGGTTTCATAATTTTCCAATTGTATATTATATTATGTAAAGACGTCTTAAATATTTTGTGTGGATCACTATCATCTTACTAGGCAAATTTTATTTTGAAATAATATATTGTTTACATTAATAAATGTGTGTGATTCAGATTAAACATAAGTAATTGTGTGTGATTCAGATATAATATTAGTAATTGTGTGTGATTCAGTTATGACATTAGTAATTGTGTGTGAGTCAGATATAACATTAGTAATTGTGTGTGATTCAGTAATAACATTAGTAATTGTGTGTGATTCAGATATAATATTAGTAATTGTGTGTGATTCAGATATAACATTAGTAATTGTGTATGATTCAGATATGACGTTAGTAATTGTGTGTGATACAGATTTGACATTAGTTATTGTTTGTGATTCATTTATGACATTAGTAATTGTGTGTGATCCAGATAAGCCATTAGTAATTGTGTGTGATTCAGATATAACATTAGTAATTGTGTTTGATTCAGTTATGACATTAGTAATTGTGTGTGATTCAGATATAACATTAGTAATTGTGTATGATCCAGATATAACATTAGTAATTGTGTGTGATTCATTTATGACATTAGTAATTGTGTGTGATTCAGATATAAAAAAGTAATTGTGTGTGATTCAGATATGACATTAGTAATTGTGTGTGATTCAGATTTGACATTAGTAATTATGTGTGATTAAGTTATAACATTAGTAATTGTGTGTAATTCAGATATGACATTAGTAATTGTGTATGATTCAGATTTGACATTAATAATTGTGTGTGATTCAGATTTGACATTAATAATTGTGTGTGATTCAGATTTGACATTAGTAATTGTGTGTGATTCAGATTCGACATTAGTAATTGTGTGTGATTCAGATTTGACATTAGTAATTGTGTGTGATTCAGATATAACATAAGAAATTGTGTGTGATTCAGTTATGACATTAGTAATTATGTGTGATTCAGATTTGACATTAGTAATTGTGTGTGATTCAGATATAACATTAGTAATTGTGTGTGATTTAGATATGACACTAGTAATTGTGTGTGATTCAGATATAAAAAAGTAATTGTGTGTGATTCAGATTTGACATTAGTAATTGTGTGTGATTCAGATATAACATTAGTAATTGTGTGTGATTCAGATATAACATTAGTAATTGTGTGTGATTCAGATATAACATTAGTAATTGTGTGTGATTCAGATATAACATAAGTAATTGTGTATGATTCAGATTTGACATTAGTAATTGCTTATGATTCAGATTTGACATTAGTAATTGTGTGTGATTCAGATTCGACATTAGTAATTGTGTGTGATCCAGATATGACATTAGTAATTGTGTGTGATTTAGACCAGTTATTTTGGTTGAGGATTGTTTTTTTACTGAATTTATTTAAAGTATTTGTCCCTTTGAAGATTGGCATCAGTGTCTGCCAAAAGCATCATAATTACTTTGCAAAGGAAAAAAAACATTGTAAGGATTGAATTATTTGAAACCAATGGCATATTATGGTTTGATAACTTCTTACTGAAGATTTTTGGTAAAATGTTGAATTTTTAGTGTGTCCAGCGTTGGCATTGGGAAATTGAATTTGGGAAATTTTTTATTTTGGATTCATTTTTTCATTCATTTCTTGTTTGTCCTTTTGATATGGTATTTGTTATTGTTTGTTTTTTTGATTGGAATTCGAATTTTTAAGGTAAACTAATTTAAGATTTTTATTTGTTATAATTGGGCTTGAATAAGATGATTTGTAAATGGTTTTGGCTTTATTGTTTTTGAAATGAAGTTCAGACTCTTGTCACCTGATTTCACTTTGCTTTTGGAGAGATTAACTATTCAAGGGAGTTGCTATTTATATTTGCTGTTTATATATTAAATGTGCCTTCAAGTAAGGTAAAAAAAAAAGTTTATTTAAGTATTATAGGGGTAATAAAATGAAGCTAGGAGGATAATTGTAAAAGGAGAGGTGTCCTCACGTATGTAAAGAGGTTTTTTCTGCTAATTTTGACCATTTCTGGATGAAATATGGCCTAACACACAAAATTTGCCAAATTTGCCAAAAACACCTTTTTGGATGATATGGATAGACTTTACATAGATTAGAAAAGGTTTCTTAAAGGGACAGTCTGAATTTTTTTTTGCTAAAATTTGTGAAAACTTTACACCAAAATCTGTAACTATGTTCCCTTTAATGTATCTGAAAGATTTAACAAAAAAATCCAGCCGTTAATTTTTAAACGCTAAAAACATGCTAAAATTTTTAAAAACCTTCTGTAAGGTTTTTAAGTGTGTTATGTTTTTTGGACGCTGATATGAAACTACTGAACGGATTTGAATAAAATAAACGCCTAATTGTAGAGAAATGTCCCTCTTGTGTATTTAAAAGGTTTCAGCTAGAAATATTGAGCCATTTAAAGGGCAAACACCAAAACTAGGTCAAATTGCTTAATTAACAATAGTACTCCCTGTTTGTAATTAACCCTTTAAAAACAAATTCAGTTTGATCAAAAAGATGCATAGATATAATGAGCATACTTTAGAAATACTTTCAAGTAATATTTGCGCTGTTTTTGATAATTGAAACTTTTTTGAAAAAAGCAGAATGGCCCTTAAAGTTAAATGTATATCTGGAACACTGATAGCATCTATTTGAATCATCAAATATTCTGTCGAATGTCTGTGGATTTTGGAATTTCACTAAACTAAGCATTTTATGATGTCACTATGGCAAGGGCTCTTTAAAATTTATTACGTCACAAATCACTAAATACCACAGATGTTTTAAAATTTAAATATAGCAAATTGATGCTGGCTGTCAGTGTCCCCGATATACATAGAAAGTAGCTTACTCTTTTCGAAACACCTGATGGTACTTCTGTTTGGATGAGTCCAATACTATTACTACCAATACAACTATTATTCTCGATTTTGCAATGTATTGGATTTGACTTTTATAAACAGAAATGTTTTGCTTGTATGGATTTTTATTCGAAGCCCTCTTTATTATAAAGTTCAGAATGTTTTGTTATAACCTAACCTAATAATTTAATTGTACATATACTTGGGTTTAGGGTAGTTTATGGTCAAATTATCGATTTTTATACACTGCCTAACTATCAGTGTTCTTATTTAAGCCCAATTCAATTTTTATTTTCATCCGCTATTTAATGTTTGATGAATTCATCTTGATTTAAATTTTCAATAAATATGTTTGAAATTCTTATTCTTTGTTTTTGTCATATTTCATATGTCATGTTTAACAAGGATTCAAATTTTCTTTACATATTTCACTATGTTCATTGTTCATGGAAATCGGCATTGCGTGCTCTATAACCTGAAGGCGTTTAATCTTGGCATGGCTAGAGAGGTGATATGTCCCAGTTAAACGCCCAATCGTTCAGATTCAACGAAGCACAATGGCCAACAAGGGTACCTCGCGATCAGCAAAATCTGTATTTTTGAACCCCCTGGATATTTTCCTGCAAATGTCCCTGATGGTTATTTCTATCTACTAGAAAGATTTCATCAAATTTTTGTCTTTTGACCTTCGTATGGATAATCAATACATGCAAGCAATGTATTGCAGTTGATGAAAAACTATGATTTATACATATAATTATATTTTAATACAAATTTCTGTTCCACGTAAGCATAAATATCCGGTTTACCATTTCAAAGTTCTTATTGCTTATCTGGAAAATAAAAAACAGTTTTTCAGTATTTAAGAATATCATCCCATCTACTAGAGAATTTGTTGCCGTAAGTTGCCTATATTCAACTTCAGCAGTTGGTATCTGCAATCCTTGCAGTTAACTGCAGTTACTATTCGATCAACGTCTAGGTTTATGACTACGACCATATTGACAACGACGGATTCGATTACATGCTTTGAATCACCCGTATACATCCTAACGAAGTGTCAATCAGAAGATGCTCTTAGCTGATAGTTCCTTGGATTTGATAGTACCGTATACAGAATGATAGTGTGCCTGAATTCACAACATTGAGATGCTTCTTGCACTTCAGCCACAGCTGGGAGATTGGATGTCGCGATTCAAAGGATCGACATGGTCAGGCTCTACACCAATCGATCAGATGTGGCATTTAAACCTTTTATTATTATTAGCTTTAGATGCTATTCGGTCAACAGCTCCTATAAGTCATGCAAATGCGAAGGCGTCACAATCTCAAAAATTGGTTTTCCTTATTGGAAAAAGTAAAACAAATGTGTTACACTCACTTTCCAGCGGGAATTCCTTGGGAAGGATCTTGTCCTCCAACAGTAGGTGTTCCAAATCCAGCACCACCGAATCCCATACCATAGGGTGACATACCTCCCATCATTCCTAATCCTCCCATTCCTAATCCTCCCATCATACCAAGACCTCCGTACATACCGCCCATCATCATAGGGTTGTACATACCACCCATCATTCCAAGACCACCGTACATACCACCCATCATTCCTAGACCGCCCATCATCATGGGGTTGTACATACCGCCCATCATTCCAAGACCGCCCATCATCATAGGGTTGTACATACCGCCCATCATCCCAAGACCACCCATACCCATACCCATACCGTACATACCGGCATTAGCAACAGCCAAACAACAGGCGACAGCAACAACTAATTTCATCATCTGAAAAATAAATTGTTTGTAATATGGATTTTTTAGTAATGATGGCGGGAGGACCGACTTGCTCGAATTTTAATGATGTTTGCCCAGCTGACTAGGCCGATTTTTTAAACTCACTGCTCGAAAACATACTATATGCACCCTATATCCCCCCCCCCCCCCTTCCTATGGCTATTTCTGTTAATGCTGATTCAAGTTGTGATTCAGTTCAATTTTTGTCGAGGTCAGGCAGAATCTTAAGCAACTGGATTGTCAACAGCTGCTTCCAACGACGGCTTATTTGGAGATTTTAGATCACCGACAATGGAAAGGGTCTCAGCCGCAAACAGTGGCAATAAGTATAACAAAACGAAAATTGAATATGGTCATCGATGACCAATGATCTCATCAATCGGAAAATTTCAATATCTTGATGTAGCCGATCCTTTAAACTTTGCAAGTTTGCCTGGACCCGCCTTAAACATTTCATTGCAGGACCTGTTCATAAATCTAAAACCAAAATTGTCACCAAATGAGAAATTTTTCTTCTGAAGTCTTAAAATGCTTACCTTGAGTTTGTAGGTGTTTTGGTTATCTTATTAGACTGAGAAGTAAAGATCGAATGATGTTTATACTCAAGTGAGTGAAGGTTTATATACTCATACTCCTTCCTGTTTGAGTATAATTAGGGAAATCCCTAAAATTAAAGAATCTCTAATTAATTTCAGTAATGTAATGTAACGTTATGTATTAATTAATCATAATTATGTTAATTATGAAAAAGGATGGTCCGTCCAACACTGGCACGTTTCCACTTTTCATACGAATCGTAGACAAAGTTAAAGGCCGGCGCACATTTAATGATTTTTGGACGGAACGCTCTTCGAATTTTTGAAGACATCAAATTATCGGAGCGTGCAGTCAAAGCACACTTACCGACTTTTTATCGCGACTGGGGCACTTCTAGCGGTCGTTTTCAGAGATTCTGTCGTAAACAATATGGCGCCCAATATATACCTGAAATTCAATGTGCGACGGTTTTAAGGGGAAACGTTAAGCATTTTCTAGAGTAGATTTAGGTCTTGAATATATGTAAAAATGGCCAACAGAAGTCGAGAACTTCACGGAAATCGCATAATCCCTGAAATTATATCCCTATCTAAACATTAATAATCTTTCATGTTCTGTAAACATGTATTTTCTATATAATGTATAGTCTCATTTAAATACGAGTCGTATTTATGGCATGCAAACTGTTATAATTATTGCTACACAAGGATTTGATTTCATGGGAGAGTTGTCAACACTAAAACTGGGTAAGGTCAAATCTCGTGTTAGTGTTAACATGAATTTAACACAACATTTGAACTCATTTTTCGTGTTAATATAGTACTTTTTTGGAGTGAACACGCGAAACCAGTGTATCTTTTACATAATTGAAATGGCTATTCCGTTGGACTGCCATTGAGCCCTTGGTTATTTTGTTGGACAGTCTAATAGAATAACCAAAGGGTCAATGACAGTCAAACAGAATAACCAAGGGTTCAGTGAAAGTCAAACAGAATAACCAATGGTTCAATGACATTCTAATAACAAACAAAGATATGTTGATTAACAAAACACTTTTCGAAATTTCTAATTTCTTAAAGGTATATGTTCACTATCCGTTCGACCAATCAAACCTTCATTTCAGAACCTGGATTGTTTTAAAGCTAATCAGTAATAGTGTTCACATCTCTCTCTCTCTCGAAAGTTATGCCTTCTGTCTGTGTAGCCATATAGCCATAATCATCAGCGTTTGCAAGTTGGAAATACGACTCGTATTTTAGTGAGACTATGCTTTATACAGAAAACACATACAAGTATACAGAAAATGAAACATAAATGTTTAGGTAGGGATCTTGAAAAAGCTGAACGTTCCCCAATAACTTTGTCTCCCATTCGTGTGAAAGAGGGAATCCGGATAATGTGCCCTGATGGACGGACCAACCCTTTTCATAATTAAAATAATTATGATTAATCAACACATAACGTTACATAAAATACCGGAAATTAATTACAGATCCTTTAATTTAAAGGATTTCCCTACTCATTTCCCTAATTACCCTCAAACAGGAAGGAGTATGAGTATATAAACCTTCACTAACTTGAGTGAAAACATCATTCGATCTTTACTTCTTCTTCTAGTAAGATAACCATACAAAACCTACAAACTCAAGGTAAGATTTTACTGGACATAGTTGTTTGAAATAATTTTGAGTCGAATCAAGTAGCTAATAAACTTTGTTCACATGGAGAACGTATCCCTTTAACATTTCTATCTTATCTAATTTACAGATGATGAAATTAGTTGTTGCTGTCGCCTGTTGTTTGGCTGTTGCTAATGCCGGTATGTACGGTATGGGTATGGGTGGTCTTGGAATGATGGGCGGTATGTACAATCCTATGATGATGGGCGGTCTTGGAATGATGGGCGGTATGTACAACCCTATGATGATGGGCGGTCTTGGAATGATGGGCGGTATGTACAACCCTATGATGATGGGCGGTCTTGGAATGATGGGTGGTATGTACAACCCTATGATGATGGGCGGTATGTACGGAGGTATGATGGGAGGATTAGGAATGGGAGGATTAGGAATGATGGGAGGTATGTCACCCTATGGTATGGGATTCGGTGGTGCTGGATTTGGAACACCTGTTGTTGGGGGACAAGATCCTTCCCTTCAAGGAACCATGTAAGTATTTTCTTCTATTTTGAGTAATAAGCATTCTGTTTTTAATAAAATATGCACTCGATTTTAGCATTTATGTTATTTGGACTGACAATAGGCTCATGCTTTTTCTGGTGGATTAGACTTTACATGAAGACTTTCTTTAACCTATTAATAGTTCTAGCGTGTTCGCAATTTCTAGACATTTTACTGTTGGTTTATGAAATTATCAAGAAATAATTCCTTGCTTCTGGAAGATTTCGTTTGATCACCATTCAAATTTCTCAAACTAATAGCCTTGGCTGGATCAATGATGTGAAATATTATTTATGTTTTTAATTTCAGTTAAAGTTGGTTATACCGAGGAGTTTCACCAGAATCATTGACTTAAGTTATTTATTATACATGTACAATCATATTGGTTTAGTAATAAAACATACATTAAATATATACTGCTTTAATATGTTCAACATAACTATACAAAAAATGAAAAATCACAAGGGCACGTGTGATTTGGAAAATGTCCTGTTTTTTTAAAATAGCCTGGTGTCACACAAATAAGGCTAGTCCGGATTTGTCCCAACCTCCCCATTGGAAGTTCTGCAGCCCCTACTTTGACATTACGTACCCTAATGCTTCGTTGAAACACAACTGATAGAAGATTGCACTATGCACAATGTCAGTAAGGCCACAATAAATAAATTGATAGATTATCATCCAAATTTTCACAAAAAATGGGGACGGAGGGGAAATTTTATTTTTTATTTTTTATTTTCTCGAGGTAACCTAATAAGCTCAACAGAAGGCAACCATTTGAACATATTTGTATATTTAAAGAAAATGAAGAGTTTTTCTTTACTATAATAACATATCAAGCGAATATCGTAAACATAAAATGAAATATTTGAGTCCGAACTACTATAAAAAATTTCAAATCGACACTCAAAGGGATGGGTCGGGAGTGGATGATAATCTATTTTTTTTTATTGTGGCCTAACTATAAGTCGTTCATCAAATTATTGGTTTTTTTTCGAATAAGATGTCGAACAATGAACATTTATATGCTACAACTCAATACCTTTCGAACTATACAATAAACAAAAGGCCCAATGAGAGTCCAACAGAATAAAAAAGGGTTTAATGACAGTCAAAAAGAATAACCAAGGGTTCAATGACAGTCCAACATAACATCCCAAAGCCCAAAAACAGTCCAATAAGGACTCATGACAATTCAATAGAATAACAAAGGGCTGAAAGACAGTCCAACAGAATAACCAAGGATTCAATAACATTCCAACAGAATAACGAAGGGTTCAATGACAGTCAAACAGAATAACGAAGGATTCAATGACAGTCAAACAGAATAACGAAGAGTTCAATGACAGTCCAACAGAATATCCAAGGGTTCGATTTCAGTCCAACAGAATATCCAAGGGTTCAATGACAATTCAACAGAATTACCAAGGGCTCAATGAGAGTCTTTGATTGTTCTGTTTGACTGTCACTGAACACTTTGTTATTTAATTGGACTGTCATTGAACCCTTTGTTTTTGTATTGGACTGTCATTAAACCCTTGGTTATTCTAATGGACTGTCATTGTACCCTTTGTTATTCCACTGGACTGTCAATGAACCATTGGTTATTATGTTTGATTGACATTGAGCCATTGGTTATTCTGTTGGACTGTCATTGTGACATTGGTTATTCTATTGGACTGTCATTAAACCCTTTGTTATTTTATCGGACTGTCATTGAACCCTTTGTTATTCTATTGGGCTGGCATTAAACCCTTAGTTATTCTATTGGACTGTCATTGAATCCTTGGTTATTCTATTGGACTGTCATTGAGCCCTTGGTTATTCTATTGGACTGTCATTGAGCCTTATTGTGTTTAAATGTCATCGAGTCCTTGGTAATTTTGTTGGACTGTCATTGAACCCTTGGTTATCCTATTGGATTGTCATTAGGCCCTTGGTTATTCTGCTTGACTGTCATTAAGCCGTATTAAGATCCATTTTTAGACTGTCATTGAGCCCTTTTGATATTCTGTTGGACTATCGTTAGGCCCTTATCCTATTGTATTGTCATTAAACTCTTGGTTATTGTGTTGGACTGTCATTGAATCCTTGGTTATTCTATTGGACTGTCATTGAGCCCTTGGTTATTCTATTGGACTGTCATTGAGCCTTATTGTGTTAAAATATCATTGAGTCCTTGGTAATTTTGTTGGACTGTCATTGAACCCTTGGTTATCCTATTGGATTGTCATTAGGCCCTTGGTTATTCTGCTTGACTGTCATTTAGCCGTATTAAGATCCATTTTTAGACTGTCATTGAGCCCTTTTGATATTCTGTTGGACTATCGTTGGGCCCTTATCCTATTGTATTGTCATTAAACCCTTGGTTATTGTGTTGGACTGTCATTGAGCCTTTGGTTATACTGTTTGACTGTCATTGAACCGTTTGTTGTTTTATTGGATTGTCATTAAACCCTTAGTTATTTTTATTGGACTGTCATTGAGCCCTTGGTTATTCTATTGGACTGTCATTGAACCCTTGGTTATTCTATTAGACTGTAATTGAGCCCATGGTTATTCTATTGGACTGTCATTCAGCTTTGGTTATTCTGTTGGACTGTCATTGAACCCTTGGTTATTGTATTGGACTGTCATTGAGCCCTTGGTTATTCTGGCGAACTGTCATTGAGCCCTTGGTTATTCTATTGGACTGTCATTGAGACCTTGGTTATTCTGTTGGACTGTCATTGAGACCTTGGTTATTCTGCTGGACTGTCATTTAGCCGTATAAAGGTCCATTATTGGACTGTCATTGAGCCCTTTGGATATTCTGTTGGACTGTCGTTGGGCCCTTTGTTATTCTGTTTGACCTTCATTGAACCCTTGGTTATTATATTGAATTTTCGTTGAGTCTTGAGTTATTTTATTGGACTGTTTCTGGGCCTTGGGATGTTCTGTTGGACTGTCATTGAACCCTTGAACCCTTGGTTATTCTATTTAACTGTCATTGAGCCGTTTTTTTTATTCTGTTGGACTGTCATTGAGCCTTTGGTTATTTTGTTGGACTGTCATTTAGCCGTTTGTTTGTTGTATTGTTCGAAAGGTATTGAGTAGCATATAAATGTTCAGTGATGTAAATAATTGTTATTCGGAATCGGCGATAATTTGATGAACGACTTATAGTTACTGACATTGTGCATATAGGTGGTGTAAAGACAGATTAGGGGTCATATAACCGCTAAATAGGAATGGTGGGGCAAAGTTCAATTTTTCTGTTGAAAATATTAAAGCAGTAAATATTTTATGTATGTTTTATTACTAAACCAATATGATTGTACATGTATAATAAATAACTTAAGTCAATGATTCTGGAACAATTCATCAGTTGTATCCAACTTTAACTGAAATTAAAAACATACTTAATATTTTACATCAATGATCCAGCCAGGCTATAAGCTTGAACTATTCGGAATAGTGATCATATGAAAACGAATACGAAAAAGGCAAGGAATTATTTCTTGATAATTTCATAAACCAACAGTAAAATGTCTAGGAATTGCGAATACGCTAGAACTATAGAATAGGTTAAAGAAAGTCTTCATGTAAAGTCTAATCCACCAGCAAAAGCATGAGCCTATTGTCAGTCCAAATTCCAGTAGGCTATAAGGACACGGCGAAAGGGTGCACAGTTTATTAAAAACAGAATGCTTATTAATCTTAATAGAATAGAATACTTACATGGTTCCTTGTAGGGAAGGGTTTTGTCCTCCTACAGTAGGTGTTCCAAATCCAGCACCACCGAATCCCATACCATAGGGTGACATACCTCCCATCATTCCTAATCCTCCCATTCCTAATCCTCCCATCATACCAAGACCTCCGTACATACCGCCCATCATCATAGGGTTGTACATACCGCCCATCATTCCAAGACCGCCCATCATCATAGGGTTGTACATACCGCTCATCATTCCAAGACCGCCCATCATCATAGGGTTGTACATACCGCCCATCATTCCAAGACCGCCCATCATCATAGGGTTGTACATACCGCCCATCATCCCAAGACCACCCATGCCCATACCGTACATACCGGCATTAGCAACAGCCAAACAACAGGCGACAGCAACAACTAATTTCATCATCTGTAAAATAGATAAGATAGAAATGATAAAGGGATACGTTCACCACCCGTTCGAACAGTAATACCTTTGTCTCAGAAACGGGAATAAGCTAATCGGTATATGGAGTTGACAACTCTCTCTTAAAAGCCATGCATATCCATAATTATCAGAGTTTGAAAGTAAGAAATACGACTGGCATTTTACAGAAAACACATTTTTAGAAATAGAATGGTATGTTTGAAGGGATTATATGATATTTATGCAGTCCAAGTACTTTTGAAAGATATTTACATTCAAAACCCAAATCAAACTTCGAAAATACCGAATGTTTTCGTTCCCCTTTAAGTTTTGAAAATGATCAGCACTTTCGTGACAAAATATATTAGCTACTTAATTCAATTATATCATTTGACTCAAAAATGAAATTATTTCAAACGACTATGTCCAAAGGAAATCTTACCTTGGGTTTGTAGGTTGGTTGATGTTCTTACTAGAAGAAGAAGTAAAGATCGAATGATGTTTTTACTCAAGTGAGTGAAGGTTTATATACTCATACTCCTTCCTGTTTGAGGGTCATTAGGAAAATGATTTGTGCAATCCCTAAAATTAGAGGATCTCTAATTAATTTCAGTTTTATATGTAACGTTGTGTGTTGATTTATCATAATTATGTTAATTATGAAAAGGGTTGGTCTGTCCCTCAGTGCACATTATCCGGATTCCCTCTATCACACGCGAATTGGCGACGAAGTTATTGGGGAACTTTCAGCTTTTTCAAGATCCCTATCTAAACATTTATGTTTAATTTTCTGTATACAAGTATGTGTTTTCTATATAAAGCATCGTATTTTTAACTTGCAAACGCTGATGATTATGGCTATATGGATAAACAGGCAGAAGGCAGAAATTTCCAAGGAGAGTTGTGAACACTATACCATTACTGATTAGCTTAAAAAATTCAGGTTCTGCGACGAAGGTTTCATTGGTCGAACGGATAGTGAACATACTACCTTTAACAAATAAATAAGAAATTTCGAAAAGTATCCGAAAAGTGTTTTGTCATATCTTTTCTTTTTGTTGGAATGTCATTGAACCATTGGTTATTCTGTTTGACTGTCATTGATTCTTTGGTTATCCTGTTGGACTGTCCTTTGGCCCTTGGTTATTCCGTTGGACTGTCATTGAACCCTTGGTTATTCTATTGGACTGTCATTGAGCCCATGGTTATTCTGTTGGACTATCATTGAACCCTTTGGTTATTCTATTGGACTGTTATTGAACCCTTGATTTTCTACTGAACTGTTATTGAGCCCTTAATTATTGTGTTGGACTGTCATTGAGCCAATGGTTATTGTGTTGGACTGAAAGAGCTATTGGTTATTATGTTGGACTGTCATTGAGCCCTTGGTTATTCTTTTGAACTGTCATTGGCTCCTTGGTTATTCTTTTGGAATGTCATTAAACCCTTGGTTATTCTGTTGGATGTCATCGAGTCCTTGGATATTCTTTTGGACTGTTTCTGAACCATTGTTTATTCTATTGGACTGTCATTGGAACCTTGGTTATTCTGTTGGACTGTCATTGAACCCTTGGTTATTCTGTCTGACTATTTTTTAACCCTTGGTTACTCTGTTGGACTGTCATTGAACCCTTGGTTATTCTGTGGGTCTGTTTTTGAACCCTTGGTTATTCTGTGGGTCTGTTTTTGAACCCTTGGTTATTCTATTGGACTGTCATTGAACCCGTGGTTATTCTGCTGGACTGTCATTGAACCCTTGGTTATTCTGTTGGACTGTCATTGAACCCTTGGTTATTCTGTTGGACTGTCATTGAACCCTTGGTTATTCTGTTGGACTGTCCTTGGGCCCTTGGTCATTCTATTGGACTGTCATTGAACCCTTGTTTTTTTTATTATTATATTGGACTGTCGTTGAACCCTTGGTTATTTTGTTGGACTGTCATTGAACCCTTGGTTATTCTGTTTGACTGTCATTGAACCCTTGGTCATTCTATTGGACTGTCATTGAACCCTTGGTTATTCTTTTAGACTGTCATTGAGCCCTTGGTTATTTTGTTGGACTGCTATTTAGCCGTTTGTTTGTTCGAAAGGTATTGAGTAGCATATAAATGTTCATTGATGGATAATTTGATAAACGACTTATAGTTACTGACATTGTGCATATAGGGCAATCATCTATCAGTTGTGTTTCAATGATCATTAGGTGGTGCAATGTCAGAGTAAGGGCCCGTATAACCGGGGGAGAGTGGGACACAGTAGGGGCCCGTATAACCGCCAAAGGGGGAGAGTGGGACAAAGTAGGGGCCCGTATAACCGCCAAAGGGGGAGAGTGGGACAAAGTAGAGGCCAGTATAACCGCCAAAGGGGGAGAGTGGGACAAAGTAGGGGCCCGTATAACCGCCAAAGGGGGAGAGTGGGACAAAGTAGGGGCCCGTAAAACCGCCAAAGGAGGAGAGTTGGTCAAAGTAGGGGCCCGTACAACCGCCAAAGGGGGGACTGGGACAAAGTAGGGGCCCGTATAACCACCAAAAGGGGAGAGTGAGACAAAGTAGGGGCCCGTATAACCGCCAAAGGGTGAAAGTGGGACAAAGTAGGGGCCCGTATAACCGCCAAAGGGTGAGAGTGAGATAAAGTAGGGGCCCGTATAACCGCCAAAGGGTGAGAGTGGAACAAAGTAGGGGCCCGTATAACTGCCAAAGGGGGGGGAGTGGGACAAAGCCTGGCTATTCTCATTTATGTGACATAATGCTATTTCAATAGTTCCAGTAGGTCCGAAAACAACACGACATCTACAAAGCACATTGTGATTGTTCATTTTTGTATAGTTATGTTGAACATATAGAAGCAGTAAATATTGTATGTATGTTTTATTACTAAACCAATATGATTGTACATGTATAATAAATAACTTAAGTCAATGATTCTGGAGAAACTCCTCAGTATAACCAACTTTAACTGAAATTAAAAACATACATAATATTTACATCACATGTTCTAACCAGGTTATAAGGTTGAACTATTCGGAATAGTGATCAGACGAAAACTCTCAGAGGCAAGGAATTGTTTCTTAATAATTCCATAAACCAATTAGCAGAACAGTAAAAAGTCTTGGAAGGGAGAACACGCTAGAACTATTAAAAGGTTAAAGAAAGTCTTTATGTAAAGTCTAATCCACCAGCAAAAGCATGAGCCTATTGTCAGTCCAAATTCCAGTAGGCTATAAGGACACGGCGAACTGGTGCACAGTTTATTAAAAACAGAATGCTTATTACTCCAAATAGAAGAGAATACTTACATGGTCCCTTGAAGAGAAGGATCTTGTCCTCCAACAACAGGTGTTCCAAATCCAGCACCACCGAATCCCATACCATAGGGTGTCATACCTCCCATCATTCCTAATCCTCCCATTCCTAATCCTCCCATCATACCAAGACCTCCGTACATACCACCCATCATCATAGGGTTGTACATACCACCCATCATTCCAAGACCGCCCATCATCATAGGGTTGTACATACCGCCCATCATTCCAAGACCGCCCATCATCATTGGGTTGTACATACCGCCCATCATCCCAAGACCGCCCATCATCATAGGGTTGTACATACCGCCCATCATCCCAAGACCACCCATGCCCATACCGTACATACCGGCATTAGCAACAGCCAAACAACAGGCGACAGCAACAACTAATTTCATCATCTGTAAAATAGATAAGAAAGAAATGTTAAAGGGATACGTTCTACATGTGAACAAAGTTTATTAGCTACTTGATTCGACTCAAAATTATTTCAAACAACTATGTCCAATAAAATCTTACCTTTTTTTGTTTGTTTGTATGGTTATCTTACTAGAAGAAGAAGTAAAGATCGAATGATGTTTTTACTCAAGTGAGTAAAGGTTTATATACTCATACTCCTTCCTGTTTGAGGGTCATTAGGGAAACGATTAGTTCAACCCTTAAATTAAAGGATCTCCGTTAATTAATTTCCATTATTTTATGTAACATTATGTATTGATTAATCATACTTATGTTAATTATGAAGTAGGATGGTAATTGAGGTACATGTACATTTCGTCTCCAACCCAATCTCACCAGCAAAAATATAGCGGATAACGTCCAATAATGTCCCCTGTCAGTGATGCAGGTCGGAGGGGCTGACATGGAAAAAGCGTCTAGTCGTTCGGATGGGACAATAAACCGAGGTCCCGAGTTGGCTGTGCAGGTTTAAGATCCCTCGTCAGTTGGAAATCGATAATAAGAGCAGGCTAATGCCGCTGTTCTCGCAAAATTTCCCTCATTGCACACCATTCTGATCAACAGAGAAATTCTACGATTGCACACTGCATTGCGTTTGCCCGTCCTCAATTAGCCCATATAGGTGCAGAAAAGTAGGACCTAAAACTCCATTCATTACATTTTTCATTTTTTTTGTCATTGATCCCTTTGTTATCCTGTTGGACTCTCATTGAACCCTTGGTTATTCTATTAGACTGTCAATAAACCCTTGGTTATTCCGTTGGACTGCCATTGTACCCTTGGTTATTCTATTGGACTGTCATTGAACCCTTGGTTATTCTATTGGACTGTCATTGAACCCTTGGTTATTCTGTTGGAATGTCATTGAACCCTTGGTTATTATATTAGACTGTCATCGAACCTTTGGTTATTTTGTTGGACTGTCATTGAATCATCGGTTATTCTCTTGGACTGTCATTGAACCCTTGGTTATTTTGTTGGACTGTCATTGAAACCTTGGGTATTCTGTTGGACTGTCATTGAGCCCTTGGTTATTCTGTTGGACTGTCATTCGACCCTTTGGTTATTCTGTTAGACTGTCATTGAACCCTTAGTTATTCCGTTGGACTGTCATTGATCCGTTGGTAATTCTGTTTGACTGTCATCGGACCCTTGATTATTCTGTTGGACTGTCATTAAACCCTTTGGTTATTCTGTTGAATTGTCATTAAGCCTTTGGTTATTCTGTTGGATTGTCATTGAACCCTTGGTTATCCTATTGGATTGTCATTGAACCCTTGGTTATCCTATTGGATTGTCATTAGGTCCTTGGTTATTCTGCTTGACTGTCATTGAGCCGAAAAAAGGTCCATTAATGGACTGTCATTTAGCCCTTGGTTATTCTGTTTGACTATTATTGAATCCTTTGTTATTCTGTTGGAATGTCATTGTACCCTTTGTTATTTTATTGGACTGTCATTGAGACCTTGTTTTTTCTGTTAAACTTTCATTGAGCCTTTGGTTATTCTGTTGGAATGTCATTGAACCCTTTGTTATTTTATTAGACTGTCATTGAACCCTTTGATTTTTTAATTGGACGGTCATTGAACCCTTGGTGATTATGTTGAAATGGCATTAAGCCTTTGTTATCCTGTTGGACTGTCATTGAACCCTTGGTTATTCTATTGGACTGTCATTGAACCCTTTGAATTTTGTATTGGACTGTCATTGAACCCTTGGTGATTATGTTGAAATGTCATTGAATCCTTTGTTATTCTGTTGGAATGTCATTGAACCCTTTGTTATTTTATTGGACTGTCATTGAGATTTCTTTTTTGTTGGACTGTCATTGAACCCTTTGATTTTTGTATTGGGCTATCATTAAACCCTTTGATTTTTGTATTGGACTTTCATTGAACCCTTGGTGATTATGTTGAAATGTCATTGAGCCTTTGTTATTCTGTTGGACTGTCATTGAACCCTTTGATTTTTGTATTGGACTGTCATTGAACCCTTGGTGATTATGTTGAAATGTCATTGAGTCCTTGGTTATTCTTTTGGACTGTCATTGAGCCCTTGTTTACTCTGTTGGACTGTCATTGAACCCTTGGTTTTTCTGTTAGACTGCTATTTAGCCGTTTGTTTATTGTACAGTTCCGAAGGTATTGCGTTGTAATATATAAATGTCCATTGTTGGACTATCAAATTCGGAATCGGAAATAATTTGATGAACGACTTATAGTTACTGACATTGTGCATATAGGCCAATCATCTATCAGTTGTGTTTCAATGATTATAAGGTGGTGCAATGGCAGAGTAGGGGCCCGTATAACCACCAAAGGGGGAGAGTGCATGTTCCTTTAGCAACGACTATCATTTCATTTCATTACATTACATTAATCCGTTGCTATCATGATAAGACTTTCTCGTCATTAATTTTGATTGGTCGAACGATTATTGTTCGACCAGTTATATTCCTTGTAACAAATTATTGCGGGAAAACTTTCGAATGACCAGACGTCAAATTTCTTGTAGCAAATTTACCTGGTGATAATCGAGTATCAACGGTCATAAATTGAATGTGACGTAGTGTTTTTTAAACAAGGTTATTAGTTGATAATGACGAGAAAACCCTGTCAATCCAGCAACGGTAGATAATGCCAATGTCTAACGTTGCTGAAGGAACATGGGGAGAGTGGGACAAATCCGGACTAGCCTCATTTATGTGACATAATGCTATTTTAATAGTTCTAGCAGGTCCGACATTTTCTAAATCACACGTGCCCTTGTGATTGTTCATTTTTTGTATAGTTATGCTGAAAATATTAAAGCAGTAAATATTTTATGTATGTTTTATTACTAAACCAATTAATTGTATAATAAATGATTCGATGTCGATGATTTTGGAGTAATTCATCAGTTGTATCCAATTTTAGCTGAAATTAAAAACATACATAATATAGTGATCAGACGAAAACTCTCAGAGGCAAGGAATTGTTTCTTAATAATTCCATAAACCAATAAACAGAACAGTAAAAGGTCTCGGAAGGGTGAACACGCTAGATCTATTTATAGGTTAAATATGGGCTTCATGTCCACCAGTAAAATCATATGCCTATTGACATTCCAAATAACAGTAGACTATAATAGGGTGCATAGTTTACTAAAAACAGAATGCTTATTACTCCAAATAGAATAGAATACTTACATGGTTCCTTGTAGGGAAGGGTTTTGTCCTCCTACAGTAGGTGTTCCAAATCCAGCACCACCGAATCCCATACCATAGGGTGTCATACCTCCCATCATTCCTAATCCTCCCATTCCTAATCCTCCCATCATACCGCCCATCATCATAGGGTTGTACATACCGCCCATCATACCAAGACCTCCGTACATACCGCCCATCATTCCAAGACCGCCCATCATCATAGGGTTGTACATACCGCCCATCATTCCCATACCGCCCATCATCATAGGGTTGTACATACCGCCCATCATCCCAAGACCACCCATGCCCATACCGTACATACCGGCATTAGCAACAGCCAAACAACAGGCAACAGCAACAACTAATTTCATCATCTGTAAAATAGATAAAATAGAAATAATAAAGGGATACGATCTCCATGTGAACAAAGTTTATTAGCTACGTGATTCGACTCAAAATTATTTCAAACGACTATGTCCAGTAAAAGCTTACCTTGAGTTTGTAGGTTTTCTATGGATATCTTACTAGAAGAAGAAGTAAAGATCGAATGATGTTTTTACTCAAGTGAGTGAAGGTTTATATACTCATACTCCTTCCTGTTTGAGGATAATTACGGAAATGATTAGTGCAATCCCTTAAATTAAAGGATTTCCGTTAATTAATTTCCGGTATTTCATGTAACGTTGTGTGTTGATTAATCATAATTATATTAATTATTAAAAGGGTTGGTCCGTCCATCAGGGCACATTATCCGGATTCCCTCTTTCACACGAATGGGAGACAAAGTTATTGGGGAACGTTAAGAATTTTCAAGATCACTTCCTAAACATTTATGTTTTATTTTCTGTATACATGTATGTGTTTTCTATACAAAGCATAGTCTCACTAAAATACGAGTGGTATTTCTAACTTGCAAACGCTGATGATTATGGCTATATGGCTACACAGGGATTTGAAGGCAGAAATTTCGAGGGAAATTTGTTAACACTATTACTGATTAGCTTTAAAACAATCCAGGTTCTGCGATGAAGGTTTCATTGGTCGAACGGATAGTGGACATAATACCTTTAACAAATAAATAAGACATTTCGAAAAGTATCCGAAAAGTGTTTTGTTAATCAACATATCTTTGTTTGTTGTTGGAATGTCATTGAACCATTGGTTATTCTGTTTGACTGTCATTGATTCTTTGGTTATCCTCTTGGACTGTCCTTGGGCCCTTGGTTATTCCGTTGGACTGTCATTGAACCCTTGGTTATTCTATTGGACTGTCATTAAACCCTTGGTTATTTTGTTGGACTGTCATTGAGCCTTTGGTTATACTGTTTGACTGTCATTGAGTCCTTGGTTATTGTGTTGGACTGTCATTGAACCCTTTGTTATTATATTAGACTTTCATCGATCCTTTGGTTATTCTACTGAACTGTAATTGAGACCTTGGTTATTCTGTTAGACTGTCCTTGAACCCTTGGTAATTCTGTTGGACTGTCATTTAAACCCTTGGTTATTCCGTTGGACTGTCATTGAACCCTTGGTTATTCTGTTAGACTGTCATTGAACCCTTGGTTATTCCATTGGACTGTCATTGAACCCTTGGTTATTCTTTTGGACTGACATTGAACCCTTGGTTATTCTGTTGGACTGTCCTTAAACCCTTGGTTATTCCGTTGGACTGTCATTGAACCCTTGGTTATTCTGTTGGACTGTCCTTGAACCCTTGGTTATTCCGTTGGACTGCCATTGAACCATTGGTTATTCTGTTGGACTGACATTGAACCCTTGGTTATTCTGTTGGACTGTCCTTGAACCCTTGGTTATTCAGTTAGACTGTCCTTGAACCCTTGGTTATTCTGTTGTACTGTCATTGAACCCTTGGTTATTCTCTTGGACTGTCATTGAACCCTTGGTTTTTCTGTTGGACTTCCATTGAACCCTTGGTTACTCTGTTGGACTGTCATTGAACTCTTGGTTATTCCGTGAGACTGTCATTGAAAAACCCTTGGTTATTCTGTTGGACTATTATTGAACCCTTGGTTGTTCTGTTGGACTGTCCTTGAACCCTTGGTTATTCAGTTGGACTGTCATTGAACCCTTGGTTATTCTGTTGGACTGTTTTTGAACCCCTTGGATATTCTATTGGACTGTCATTGAAAAACCCTTGGTTATTCTGTTGGACTATCATTGAACCCTTGGTTGTTATGTTGGATTGTCCTTGAACCCTTGGTTATTCAGCTGGACTGTCATTGAACCCTTGGTTATTCTGTTGGACTGTTTTGAACCCTTGGATATTCTATTGGACTATCATTGAGCCTTTGGTTATTCTGTTGGACTGACATTGAACTCTTGGTTATTATATTGGATTGTCATTGAACCCTTGGTTTTTATATTGGACTGTCATTGAACCCTTTTGGACTGTCATTGAACCCTTGGTTATTCTGTTGGACTGTCATTGAACTCTTGGTTATTCCGTTGGACTAGTCATTGAACCTTTGATTATTCTGTTCATTGAACCCATGATTATTCTGTTGGACTGTTATTGAACCCTTGGTTATTCTGTTGGACTGTTATTGAGCCCTTGGTTATTCTATTGGACTGTCATTAAGCCTTTGGTTATTCTGTTGGACTGTCATTGAGCCTTTGGTTATTCTGTTGGACTGTCATTGAACTCTTGGTTATTCTATTGGACTGTCATTGAACCCTTGGTTTTTATATTGGACTGTCATTGAACCCTTGGTTATTTTGTTGGACTGTCATTGAACCCTTGGTTATTCTGTTCGACTGTCATTGAACCCTTGATCATTCTATTGGGTTGTCATTGAACTCTTGGTTATTCTGTTTGACTATTTTTGATTCCATTTTGTTATTCTGTTGGATTGTCATTGGATCCTTGGTTATTCTGTTAGACTATCATTAATCCCTTGGTTATTCTTTTGGACTGTTATTGAGCTCTTGGATATTTTGTTGGACTCCTTTTTAGCCGTTTGTTTATTATATAGTTCGAAATGTTCATTGATTATTCTTATTCGGAATCGGTGATAATTTGATGAACGACTTATAGTTACTGACATTGTGTATATAGGGCAATCATCTATCAGTTGTGTTTCAATGATCATTAGGTGGTGCAATGTCAGAGTAAGGGCCCGTATAACCGGGGGAGAGTGGGACAAAGTAGGGGCCCGTATAACCGCCAAAGGGGGTGACATAATGCTATTTCAATAGTTCCAGCAGGTCCGACATTTTCTAAATCACACGTGCCCTTGTGATTGTTCATTTTTTGTATAGTTATGTTGAAAATATTAAAGCAGTAAATATTTTATGTATGTTTTATTACTAAACCAATATGATTGTATAATAAATGATTCAATGTCGATGATTTTGGAGTAATTCATCAGTTGTATCCAATTTTAGCTGAAATTAAAAACATACATAATATAGTGATCAGACGAAAACTCTCAGAGGCAAGGAATTGTTTCTTAATAATTCATAAACCAATAAACAGAACAGTAAAAAGTCTCGAAAGGGAGAACACGCTAGATCTATTAATAGGTTAAAGATGGGCCTCATGTCCACCAGTCTAGTCCACCCGCAAAAGAATGAGCAGCAAAAGAATGAGCCTATTGCCATTCCAAATAAACAGCAGACTATAAGGACACGACGAACGGGTGCACAGTTTATTAAAAACAGAATGCTTATTACTCCAAATAGAAGAGAATACTTACATGGTTCCTTGTAGGGAAGGGTCTTGTCCTCCAACAACAGGTGTTCCAAATCCAGCACCACCGAATCCCATACCATAGGGTGTCATACCTCCCATCATTCCTAATCCTCCCATACCTAATCCTCCCATCATACCAAGACCTCCGTACATACCGCCCATCATCATAGGGTTGTACATACCGCCCATCATTCCAAGACCGCCCATCATCATAGGGTTGTACATACCGCCCATCATTCCCATACCGCCCATCATCATAGGGTTGTACATACCGCCCATCATTCCAAGACCGCCCATCATCATAGGGTTGTACATACCGCCCATCATCCCAAGACCACCCATACCCATACCGTACATACCGGCATTAGCAACAGCCAAACAACAGGCGACAGCAACAACTAATTTCATCATCTGTAAAATAGATAAGATAGAAATGTTAAAGGGATACGTTCTCCATGTGAACAAAGTTTATTAGCTACTTGATTCGACTCAAAATTATTTCAAACGACTATGTCCAGTAAAAGCTTACCTTGAGTTTGTAGGTTTTGAATGGTTATCTTGCTAGAAGAAGAAGTAAAGATCGAATGATGTTTTTACTCAAGTGAGTGAAGGTTTATATACTCATACTCCTTCCTGTTTGAGGGTCATTAGGGAAATGATTAGGTAAATCCTTTAAATTAAAGGATCTCATATTAATTTCCGGTATTTTATGTAACGTTATGTGTTGATTAATCATAATTATATTAGTTATGAAAAGGGTTGGTCCGTCCATCAGGGCACATTATCCGGATTCCCTCTTTCACACGAATGGGAGACAAAGGTATTGGGGAACGTTAAGAATTTTCAAGATCACTTCCTAATCATTTATGTTTCATTTTCTGTATACATGTATGTGTTTCCTATATAAAGCATATGAGTCGTATTTATAACTTGCAAACTCTGATGATTATGGCTATATGGCTACACAGGGATTTGAAGGGAGGAATTTCTAGGGAAATTTGTGAACACTGTCTGATGATTATGGCTATATGGCTACACAGACAGAAGGCAGAACCCTTGGTTATTCTATTGGACTGTCATTGAGCCTTTGGTTATTGAGTTTAAATGTCATTGAACCCTTGGTTATTCCGTTGGACTGTCATTAAACCCTTGGTTATTTGATCTGTCCTTGGGCCCTTGGTTATTCCGTTGGACTGTCATTGAACCCTTGGTTATTCCGTTTGACTGTCATTGATCCTTTGGGAGCCGCGGTGACTCAGTAAGTTAGACGCTTGCTCACTAGCTTGGAGGTCAAGGGTTCAATCCCGGCATGGGTCGAGATGATACCTTCGGATTTTTCAACCCGGTTTCCCCCTGTCAGTGATGCATGTCGGAGGGGCTGACATGGAAAAGCGTCTAGTCGTTCGGATGGGACAATAAACCGAGGTCCCGTGTGCTATTGGCTGTGCACGTTAAAGATCCATCGACAGTAGGAAATCGATAATAAGAGCAGGCTAATGCCGCTGTCCTGGCAAAATTCCCTCATTGCACACTGCATGACGTTTGCCCGTCCTCAATTAGCCCAAATAGGTGCAGAAAAGTAGGACGTAAAACTCCATTTATTTCATTTTTCATTTACTTGTCATTGATCTTTTGGTTATCCTGTTGGACTGTCATTGAACCCTTGGTTATTCTATTGGACTGTCATTAAACCCTTGGTTATTCCGTTGGACTGCCATTGAACCCGGTTTATTCCCATATCGCCCCTTCCCACTTCGCCCCAACCCACTTCGCCCCCAAACTATTCCCATTTTGCCCCTTCCCATTTTGCCCCTTTCCATTTGGTCCCTTCCCAAATCGCCTCTTTTCTGTTTCGCCCCTTTCCCATCTCGTCCCTTTTTCATTTTGCCCCTGTCCCAATTAACCCCTTGCCCATCTCGCCCCATATCCTCACTTCGCCCCTTCCCTTTTCGCTTCTTTCCCATGTTTTAGAAATACAGAAGTATAATTTACACAGTTTTTGATATTAAAAATTTGCAAACTGCCCCTTTTATCTTTGTTGGCATATACGGGTAATGATTATTTTGAACCCGTGGTTATTCTATTGGACTGTCATTGAACCCGTGGTTATTCTGTTGGACTGTCATTTAACCCGTGGTTATTCTGTTGGACTGTCATTGAATCCTTGGTTTTCTGTTGGACTGTCATTGAACCATTGGTTATTATATTAGACAGTTATCGAACCTTTGGTTATTCTACTGGACTGTAAGTGAACCCTTTGGTTTTTCTGTTTGACTGTAATTGAACACTTAGTTATTCCGTTGGACTGTCATTGGAACCTTTGTTATTGTATTGGACTGCCATTGAACTCTTTGATTTTTGTATTGGACTGTCATTGGACCCTTTGATTTTTCTTATTGGACTGTCATTGAACCCTTTGATTTTTGTATTGGACTGTCATTGAACCCTTGGTGATTATGTTGAATTGTTATTGAGTACTTTGTTATTCTGTTGAACTGTCATTGAACCCTTGGTTATTCTTTTGGACTGTCATTGAGCCCTTGGTTACTCTGTTGGACTGTCATTGAACCCTTGGTTTTTCTGTTGGACTGTCATTGAACCCTTGGTTATTCTGTTAGACTGCTATTTAGCCGTTTGTTTATTGTACAGTTCCAAAGTTATTGAGTTGTAACAATAACATATAAATGTCCATTGTTGGACTATCAAATTTGATGAACGACTTATAGTTACTGACATTGTGCATAGTGCAATCTTCTATCAGTTGTGTTTCAGTGATCATTAGGTGGTACAATGGTAGAGTAGGGGCCCGCCAAAGGGGGATAGTGGGACAAAGCCGGACTAGCCTTATTTATGTGACATAATGCTATTTCAATAGTTCCAGCAGGGCCCTTGTGATTGTTGAATTTTTTTGGGTTTAATACTTATGTTGAAAATATAAAAGCAGTAAATATTTTATGTATGTTTTATTACTAAACCAATATGATTGTATAATAAATAACTTAAGTCAATGATTCTGGAGAAACTCCTCAGTATAACCAACTTTAACTGAAATTAAAAACATACATAATATTTACATCACATGTTCTAACCAGGTTATTAGTTTGACAATTTCGGAATAGTGGTCATACGAAAACTCTCAGAGGCAAGGAATTGTTTCTTAATAATTCCATAAACCAATTAGCAGAACAGTAAAAGGTCTCGGAAGGGAGAACACACTAGATCTATTAATAGGTTATATATGGGCTTCATGTCCACCAGTAAAATCATATGCCTATTGACATTCCAAAAAACAGTAGGCTATAATCGGGTGCATAGTTTACTAAAAACAGAATGCTTATTACTCCAAAATAGAAGGGAATACTTACATGGTTCCTTGTAGAGAAGGGTCTTGTCCTCCAACAACAGGTGTTCCAAATCCAGCACCACCGAATCCCATACCATAGGGTGACATACCTCCCATCATTCCTAATCCTCCCATTCCTAATCCTCCCATCATACCAAGACCTCCGTACATACCGCCCATCATCATAGGGTTGTACATACCGCCCATCATTCCAAGACCGCCCATCATCATAGGGTTGTACATACCGCCCATCATTCCCAGACCGCCCATCATCATAGGGTTGTACATACCGCCCATCATCATAGGGTTGTACATACCGCCCATCATCCCAAGACCACCCATACCCATGCCGTACATACCGGCATTAGCAACAGCCAAACAACAGGCGACAGCAACAACTAATTTCATCATCTGTAAAATAGGTATACAATGTACAGAAAATATGAGCTATGTGGACTCTCTGAAAGATATTTCGAGTTCAAAACCTTAGTCGCAGAGTGGATTCGGGTGGAGTTCAAATGCAGTCAAGTTTTCGGACTTTGAGGCAAGCTAATAGTCAATAGCTTGAAAGGTTCACGTTTTATTGAAGTTGGCACTTTTTACCATTTAGTGTATCTATATTTAGAGAACACGATAGTTTGTGATGTGTATATCCGGAATTGTAAACTCACGGTAAACTTAACGTTATCTGATGCGGAAAGAGGTTTTGTCAAGGACTAGCTACTTGAAAAAACCTCCTGAACCATGTCAAAATTGGTTGTTGGTGTTATTTGGAGTATTAAAATATTTGAAAGAATTCTTACCTTTTTTTGTTTGTTTGTATGGTTATCTTACTAGAAGAAGAAGTAAAGATCGAATGATGTTTTTACTCAAGTGAGTGAAGGTTTATATACTCATACTCCTTCCTGTTTAAGGGTCATTAGGGAAATGATTACGGTAACCCCAAATAATTAGTGAACCTTTAATTAATTTCCGTTAAAAAAGATAATTCAACATAATTTCTGAATATGATGATTTTTGAAGTATATTTGGTTTAAACATATTTTTAGAAATACTCAAAAACATTGCAGTATATTTCGCTTTCGTCTACAATATAACAATCATATTGCATCGTATCGAAAATGAAAAAAAAGAAGATGGAAATTTAAAGTTCATTTTTAGAACTTGCGAGTTTCTGGGAGCCACTGTATCTCCCCAAACTATGGGATTAGGGCTGGAGGCATCTCTTTTTTTCCAAATATTTAGTAACCACATTGTTGATATTTCAGTGCTTCTTAACCGGGGTCCATATGCACCCCCGGGGGTGACTTTGAAATTTCACCGGGAGAGGTGGAATAGGGGTGAATTATAAATAAAGGGGTGGAAACGCCACTGCTCAGATACAAGAGATTCAACCTTTTTTTTTTAGCTGTGCTAAATTCCCCAAAACCCTAGATGCAAGGTGCAGGGAACAACGCTAATTTCAAAAATTTTCTTGAGATAGAATAGCTCACAGTCATAAGTCATCTTACGAGACGAATGCTGTGAACGAGAATGCTGCCCGGATAGGCCCCAGATACATGGAAATTAATTCTAATTTTAAAAAGAAATTGAGATAGGAATGCCCCAAAACTTTTTTTAAAGACGTGAGGCCTAATTGTTCTGGCGCCTATGACACCCAAACTGTGAAAGAAAAAAATTATAAAATTAATTTGCTTCCTGTGACCCTGAGCTAAATCTGTGTCCTGTGTTATTTAAATATAAGTTTGAACTAATATCTTAACTAGCGGGTTACGGTTTTTGTTTTTTAGTAATATTATAGGGGTGAATGGCAGAGGAATTTTTGTTTAAGTGGGGAATTCGATCAATAAGGTTGAGAAGAAATATGTAATCGGTATGTTAATGAACCAATATTACAGATAAATAATAATCGATAATAAAATGTTAGGGGTTTATTGATAATCAAAATAAAGAACATTAATTAATACTTGGTAAGAGTGGGTAAGACTAATTTCCTTAATGACCTCAAACAGGAAGGAGTATGAGTATATAAACCTTCACTCACTTGAGTAAAAACATCATTCGATCTTTACTTCTTCTTCTAGTAAGAACATCAACCAACCTACAAACCCAAGGTAAGCTTTTTCGAGATATCAAACTTAAACGAATTCTTTCCTGAGGATAGATATACAGTATCATTTTTATCTATAAAGATTGAAGTAGTATATGAGATTATAGATTGGATGCACTATCCCCCATTTCATTACATTACATGGGGAAAGTGCCTCCAATCTTAAATATCCAAAAAGACCTATATAAGACTTTCAGAGGGTCTTGTTATATCTTACAGATGATGAAATTAGTTGTTGCTGTCGCCTGTTGTTTGGCTGTTGCTAATGCCGGTATGTACGGTATGGGCATGGGTGGTCTTGGAATGATGGGTGGTATGTACAATCCTATGATGATGGGCGGTCTTGGAATGATGGGCGGTATGTACAACCCTATGATGATGGGCGGTCTTGGAATGATGGGCGGTATGTACAACCCTATGATGATGGGCGGTCTTGGAATGATGGGTGGTATGTACAACCCTATGATGATGGGCGGTATGTACGGAGGTATGATGGGAGGATTAGGTATGGGAGGATTAGGAATGATGGGAGGTATGTCACCCTATGGTATGGGATTCGGTGGTGCTGGATTTGGAACACCTACTGTTGGAGGACAAGACCCTTCCCAAGGAATTCCCGCTGGAAAGTGAGTAACAATCCTTTTAAATTTTACAAAATATTCGAGTTGCTTTGCAATAGACATTCAACTGGCCTTAAGGGCAGAGGGACTGCATCATTGAAAGCCCACAGAGTATGCATGCATTACGCTTGGTTGAAATGGAGTTGCCCTTGGTTAGGATATCTACATGTGATATCAGTGTGGTTCAAACACGTACTGTCTACTACAAAAGTTCCAATTTGAAAAATGGATGCTGTTCAAAATTTTAAGTATAATTTTTGCTGACTTTCTGAATCACTGAAACGTTTTTCTTTCTTTTCAGATAAGCAGCCTTGGAACAATGACATGGTAAACTTGGAATGCATTATTTTGTGAAAAGAGAATTTGTAATAAAACGAAATTAAATTAAATTTAAAATATATGTTTCTTTGTGTTTAATCCATGGACTATCATAATTTAGTACCGCATACTTTGAAGTTTGCTTGCTTACCTGAAGGTCCAGATTTCAATCCAAGTTAGTATCGGCCGAGATAATACTTTCGAATAATTGGACTTACATAGGAAATCGTTATGGCGTCAGGACAGGTCAGGAAATCAATGCCCTATGCAGTGGCGGATCCAGGAGCAGGAGGGGGGGTGTAGAGGGCGTACGCCTCCCCCCCCCCCCTTTACTTTGTCTTTTTTTTTCTTTTTTTTTAAGAATGGAGAAAATACTACATAAAAAATGTCTAACCCATTAACGTTTACTATAAAACATACATGGTCCACGTCAGAAACCGTTCAATTAGTACAATTTTTACTTATTCTACGTTTTTAAGCCAAAAAAAAGTCCAAAAAATTTTCGCCGGCATAAATATGGATACGCCCCATCTTTCCAAAATCCTGCATCCGCCCCTGCTATGTGCTGCATACTGTGCATGAAGAAGTACTTTGGTGATTGAAAGTCTTTCTCGGTAACATTAATTGTTCTGTGTACTTCTGCATACAATTCCCCGTCTTCTAATGAAGGTTCTATAAGATTCATAAAAGCACAACTTATTTGCATGTCATTCTTTTTCATTGGCATGGGTATCGCGACTGTCTTCGTCGAATCGACGAATTGGATTGAAAGGGGAATATAATTGTCGAAGAAATGATGAAGATGCTACTTAAATAACAAGACAAATATACAAAGCACGACGTTTCATTTTTGATACTCATTCGTATTAACGTCCTAGTAGGCCTACTGTTGACGGTAAAATAATTGTAATCTTAAAATCATCACAAACAGCCTCATCATTACATCTTCATCATTACAGCCTCTTTTACCTGTCACTAGAGAAGACTTTTGTACTTCAAGAGAGGTAATTACTGTTTTGAATCAAGCTGAAAACTAACAGATCTCCCGGTAAAAGGTTTATACCATGTGTTTTTTTTAATCGGACACTCCAATTCTGATTTATCTTCATATTAACATACATTTTCCTTTGATGTGCAGCAACATTCCACATTCGCCAGCATATAGGATGTATGTTTCTCAACAAGTTCGGTACGCTGGAGCATAATCTACGCTGATTTATTCGCTAGATCGAAACATTTGACACCAAAGCTACAGCTACAGAGGTATTTACTAACTCAACTCAAAACTGTCCTTCGGAATCATAACTTAGTCGAAAAGTATATGTCTATTTCACATTAGCACATCGAGTGCAGATATTTCTTTAATTTAACATAACGTTGTGTCTCAACTCGCGCAATAATAACACCTATTTTATATATTGAAATTCAGTTTCCGAACGAATTTAAAAAATGTAAGGGGGTTGTCATGTCATCCTATGTACCACTTGACTCGATTAATCGAATCCACACAATTTTCTTTCTTAAAATTAATCATCTGACAATTTATTGGTAATTTGTTCGACACATGAAGCGGAAACTCTTCCTCGAAATTTAAACTTTCGAATTTATGTGTATCACTAATTATCAGCGTTTGACAGAAATATTCATGCAGTTATCGGTTTTAGTACTTCATATGTATTCAGCACATTTGTAAATTCCGAATGTTCATCTTTAGATTTAAAAGAAAATCATTTAAAAATATATTATTTTACGCCTATTAGCGCAGTGGAAGTTTCCTAATATTTTAGATTATGACACTAAGGGAACCTGCTCTACACAATTTCCTTTCATATAACTTTCTGACTATTTATTGGCAATTTGAATTGATAACCTTTTTTTTGCTGAATTTGTGGTACATGTAAGTGATAAAAATTCCAAGAGTAACATGTTTGACAATGCGTTTTCCCTCAAAAGAGCACTCGAACGTACAGTTTTCGACAGATTTTCTGTGTACATAAATATCAAATGAAGATCAAGTTCGAATTTGAGCTCCATCCTAATATGAATCTTTATGAGATATGAAACCCTCACAATGTTACATATTAATAATGCTACAGAAATGTGTATATTTATATCGATAAAAGCATCTGAACTTAAAAATAAGTTCGATTCGAATTTTCAAAATTCAAAAGCTGCAATATTAACTCAAATTATTTCATAGATCGAAATTCGGTTTCTGACTTATTTATTTTTGCCTATTAATTATTCTATAGAAATATACAATTTTAAATCTATAAATATTATAGATCTCGAATTAAGACCAGGTTCGATTCGAATAATAAAACCTTTCCATATCAAGCTGCAATATCAACTCGATTGATGTCATAGATCGAAATTCTGTTTCTGACTTATTTAATTTCGCCTATTAATAATGCCATAGAATGCACATTTTTAAATCGATAAATATTATTGATCTCGAATTAAAACCAAATTCGATTCGAATTTTAAAACCTTTCATATTATCAAGCCGCAATATCAATCAAAATGCATTCATAGATCGAAATTCAGTTTCTGAATTATTTAATTTCAAATATTAATAACGCTATATAGCAATGTACAATTTTAAATCAATAAAAATGATCAATATAAAAATAAAGACCAAATTCGATTCGAATTTCAAATTCGACATAATGGTCGAAGAGGGTATCATTTCGAACTCTGGACCTTCAGGTTAGCAAGGAAACTTCAAAGTAAGCAAACACAGAAGCAAACATGCTATACTAAATTATTATAGTCCATAAACACAAAGAAACATATATTTTAAATTTCGTTTTATTACAAATTTTTGTTTCACAAAATCATGCATTCCAAGTTTACAAAGGCTGCTTATCTGAAAAGAAAGAAAAACGGTTCAGTGATTCAGAAAGTCAGCAAAAATTATACTTAGAAATCTGAACATCATCCATTCGGTAACTCAGTAGCTGGAAAACTGAATATTTTCGAAGGAGAACCTATGCAGTAGACAGTGCGTGCATTTAAACCAAGCGTAATGCATGCATACTCTGTGGGCTTTCAATGATACAGTCCTCTCTGCTTTTGAAGCCAGTTGAATGTCTGTTGCAATGCAAGTTAGAATATTTTGTAAAATTTAAAAGGATTGTTACTCACTTTCCAGCGGGAATTCCTTGGGAAGGATCTTGTCCTCCTACAGTAGGTGTTCCAAATCCAGCACCACCGAATCCCATACCATATGGTGACATACCTCCCATCATTCCTAATCCTCCCATTCCTAATCCTCCCATCATACCGCCCATCATCATAGGGTTGTACATACCGCCCATCATACCAAGACCTCCGTACATACCGCCCATCATCATAGGGTTGTACATACCGCCCATCATTCCAAGACCGCCCATCATCATAGGGTTGTACATACCGCCCATCATTCCCAGACCGCCCATCATCATAGGGTTGTACATACCGCCCATCATCCCAAGACCACCCATACCCATACCGTACATACCGGCATTAGCAACAGCCAAACAACAGGCGACAGCAACAACTAATTTCATCATCTGTAAATTAGATAAGATAGAAATGTTAAAGGGATACGATCTCCATGTGAACAAAGTTTATTAGCTACTTGATTCGACTCAAAATTATTTCAAACGACTATGTCCAATAAAAGCTTACCTTGAGTTTGTAGGTGTTGTATGGTTATCTTACTAGAAGAAGAAGTAAAGATCGAATGATGTTTTTACTCAAGTGAGTGAAGGTTTATATACTCATACTCCTTCCTGTTTGAGGGTCATTAGGGAAACGATTAATTTAACCCTTAATATTAAAGGATCTCCGTTAATTAATTTCCATTATTTCATATAACGTTATGTATTGATTAATCATAACTATGTTAATTATGAAGTAAGTTAGTGTTTGAAGTACATTTCGCCCCAGTCTAATTAAAATCAGACCCTAATTTCGTTTCGTTCGGGTTTTTTTTAAACCGGATTTAAAAAAAAACGAACGAAACGAAATTAGGGTCTGATTTTAATTAGACTGATTTCGCCCCACCCTTCTCACCAGAAAAATATAGTGGACCACGTTCACTTCGACATACGGTTGGTGAAACGAAAAACATACCAGATTTTATGAAATCAATCAGAAATTTCGATCTATGAAATCAGTTGGGTTAATATGAAAAAGGGTTTGAAATTCGAATCGAATTTGGTCTTTATTTTTATATTGATCATTTTTATTGATTTAAAATTGTACATTGCTATAATTATAGCGTTATTAATATTTGAAATTAAATAATTCAGAAACTGAATTTCGATCTATGAAATCATTTTGGTTGATATTGCAGCTTGATATGAAAGGTTTTAAAATTCGAATCGAACCTGGTCTTAATTCGAGATCTATTATATTTATCGATGTGAAATTGTATATTTCTATAGCATTATTAGGCGACATTAAATAAGTCAGAAACTGAATTTCGATCTATGAAATCATTTGGGTTAATATTGCAGCTTGATATGAAAAAGGGTTTAAAATTCGAATCGAACTTGGTTTAAGTTTCATATTTATTAATTTCTTATCATTTTAAAAATATGCATTCTATGGCATTATTAGTAAGCGAAATTAGATAAGTCAGAAACAGAATTTCGATCAATGACATCAATCGGGTTGATATTGCAGCTTGATATGGAAAGGTTTTATAATTCGAATCGAATCTGGTCTTAATTCGAGATCTATAATATTTATCGATTTAAAATTGTATATTTCTATAGAATAATTAATAGGCAAAAATAAATAAGTCAGAAACCGAATTTCGATCTATGAAATCACTTGGGTTAATATTACGGCTTGATATCGAAAGGTTTTATTCGAATCGAACTTATTCTTAATTGCAGATGCTTTTATCGATATAAATATACACATTTCTGTAGCATTATTAATATGCAACATTGTGAGGGTTTCATATCTCAAAGGTTCATATTCGGATAAAGCTCAAATTCGAACCTGATCTTCATTATGTACACAGATATCTACCAAAACTGATCAAAATCTGTCGAAAACTGTACGTTCGAGTGCTCTTTTGACCGAAAATGAATTGTCAAACATGTCACTCTTGAAATTTTTACTCTATCCCATCAGACCCACTAACATGTACCACAAATTCAGCTTTTATTCAAATTTATTAATTCAAATTGCCAATATATAGCCAGAAAGTTATATGAAAGAAAATTGTGTAGATTAGGTTCCCCTAGTGTCATAATCTAAATTATTAGGAAACTTCCACTGCGCTAATAGGGGGTATATAGTAATGTATCTTCAAATGAAATCGAATCCTTTTCTTTTAACCCTAAAGATGAACATTCGGAATTTTCGAGGGTCGATTTGAATGCTGAATGCATATGTTGTACTAGAACCGATTACTGATAAGCACGGTATGATTTATCAAACAAATGGTGAACACGCCCCTTTAAATTACTAATAAATTGTCAGATAATTACAAGAAAGAAAATTGTGTAGATTCGGGTCAAGTGGTACACAAAGCATAGCATGACATGATAACCTCCTTACATTTTTAAACTGAAACGGAAACTGAATTTCAATATATAAAATAGGTGTTAATATTGCGGGGGTGTTGTTATGTAGTGTTACATAAAATTAAAGAAATATCTGCACTCGATGTGCTATTGTGAAAAAAACACGTAACGTTTCATGTAACATATTTACAATAATGTTTAAACGTGGTCGTTAAAAACATGTTAAAACGGGCATGTTATTTTCCAATAAGTGATGATGACGACCATAAAATTTCAGGACAGTTTTGAGTTGAGTAAGTAAATACCTCTGTAGCTGTAGATTTGACGTCAAATGTTTCCATCTAGCGAATAAATCAGCGTAAACAAGCCCCAGCGTCCCGAACTAGTTGAGAAACATACATCCTATATCAGGCCTTCTCAATTAATTTTTGTAAAGGGCCAAATGTATTTTATGATTGATATATAAGGGCCGCCATTTGAGAAAGCCTGTCCTATATGCTGGCGAATGTGGAATGTTACTGCACATAAAAGGAAAATTGACGATTTGGAAATCTAAGTCATTACGTTTGTCATACAATTTTACATTGAGTCTGTGGTTTTGTCAAATACGAATCTTTTCGGAAAGAACATCATTGTATTTAGCGACAAGCTAAATTTAAACGTTTCGTGAGTCAAAAAAAACGATTCTATTTCCAGATATAAATGTTTTCGGATGAAATTTCTTGAAATTTCCATGTCAAAATACCCAAAAAAGAATTTTTTTATCACAGTACTGTACAGCTAATGCATGTACTTTGAGGGACACGTTCACCATTCGTTTAACAAATCATATCTCAGAAATGGGTGGTTTTTGGTTAAGCATGTTAACGTCGAAATGAGAAAATTGTTACCGATATAGCCCTTCAATTTCCAAAATTTGCGAGATCTTTTTCGTGCACAGAATGAGCTTTTCCATGAAAGTCTCTCCGACTTTTCAAGGCCAAATATGGTCGAAATATTTAAAGGTATCATCTCGACCGATGCTGGGATTGAAATCTGGACCTTCAGGTAAGCAAGCAAACTTCAAAGTAAGCAAACACGGAAGCAAGCAGGCGATACTATAATAGTACATTGGATCAAAGCAAAGAAACATATATTTTAGATTTAATTTAATTTCATTTTATTACAAATTTCTGTTTAACAAAATCATGCATTCCAAGTTTACCAAGGCTGCTTATCTGAAAAGAAAGAAAAACGGTTCAGTGATTCAGAAAGTCGGCAGAAATTATACTTAGAATTCTGAACAGCATCCATTCGGTAACTCAGTTACAGGAAAACTGAATATATTCGAAGGAGAACCTATGCAGTAGACAGTACGTCTTTGTACCACACTGATATCACATGTAGATATCCTAACCAAGGGCAACTTCATTTGAACTAAGCGTAATGCGTGCATACTCTGGGGGCTTTCAATGAAACAGTCCTTTCTGCTTTTAAAGCCAGTTGAATGTCTATTGCAATGCAAGTTTGAATATTTTGTAAAATTTGAAAGGATTGTTACTCACTTTCCAGCTGGAATTCCTTGGGAAGGGTCTTGTCCTCCTACAGTAGGTGTTCCAAATCCAGCACCACCGAATCCCATACCATAGGGTGACATACCTCCCATCATTCCTAATCCTCCCATTCCTAATCCTCCCATCATACCTCCGTACATACCGCCCATCATCATAGGGTTGTACATACCACCCATCATTCCAAGACCGCCGTACATACCACCCATCATTCCAAGACCGCCCATCATCATAGGGTTGTACATACCGCCCATCATTCCAAGACCGCCCATCATCATAGGATTGTACATACCGCCCATCATCCCAAGACCGCCCATGCCCATACCGTACATACCGGCATTAGCAACAGCCAAACAACAGGCGACAGCAACAACTAATTTCATCATCTGTAAAATACATATTATACAAAATATATTAGCTATGTAGACTCTCTGAAAGGATGCCGGTTAGCGTCAGGTATTAAGAGTGAACATGAACTGCCTCGCTACGCCTATCACATTATTTACTTTAAGTACTGCTAAAATCCAATAAAGTCTTGGGCGCCAGCTAATGGTACATGCAGCTCGTTAGCGACAAAGTTTTCAAACAGTTTAATGGTGAAATGTAGGGTATTTAGGTCTTTTTGGATATAAAAGATTGGACGCACTTTCCCTGTGTAATGTAATGAAATGGGGGATAGTGCATCCAATCTATAATCTCATATACTACTTCAAACTTTATAGATAAAAATGATACTAGTAACTATTTCTATCCTCAGGAAAGAATTCATTTAAGTTTTATACCCCGAAAACGCTTACCTTGAGTTTGTAGGTTTTTTGGTTATCTTACTAGAAGAAGAAGTAAAGATCGAATGATGTTTTTACTCAAGTGAGTGAAGGTTTATATACTCATACTCCTTCCTGTTTGAGGGTCATTAGGGAAACGATTACGGTAACCCCTACTAATTAGGGACCTTTGATTAATTTCCGTTACTGCATGTAAAGTTAATTGAACATAATTTCTGAATATGATGGTATTTGAAGTATATTTGGTTTTAAATAAATATTCGAAATGACATATTTCGATAACACCCACCCCAGAAAAAAATGAGCCATGAACCCGCAAACCAAGTTTTGAAAATATGGGCATTGTTGATATTATTTTGTATGTTGTTTGTATTGATAAGATTTCAATTAATACCACTTAAATCAAGTAAAACTTTGTAAAACTTGTTATGGATGTGATTTTGATTAACGGAATTGTTTTTACGGCCAGGGGGAGGGGGGTGGACGCAAATGATTTCGGCAGCTATAACATGCCTAATGCCTTGAATTCCACACTCGAGAAGGAGTTTTGGACATTTTGCTCCTCCCCCCTTTCCCAAATATGAAATTGCTTCCTACGGGCCTGATTAGAGCTGGAGGGATCAGAGGGATCTCTTTTTTCCAAAAAACTCTATTAGAGAGTGCAAACTGTTGATACTGTACACTCGGTATGTTAATGAACTAATATTACAGATAAATTATAATCGATTATAAAATGTTAGGGGTTTATTGATAATCAAGATAAAGAACATTAATTAATACTTGGTAAGAGTGGGTAAGACTAATTTCCTTAATGACCCTCAAACAGGAAGGAGTATGAGTATATAAACCTTCACTCACTTGAGTAAAAACATCATTCGATCTTTACTTCTACTTCTAGTAAGATAACCATACAAACAAACAAAAAAGGGTAAGAATTCTTTCGAATATTTTAAAACTCCTTAACACCAATGTCGGGCATTAATTCTATTGCCAATTTTGGCAAGGTTTAGGAGTTCTTTGCAAAAAGATAATCCTTGGCAAAACCTCTTTCCGCATCAGATAACGTTAAGTTTACCGTGAGTTTATAATTCAGGATATACACATCACAAACTATCGTGTTCTCTAATTATAGATACACTAAATGGTAAAAAGTGCCAACTTCAATAAAACATGAACCTTCCAAGATATTGACTATTAGCTTGCCTCAAAGTCCGAAAACTTTGCTGCATTTGAACTCCACCCGAATCCACTCTGCGACTAAGGTTTTGAACTCGACATATCTTTCAGAGAGTCCACATAGCTCATATTTTTTGTATATCTATTTTAACAGATGATGAAATTAGTTGTTGCTGTCGCCTGTTGTTTGGCTGTTGCTAATGCCGGTATGTACGGTATGGGCATGGGTGGTCTTGGGATGATGGGCGGTATGTACAACCCCATGATGATGGGTGGTCTTGGAATGATGGGAGGTATGTACAACCCTATGATGATGGGCGGTCTTGGAATGATGGGCGGTATGTACAACCCTATGATGATGGGCGGTCTTGGAATGATGGGTGGTATGTACAACCCTATGATGATGGGCGGTATGTACGGAGGTATGATGGGAGGATTAGGAATGGGAGGATTAGGAATGATGGGAGGTATGTCACCCTATGGTATGGGATTCGGTGGTGCTGGATTTGGAACACCGGTTGTTGGTGGACAAGATCCTTCCCTACAAGGAACCATGTAAGTGTTATTTTCTAATCTGTGCACATGATAGACTCTACGATTGAGTTTCTCAACTATGAATAATAAAAATTCTAGATTTTTTAGTTGAAATACCCAGTTGTAGAATGATATCAGGTTGAGGCCTAATTTAGCTGTCAGTTGTGGTGAAGCATTTTCATCACTGCATACTTGCTCAGCCGATAAAACTAGTGGGTTTCCTTAGGAACTCAAAGAGCAACGGGTTCGAATCTCGCTCAAGACATGAATACATTTTTATGAAACTGACTATGATGCTTACGAAAATCTGCTATAAACCTCTTTACAAATGTTTTATATTTTTTATTTTCAGTTAAAAAATTGAAATGAAGATTTGATGTTCCCTTGGTTCCATTTGGGACGTTCAAAATGACATATTATATTAAAATAAAATTAAATTAAATTAAATAAAACAACATTTTTATTATTTTCTTTGCATTATCTAAGATGATACCGCATAATAATTTTGCTACAGATATAGGGACTACAATGAAAAACGTGTGGTAAACAAATTAGCCAATATATGCCTGACTAAACAAATCAGCTAATATATGCCTGACTAAACAAATTAGCCAATATATGCCTGACTAAACAAATTAGCCAATATATGCCTGACTAAACACATTAGCCAATATATGCCTGACTAAACAAATCAGCTAATATATGCCTGACTAAACAAATTAGCCAATATATGCCTGACTAAACAAATTAGCCAATATATGCCTGACTAAATAAATTAGCCAATATATGCCTGACTAAACAAATCAGCTAATATATGCCTGACTAAACAAATTAGCCAATATATGCCTGACTAAACAAATTAGCTAATATATGCCTGACTAAACAAATCAGTCAATATATGCCTGACTAAACAAATCAACCAATATATGCCTGACTAAACAAATCAGCTAATATATGCCTGACTAAACAAATCAGCCAATATATGCCTGACTAAACAAATCAGTCAATATATGTCTGTCTAAACAAATCAGCCAATATATGCCTGACTAAACAAATTAGCTAATATATGCCTGACTAAACAAATCAGTCAATATATGCCTGACTAAACAAATCAACCAATATATGCCTGACTAAACAAATCAGCTAATATATGCCTGACTAAACAAATCAGCCAATATATGCCTGACTAAACAAATCAGTCAATATATGTCTGTCTAAACAAATCAGCCAATATATGCCTGACTAAACAAATCAGCTAATATATGCCTGACTAAACAAATCAGCTAATATATGTCTGACTAAACAAATCAGTCAATATATGCCTGACTAAACAAATCAGCTAATATATGCCTGACTAAACAAATCAGCTAATATATGCCTGACTAAACAAATCAGCTAATATATGCCTGACTAAACCAATCAGCCAATATATGCCTGACTAAACAAATCAGTTAACATATGCCTGACTAAACAAATCAGTCAATATATGCCTGACTAAACAAATCAGCCAATATATACCTGACTAAACAAATCAGCTAATATATGCCTGACTAAACAAATCAGCTAATATATGCCTGACTAAACAAATCAGCTAATATATGCCTGACTAAACAAATCAGCTAAACAAATCAGCTAATATATGCCTGACTAAACAAATCAGCCAATATATGCCTGACTAAACAAATCAGTGTCTAAACAAATCAGCCAATATATGCCTGACTAAACAAATCAGTTAACATATGCCTGACTAAACAAATCAACCAATATATGCCTGACTAAACAAATCAGTCAATATATGCCTGGCTAAACATATCAACCAATATATGCCTGACTAAACAAATCAGCCAACATTTGCCTGACTAAACAAATCAGTCAATATTTGCCTAGATTTTACGTATATAGATCGCCATTTCTTCTACATTAATAAAAAAAAAATTGGGGGGGGGGGGATTTTTTGGTTTCCTGTAATTACATGAAGAAATTCTTAACTGTAGGTTAATTGACATCATATAATACACCTTGTACACTAGAGTCTAAAGCCTCTGTTCATTAAATGCTTTCTCGTTGATTCGTGCGTTTTTTTTATTATCCTATTATGATCAGTTACGTCCCTTGAACTTTTGAAAATTTGTCGTCAAGTTAATATTTTTTCAGTTGTCGCTTTCTTCATGTTCTTGTTTTGTGTATGTTTTACAGCTAGGACAGGTGTTCTTACTCTTCTAGACACCTGATATCAATTTTCATTATGAAATAGTTACTCATATCCTATATTGTATAATTCCTCATGTGAAAGGTTCATAAGCTGTTACCTATGTTTCGTCAAAACCTATTTTTGTTTGGATTTCGGGTTTCGTTTAGAGGTTCGGATCGTTAGGCTAGTACATAATATGTAGGCCTACTTGGTTTCTTTATTCTCAACCTTTCGGACTCTTCGTATACCCTTTGTTTTTTAACGCCGCAATCTCCTGGTACCCCTTCAACCAAACTAAGTAACATTAAGAGCCATTTAATGATTTATTATTATGTATGTATTACAGCTGTAGATGATTGACGCATATGTATGTTTTGCTACGTTTTGTATCCCTTGTGGTGTTCAAAGAGACTGCATTGCTCATTCTGGGACATATATAAACGCAGACCAATATGTACTGTATAAGTGTAAGCTGACAGCGTCAACGAACTCGACAAATTCGAAATCGCTTAAAGAGGACCAGTCTTCATTTTTATTGGTTGATTTGGGTCTTGAAAATATTTAAGTATCCTTCAGAAGCACTAAAAATGCACGAAAATTGCGTATTTCCTTCAAATATACTTTAAATTAGACATTTCTCCTTCTATTTCTATAGATGACTTTTCTATATATTGCATAGTAACGATAATGTGTAGTAGGGCATTATAACTTTCAAATGCTAATAATTATGGATGCACACGGATTTGAAGGCTCAAATTTCAATGGTGAGTTGTGATAACCAGTACTAAATTGCTGAGCTAAAAAATCCCCGTTTCTGAGACCTATCCAAATCGACCCGCGAAAATGAAGCCTGTGCCCCTTTAAGGAAAAGGCTGATGGTACTGCCCCGGTATAATTTTTCTCCATGCACACTCATTTCCTATTTCATTGATTCTATCAGATGAGATGAGGAAAAGGGAAAAAACATTTGTGATGCTTTCGCAATGGCTATAATAGGGCAGTATCGTATAATACTTATGTTGAAAATATAAAAGCAGTAAATATTGTATGTATGTTTTATTACTAAACCAATATGATTGTACATGTATAATAAATAACTTAAGTCAATGATTCTGGAGAAACTCCTCAGTGTAACCAACTTCAACTGAAATTAAAAACATACATAATATTTTAGATGTATCGAAATAAAGAGTCCAATATCGTCGTTGTATCCCAAGACCAAAGACGTATGAATGGGTATTTAAGAAGCGTCAAGGGGGTACGGATTTGGGAAATCTGGTACTAGGGCATCTTTGGTAGATATGACTCTGATATAGAAAGAGCTGTAGTTCTAAGTGAAGTAGGAGAGGTCGTCTAGAAGTTAAAACGAAACCTCACAGAAGCAATGAAGAATTTCTTTACAATTTTCATAGAGCAAACGTGCTGGAACTTTCTACATCTTAAATTTGAAATCCAGAGCTTAAGCTAACCGGTTAAAAAAGACCTCATAAAAAGTCTAGTCCACCATTAGAAGTATAAACCAACTGGTATATATGGGCTCTCTGAAACGGATGCCCAGTTCATAAACCACATAATGCTTCATAATAGAAGAGAATACTTACATGGTTCCTTGTAGGGAAGGATCTTGTCCCCCAACAACAGGTGTTCCAAATCCAGCACCACCGAATCCCATACCATAGGGTGTCATACCTCCCATCATTCCTAATCCTCCCATACCTAATCCTCCCATCATACCAAGACCTCCGTACATACCGCCCATCATCATAGGGTTGTACATACCGCCCATCATTCCAAGACCGCCCATCATCATTGGGTTGTACATACCGCCCATCATCCCAAGACCGCCCATCATCATAGGGTTGTACATACCACCCATCATTCCAAGACCGCCCATCATCATAGGATTGTACATACCGCCCATCATCCCAAGACCACCCATACCCATACCGTACATACCGGCATTAGCAACAGCCAAACAACAGGCGACAGCAACAACTAATTTCATCATCTGTAAAAAAAAAAAAATTGTTTAGAAATTTCCCATGTCTAATGAAGTTATACTGGATACTGCAGATGTTCATTTTGAAGATGTTTTTGATAAAGGAACAATAGTTACTAGCAATTGTCATTTCGATTCTTCAAAGAAAAAAAGGATTAAATAACGTTGAAAATGAAATTTGCAAATTAGAATTTGGAAATAGAAAAACAGTAGCTAAGGTCATTGTCCAGGCCAAGTTCACAAATAATGCCAGGGATGCAATATGGTGGGAGTTGCCATGTAGCCCTATGTAAAAAAAAAGCCTTTGCTGTTGAAAATTGGGTGGTTAATGTCCATGCAAATTAACCTATCTTGCAATAGCTTAATCACTGACAGTGATCTGCATAGATATCAATAGTAGCTTCCGGTATATCACTGGTAGTGACGTCATAAAACGCGAAAGTTTTAATGGAATTGCAAGAACCACAGAAGTCGGAATGGAAATTGGAATGTTGCTAATTGATGCTATCAGTGTTTCCGATACACATACAAAGTTTAGAAATCACTTTACAATCCCTTTAACGACCACGATAAGCTGCTAAGCTACACTACTTGAAGCTGCTGAAAGGAAAAGCTTGACACTAAAACAAATTTTCTTACCTTGAGTTTGTAGGTTTTGTATGGTTATCTTACTAGAAGAAGAAGTAAAGATCGAATGATGTTTTTACTCAAGTGAGTGAAGGTTTATATACTCATACTCCTTCCTGTTTGAGGGTCATTAGGGAAATGATTAACCATCCCTAAAAATCCTTAATTAATTAAACCACACAATTACTTAATATTACATATTCTGAATTCTTAATTTTCACTTATGGTCGTTATAGGCCCTTCTAATCAAACAAAATCTGATGGAAGGAAGCTTTCAAAAAATGCTTGAAATTTTTTAAAGTTTATGCGTATCGAGGGCTACTTATAGCATCCGTTTGAAGCATTCCAATTTTCAATCAGACGTCAATGGTTCCAGCAATTCCACTTAAAGGGGAATGTTCAGCATTTTCGAGGGTCGCTTTGAGCCTTTGATATTGGTAAATAGCTTCCAGAAGTACTAAAAACTGCACAAAAATCGCATAATCCCTTCAATTATATCCCTACCGAAACATATATATTTATCTTTCATAATCTGTATTTGTGTTTTCTAATAGAAGGCATAGTCTTACTAAACGACGAGTCGTATTTTTTACTTCCAAACGCTCATAATTATGGCTTATGAAATATTATATATTTCGAGGGATAGTTGTTAACATTATTATGGATTGGAATAGCTAAAAAATTTCGGGTTCTGAGACAAGAATTTTATTGATCGAATAGTTAGTGAACATATCCCTTTAATCTAAGTTTTTGATAACGTCACTCATCCACAAGCCTTTTAGGTCTCTTAGTGGGCCAGTGACTTCATTGAACTCTTAGTTTAAGTGGAATTTCTGGAACTACATGCGGCTGATTGAAAGTATGATGGATGATATCAGTATCCCGTATACAAAATAAAAAAAACCCTTTTCCAATCTCTTTAATTTATATTGTTCAAATTTAGTGAAAAGACTACAGTTATATAAAAGCCATAGGCCTATATCAGGCTGTAAGTAAAGAGGGGTAAAATAAGAATGGCTAATGCCGCTATTCTGGCAAAATTTCCCTCATTGCACACTGCATGGCGTTTGCCTGTCCTCAATTAGCCCATATAGGTGTAGAAAAGTAGGACGTATTAACTCAATTTCATTTCATTTATATTGTGATTTGTATAGGCCTCATTCCGAATACATCAGATTGACTTATATATAGAACACTTTTTGGTATTTTTGTCCTAGATTCACTATGCTGAGACAACAATTTATGTGTTACATCTTATGTTTGTGTGTGCAGCTAAAATTTGATAATGGACGAAAACAGACAATTTTAATAAATTACGAAATATCTCGGATTTCTACCTTTTTTGTTACGAATCGTCTTAAAGAGACTGGTCAACCTCGACACAAATCAACATGGCGGCCCCCATTGATTGTCTGAAAATATATTTTTTCGCCGTTATTTTTCTTTTACGGCAACCATGTAATGCTCAGGTAGAATTAGACGATAAAATCTTAGAGATGAGAAAAAATGGCATGTGGTTAATCGAATTTTATGCCCCATGGTGTGGCCATTGTCGAAAATTAGAGCCGATTTATAGAGAGGTTTTCAATGAATTGAAAAACAGTGGAGTTATTGTGAGTAAAATCGATGCAACGCGTTACTCCAATGTGGCGTCTGAATTTGATGTACGTGGATTCCCCACCCTCAAATTTGTAAATGGGGACAAAGTTTATACCCACAGAGGTGACAGATCTAAGGAAGACATCTTAGATTTTGTAAATAAAGCCAAAGGACCAGCGGTCCGAAATATTGCCAGTGTTGGAAAATTCAATGAAATTCAGACTCTGCATGCCAAGTCAGTTTTCTTCATGTTTGTAGGAAATGGGGATGAAAATGACGACTTCTTCAAAAAATACTCCTCTTTAGCAGAGAAGCATATAATTGAAAGCTATTTTTATTCTGGTCCAAAGAATTCACTTCCTGATAAAGTGACCATTAAACATTTTCCTACAGTGTTGGTCTTTAAAGACAAAAAATCTTTTGAGTTCGATTTTGGGGATTCAGAAATTGTAACAAAAGACAAATTAGAAAAGTGGTTAAATCGAGAAAGATTTTCTGCATTTCCAAAAGTTCAAGGAGGTGGTCTAAATGAATTAGTAACTGCAGCGAAATACTTAGTAATGGTAGTCGTTAATAAAGAGGCTGTAGTTAAAAATGCGTGCAAAAAATTGAAAAAAGTAGTTTCTAATGTAGCTTTGAATTCTAAACAAAAATATCATGAAGAATTCCAATTTTTGTGGATGCCTGATGAAGAAACAGCAAATAGCATCACCATGTCATTTCTAAACATTCCTTCGATTGTGGTGTTGGAAACTGGTTCCCAGCTTCATTATATTTGGGACAAAAACGTGACCGAGGTTACTGAGCAGACAATTCAAGACTTTTTAGATGGCATCAAAGCAGGGAAAGTTGATGCCTATGGCGGTACAGGATTTTTATCTAAGTTAAAGAGAGCTGGATTTGACTTTTTGACAACTATTTTAAGCATTTGGCAAGCGTCTCGATGGCTGTTTTTGTTAATGTTTGGTTTGCCAACTGTGATTATAAGTGTAGTTTGTTATAGTTTATGTTGTATGGAAACTATTGACGAAGGGGTGAACTCTGATGATGAAGATTTGGATGAATATGAGGGACAGCAAAGAGAACTGCAAGAAAATGTCGAAAATGATCAACAAGAAAATCAGGAGCAGACAAAAATTGACCATGAAAAATATGAATGAACTAGTGTGTTGTTGTTTATGACTGAATATGAAAAGAATTGTAAACAGTTTTTCTAATCTTTTCATGTTTAAGACTATTGGGGAAATTGATACGAACAATTTTCACCATTCCAATTTCTAACTTGGTCTGTGATTCTTACATGTATTTACTTTTTTAGCATAATGACTTAAAACATGTTTTGTGAACACTGCTTCAACCTTGTGCCAGTGCCTTCTGTTTGTTGATTAGTAACTTGTTACCTTTCAACCACCCTAACCTCTAAAACCAAAGGTTAGAAAACATCACAGATGCAAATTCTTCCTATAGTATCTTAAAGACATTTGGAGTGATAAAACGCTTAGTTTTAGTGGAGTTGCAAGAACCACATACATCTGACTGGAAATCAGAATGGTGCAAATGGATGCTGTCAATGTCCCCAATTTAAAAAGTTTAGAAAACCTCTTTACAATCTGTGTAAGAATGTTTGTGTAGTAATATACATGTATGTGCACGATTTAAAAACAAATGAGAAACTGTCAACTTGTTTTTTAACAAGATCAATTCAACTTCAATGAAGGCTTATGTCCACATTTGTGTTTCACAATGCGTAATACAGACGTTATGTGCATAATAAGCAGCGTTGGCAAAGTGTAATGTTTTTGGACAAAGTGCTATTGAAATAGTGTTGCAACGTCATAATGCAACGTAATACATGTACCGGTATATGGATACAGGCCTTTAATGATGCATTACGCTTAAGAATAAGAAGTAATATGTATGTTTTGAAAAGGATAAGGTTTTTCTGTGTATTTTTGTATCACATTCAACATAATAATGTGTAATGCATGCATTTATTTATTTACACATAATTGTGCAATTTCTTTAAAAGTCAAATTTTTTACTTGATAACTGTTACTTTGATCCCTTTAGAACATACATTTGTTAACATATTTATAGAAAAATTGTTTCTATCTTTTATATTCATTTTATATTGTGTATATTTAAAGTATTCATAAACTTGCTATGTTTTCATTTCTTTGTACATGTATTCATGAACTACAGAACTAGTATGTTTTCATATCTATGTAGGCCTATTACTAAACTTGCTATGTTTTCATATCTCTGTACATGTATTCATAAACTAGTATGTTTTCATATCTATGTATAACTAAACTTGCTATGTTTTCATATCTATGTATAACTAAACTTGCAATGTTTTCATATCTATGTATTACTAAACTTGCTATGTTTTCATATCTTTGTATTACTAAACTTGCTATGTTTTCATATCTTTGTATTACTTAACTTGCAATGTTTTCATATCTATGTATTACTTAACTTGCTATGTTTTCATATCTATGTACTACTTAACTTGCTATGTTTTCATATCTATGTATTACTAAACTTGCTATGTTTTCATATCTATGTATAACTAAACTTGCAATGTTTTCATATCTATGTATTACTAAACTTGCTATGTTTTCATATCTATGTATAACTAAACTTGCTATGTTTTCATATCTATGTATTACTAAACTTGCTATGTTTTCATATCTTTGTATTACTAAACTTGCAATGTTTTCTTATCTATGTATTACTTAACTTGCTATGTTTTCATATCTATGTATTACTTAACTTGCTATGTTTTCATATCTATGTATTACTTAACTTGCTATGTTTTCATATCTATGTATTACTAAACTTGCTATATTTTCATATCTATGTATTACTAAACTTGCTATGTTTTCATATCTATATAAAACTAAACTTGTCTATACATAAAACTAGCTATGTTTTCAGGTCTATATGTATTTACATAAAACTAGCTATATGTAAACTTGCTGTTTTCATGCCTATAAATTAAACTAGCTGTTTTCATGTGTATGTATATACATTAACTAGCTGTGTTTCTATGTGTATGTATATACATTAAACTAGCTATGTTTTCATGTGTATGTATATATTTATATTAAGCTAGCTATGTTTTCATGTGTATGTATATACATTTAACTAGCTATGTTTACATTTTAAACTAGCTATGTTTTCATCTCAATAAATTAAACTAGCTGTTTTCATAGTGTATATATATTTACATTAAACTAGCTATATTTTAATGTGTATGTATATACATAAAACTAGCTATGTTTTCATCTCAATAAATTAAACTAGCTGTTTTCATGTGTATGTATGTACATTTAACTAGCTATGTTTTCAGGTCTATATGTATTTACATAAAACTAGCTATATGTAAACTTGCTGTTTTCATGCCTATAAATTAAACTAGCTGTTTTCATATGTGTGTATATACATAAAACAAGCTATGTTTTCATCTCAATGAATTAAACTAGCTGTTTTCATGTGTATGTTATACATATAACTAGCTATGTTTACATGTGTTTACATTTTAAACTAGCTATGTTTTCATCTCAATAAATTAAACTAGGTGTTTTCATGTGTATATATTTACATCAAAATAGGTATGTATGTTTCTATGTGTATGTATATACATCAAACTAGCTATGTTTTCATGCGTATATATACATTAACTAGCTCTATTTTCAAGTGTATGTATATCCATTAAACTAGCTATGTTTTTATGTGTATGTATATACATCAAACTAGCTTCATTTTCGTGTGTATGTATATACATTAAACTAGCTGTTTTTATGTGTATGTATATACATCAAACTAGCTATGTTTTCAAGTGTATGTATATACATCAAACTAGCTCTGTTTTCAAGTGTATGTATATACATCAAACTAGCTATGTTTTTATGTGTATGTATATCCATTTAACTAGCTGTGTTTTCATGTGTATGCATATATACATTGAACTAGCTATGTTTTCATGTGTATACATTAAACTAGCTATGTTTTCATGTGTATGTATATCCATTAAACTAGCTATGTTTTCATGTGTATGTATATCCATTAAACTAGCTATGTTTCCATGTGTATACATTAAACTAGCTCTGTTTTCATGTGTATGTATATCCATTAAACTAGCTATGTTTTCAAGTGTATGTATAAACATCAAACTAGCCATGTTTTGATGTGTATGTATATCCATTAAACTAGCTATGTTTTCATGTGTATGTATATCCATTAAACTAGCTATGTTTTCAAGTGTAGGTATATTAAACTAGCTATGTTTTTATGTGTATGTATATCCATTAAACTAGCTATGTTTTCATGTGTATGTATATATACATTAAACTAGCTATATTTTCAAGTGTGTGTATGTATATACATTAAACTAGCTCTGTTTTTATGTGTATGTATATACATTAAACTAGCTTTGTTAATGGATATACATACACATGAAAACATAGCTAGTTTAATGTATATACATACACATGAAAATATAGCTAGTTCAATGTTTATACATACACATGAAAATATAGCTAGTTCAATGTTTATACATACACATGAAATCATAGCTAGTTCGATGTTTATACATACACATGAAAACATACCTAGTTAATGCACATGAAAACATAGCTAGTTTATGTATCTATATAGACAAAAAAAAATACACTAGCTTTATGGATATACATAAACCTTAAATATATATACACAAACTATGTTTTCATAATCATGTTTTGTTGTAAATCTAATAAATGTTTGTATAAAAGTTAGAAATAGCTTGTTATTTATTATTTATAAATCCAAATTATGTGTTAACTCAACAAAATAGAGAATAAAATATTTATTCCGTTATTACACTGTAAAAAGTGAAAATAAATTTCTACAAAAACATTTCATGGTTCACTCAAAATTTCAAACTTTTACTGCTTTACATACCTTACTTATTTAACTAATTTTTAATGAATATGACACACTTTTATGTATTTCAAGGACAAATTACACCATTAAAATTTTCAGTCAGATGTCTGTGCTTTTAGCAATTCCAGTTCGGAATTTCTATTATAAAAGGAGCCACAGACAACTGACAAACTTAAAATGATGCAAACTGAATCTATAAATGTTCTTGAAATACATAATTTTTTTTTAAAAAAGGTCTACATTTGTGATTTTCATAAAAGAAAACAATATAAGAATAATAACATATATAATAATAATAATATTTACAATTAATGAAATCTAATAGAAGAAAATATCTAATATACAGTGAAAAAATAAAAGGTGAATTTCTGATTCAGCATCAACTATTTATCAGGATTTCAAATGTTTATTTAAGATAAGGGACCAGGGGCCTTATTCTCGAAAACTTAACTTAAGATGATTTTAGTATTCTAGTCATCTGGGGCCTTATTCTCGAAAACTTAACTAAGATAAAATCCTGATTTTAAGAAATACAGTTATCTGATTGGATAATAAAACTATATTTAAAATCAATTTTAGAGATTGTCCAATCAGAAACTGCAACACTAAAATCATTGCAAGTTAAGTTTTCGAGAATAAGGCCCCTGATTGGTTAATCACTAAAATTGATTTTAAATTTAGTTTTATTATCCAATCAGATTACTTTATTTCTTAAAATTCTGATTTAATGTAAGTTAAGATTTCGAGAATAAGGCCCCAGTTTCACAAAATACTCAATTAAGACGTTCTAGAGTTTTCAGATATCTAATTGGTCAATCACTGAAATCGATTTTAAATGTTGTTTTATTATCCAATCAAATTACTGTATTTCTTAAAATCTAGATTCTAACTTTTGTGAAACTGGACCCTGATCTCTACACGAAATTTCTAAAAGCAAGACTTGTTCACAAATATAGCTGCATGTCACAATACAAGGCACTCAAAAATTCTTTCTTATTATCTAAGCAAAATACAAAAAGCTTTCAAAATATATAAATTTCTCTTAGGCCCAGAGACAATAAAATTTCTATATTCAGGGGCAAACTAACTTAATAAAGGAATTGTAAAGAGGTTTACTAAATTTTGTATGTGTATCGGGGACACTGATAGCATCTATTTACACCATTCCAATTTCCATTCCGACGTCTGTGGTTCTTGCAATTTTACTTAAACTAATGCATTTTATGAATTCACCTTTACTGATCTGTATACATATCGATAGTAGTTTCCTGTGGATCAGTGAGGGTGACGTCATGAAACGCGTTAGTTTTAAGTGGAATTGCAAGAACCACAGAAGTCGGAATGGAAATTTGTACGGAGCAAATCAATGCTAGGAGTGTCCTCGATACACATACAAAGTTTAGAAAACCTCTTTACAATTCCTTTAAGAAAGATGCTTAAAAATAACCCTATTAAATCAGTAGTCTCAAGGTCCTGATAAGAATTTAACCTTAGTGGAAATTTACATTGACTAATACCACACACTTACAGCTAAATTTTTCAAAAAAACTTTTTTAAGGAACGATGCTGAGATTCAAATAAATAACACAAAATATAACTGAAATTAGCATAAGTGCAATCTTTGCATTAAATAAGTGCTTGTATTAATTTTGTCTTAAAAATATGGCATAATTCAATATATGACATGTTGCTTTGTGCCCTAAATAACAACAACAATTGGCACTAGTTCATCACAAAAAATAGCTTTAAAAGCACAAAATATGTCTAAAAATTTGCATAAGCATCACTGAAAGCAACGGCCGGTAAGCGCTTTGTACAATTTTTAAATATATATATATACAATTAAAGTGTGGTTTTAAATGATTTTTTAAGTTGTGCAATTTACCAGCTGATAAAATAAATCTACACATTTGTCTGCATCTACTATTGCAGTGTGCAATAAGGGAATTTTGCCAGGACTGCGGCATTAGCCTTCTCTTTTTTCCAATTTTCCAACTGTTGTGGGATTTTTAACTTGCACAGCCTGTAACATATGAGGCTTGGGTTATTGTCTCACTGAACTACCGCGGCCCCTAAGAAGAAATTTGTGATGCTGTTTCTCTCTTTTAAATTGTTGACTAACCTCATTTTCCTTTCTTTATCTGATAAGGGTGGCTGAGTAAAAAAAACTTCCATCAGCTGGTACAGCAAACTATTTGAAGATTGAATACCTTTCAAAAATGTATCAAAAAAATTGAAAGCTTATGTGACAATATTACAAAACAAAAAGAATTCATAAAATATCTGTACATGTTGAGATCATTAATGAAATTTTGAACAAATTTCATATATCGTAAAAATATAGCCATATCTTTATAATATTGCAAGCCAATTTCCCTTTGGTCATGTTCAATCTTCTATACTCCAAAAAACATCAGGGCCCCGTTCCACTAAAGTGCGTAAGTTTACGCAAAAGAATTTGACTTACGCATATCTTACGTGAAATCTTACGCCTGTTTCACTAAGCAACTTACGATGGTCTTAGCTACGCAAGTTATCACGCGCGTAATCGACAACATTGTTTTGACGAATTTACCTCTTTATTTCATCACAAAACAGAAAAGAAATATGTATTATAACACTTTAGAATCCACCAAACACTTTAAAACCGTCTTTAGTGATGAAAATTTACGGCTTATCCTCAAAATGGCGGTATGATTTTCGAAGCGTGAAATGACGTCAACAAGAATTTACGAAGATTTCTTGACGTAAGAATCTTAGTGAAACGCAAATTTTGGGATTTTTCTTACGTAAGTCAGACTTAAGACAATTTTGGACTTAAGAAGTTTAGTGGAACGGGGGCCTGAACATTTCTTCTCATACGTTCTCAAAATGTCACCAATTCTCTTTAGATAGATCATTGGAACTACTACCGCAAAAGTGATGTACACGCAATTGTTTTGTCGAAAAAGAAAAAAAAAACACTTAAATATTGTAATATCAATCCATTTTGTCCACAAAACTACCAGGAAAAAGTCCTGTCTTGCCATTTCTTTGAAGAGTTCCCTTAAACCAGCCATCTTCCCTTTTCTTATGTACAAATACCACATCTCCAACTTGAAGATCTATTTCATGTTCTGTTTGAGGAGGGTAGGGGGCAATACAAGTAAATCTGAAAAATAATGTAACATTTGAAAAACATTAAGAAAATGAAAAACACAAAGGAATATATCATTCATAGATCATGAAGATAAGCGATCAATCTTAAAGACACAGTCTGAATTTTTTTTAGGTCAAAAAATTTTTTTGCTCAAATTTGTAAAAACTTTACACCAAAATCTGTAACTATGTGCCCTTTAATGTATCTGAAAGTTTTAACTAAAAAAATCCAGCCGTTAATTTTTAAACGCTAAAAACATGCTAAAAATTTTAAAAACCGTACGTAAGGTTTTTAAGTGCGTTAAGTTTTAAGGACGCTGATAGGAAACTACTGAACAGATTTGAGTAAAATAAACGCCTAATTGTAGAGAAATGTCCCTCTTGTGTATTTAAAAGGTTTCAGTTAGAAATATTGAGCCATTTAAAGTGCAAACACCAAAACTAGGTTAAATTTCTTAATTAACAATAAGTATTCCCTGTTTGTAATTAACCCTATAAAACCAAATTCAGTTTGATCAAGAAGATATAGAGATACAATAAGCATACTTTAAAAATACTCTCAGGTAGCATTTGCGATTTTTTTGATATTGGAAACTTTTTTCAAAAAAGCAGAATGGCCCTTTAAAAAAAGCCTTACTTTTCTCTAGTGAGTGGTTTAGGTCGAGATGGTTTACTAGACATTGTAGAATCAAACGAACTGCTTTTCTTATGTTCTCCTGATGCACCTTGACTATTAGATGGATAGGATCCAGATCTAAAAAAAAAAAAAACTTAGTTTCACAAAATTTTAACCAAGATAAAATCCAGATTTTAAGAAATACAATAATCTGATTGGTTTATAATTCAACATTTACAATCGATTTTAGTGATTGACCAATCAGATTATTGGAACACTAAAATCATCTTAAGTTAGGATTTTGTGAAACTGGCCACTAGAAATGCAGATGTTCACAAATCATGAGGAAAATAAACACACAATAGACTTGCAAGAATTTATTTGAGACGTCATATGCAAGAAAATTTCCTTATCTAAGATCTAAAAGAATACATATGAAGCAATTTGAAAATCATGTTCCTTCAGCAACGTTAGATATTGGCATTATCTACCGTTGCTTGATTGACAGAGTTTTCTCGTCATTAACAACTAATAACCTTGTTTTAAAAACACTATTTCACATTCAATTTATGACCGTTGAGACTCGATTATCACAAGGTAAATTTGCTACAAGAAATTTGACGTCTGGTCATTCGAAAGTTTTCCCGCAATAATTTGTTACAAGGAATATAACTGGTCGAACAATAATCGTTCGACCAATCAAAATTAATGACGAGAATATTGTATCATGATAGCAACGGATTAATGTAATGAAATGAAATGATAGCCGTTGCTAAAGGAACATGTTTGCAAATGAGAGTAGAATGATTTAAATTTTTTTGGACCAAAGCCCTTCTAAACGCCACTGGAAACACACCATGAGGTATGTAAAATAATTGCAAATGGTGACAGATCTGAACTATGCACTTAAAATTTTAGGTTAAACAGGAAAAGAAAGATTGAGTTTTACATCCCACATTACTGCTCCAAGCTGGACTAATGAAAAATCAGCCTAATATTTCATCCATTTGAAATGCAAAATGTACCAACCTTACATGAGCAACAGATACTGAATTGCCAGAAGCTGAAGGGATTTGTTCTACAGTGTTGCCAGCAGAAACTGAACTAGATTTTGATTTTTTTGATTTACCACCAAGTAATTTGACTAAACTTTTACTTGATTTTTCTTTCTTTTCTTTCTGCAATGTAAAATATCACATCTATGGAAGATTTTAATGAAAAAATGGCTATGAAGGATCTCTTAATTCTCAATTTTATTATATCAGCATTTTACGCCATTCCAATTTTTAGCCACCCCCATAAATGAATTATTATGACCCATAGAGAGGTCTAAATTAGTGCAAATACTTCATTAGCCTTCTCCCGAGCTCTTGGTGCCTAAATTTTCCCCTCGCACCAGGAATACAGGGTGTGCCCAAATTATGGTTATCTAAAGCCCTGCAAGGGAAAACCAGGTTGAAAAGCCAAAAGTTTTATCTAGACCAGGGATAACAAATAACATAAAGCTTACCTTTTCTTTCTGATGGGCTACAGCCAGATGTGATGACTCTCCTGAAGCACCAGCTACTTTATTAGGTGGTGTCACATTGCTAGAAGCTGACAGGGAATGTTGTATAGCAACCAGATTGGCCCCTGCAGATACTCCAGTACCATGAGTGGTAGATTCTGCCACTGATCTAGATTTCTTCACATTATGGGTGGAACTAGACCTCACGCTGACACTTGGTGGAGAGGTCTGATGAGCCGAGGATTTGTGTGTACGTGGCAAAGGAGGTGGTGCCATTGGGGGAGGTGATGTTTTGTGATTACTAGTTGATGTTGGTGGTGATGCTGTATGTGAAGAACTCGAAGATGATGTTGATGATACAGTTGTTGAGGATGTTGAGTTAGATCTTGAAGGTGAACTTGGTTGTTCTGTGGCTCTTACATTCATTACATTTGGGTTGATTGGTTTAAAAGCGCTTGGTTGTCTAAAAGAAGAAATAATCCATTATGGCTCATGTAATATCATGTACAATGAAGATAACAATGGTTGCCTAGCAAGATACGCCCACTTCCTTGATAAATTTTTAGTATATCACGGGCAATCCCCAATTTTTATTAAATTGTACAAGAAATCTAACCTGTCAAAAATATTGTTGATATCTTTTAATCACAAAATTAAATACAATCCTGACTTAAACTGTCAATTTTGCAGTGCTGGCACGATATATCGTTGTATCGCGATACGACATTCCACGCGTATCGTATCGCGGGGTCGTGTATCGATACTTGACAATACCTCTCATTTCATAAAAAGTGAGGATTTATTTACAAGTCAGCGTATGAAATCACAATTTTTTTCTAACTGACTTGATTGAAATTGTTGAGAAATATTTTAAGATGTGGATATGGACCACTACTATCAACTAAATACCAAATTAAAAAGTTTTAAAGCATTAAATAAATAAATATTGAAACTTTGAAAAAGAAGTGTTAATTTTTTTCCCTTTATCCCATATCGCGATACGTATTGTATCGTGACCTTTGTATCGCGATACGTATCGTATCGTGACATGGTTGGCAATACCCAGCACTACAATTTTGACACCAACGCCAAATTTGTCTTACCTAATCATCTGGACATAATTACCAGGGAAAACGCCACTTTTACCAGTTTTAACACATTGTCCTTTAAACCATCCATCTTGACACTTCTCATTTACATTATAATATTCTCCTTTCTTTAACTCTAGTTCATCTTCCTTCAAACTTTTATAATTATATAGTGATATATATCTGTAGAAATAAAATGTTATAATTATATAGTGATATATATCTGTAGAAGTAAAATGTTATAATTATATAGTGATATATATCTGAAGAAATAAAATGTTATAATTATATAGTGATATATATCTGTAGAAATAAAATGTTATAATTATATAGTGATATATATCTGAAGAAATAAAATGTTATAATTATATAGTGATATATATCTGTAGAAATAAAATGTTATAATTATATAGTGATATATATTTGTAGAAATAAAATGTTATAATTATATAGTGATATATATCTGTAGAAATAAAATGTTATAATTATATAGTGATATATATCTGTAGAAATAAAATGTTATAATTATATAGTGATATATATCTGTAGAAATAAAATGTTATAATTATATGGTGATATATATCTGTAGAAATAAAATGTTATAATTATATAGTGATATATATCTGTAGAAATAAAATGTTATAATTATATAGTGATATATATCTGTAGAAATAAAATGTTATAATTATATAGTGATATATATCTGTAGAAGTAAAATGTTATAATTATATAGTGATATATATCTGTAGAAATAAACTTTTATAATTATATAGTGATATATATCTGTAGAAATAAAATGTTATATAGTGAGATATATCTGTGGAAAATAAAATTGAGTTTTATGTCCTACTTTTCTGCACCTGCATGCAAACACCATGTAGTGTCCAATGAGAGATATTTTGCCAGGACAGCAGCATTACCCTGCTTTTATATTTGATCTTCAACTGTCGAGTGCACAGCCTGTAGTACACCTTGGTTTACTAAGAATTAGGCTAAAATAAGTATAGGTACTTACACTGGTGTGGTAAGATTACTAGTAGATGGTGTACTTGGTGATGGTGAACTAACAGATCTTGGTGAGGCATTCTCAGGACTATCACTCCTCTGAAATAATATTAAATGAATGTGAATACCAAAATACCAAATTTTGTCAGTCTAATTAAAATCAGACCCTAATTTCGTTCGTTCGTTTTTTTTAAATCCGGTTTTTTAACCACTACATTTGGGTCTGAGGTTAACTTTGACCTTACCTTGATAAACATGACCTGATAAACTAGTCTACAGCACTGAGGAATCCTAGAATGCACCTATTGTTCGCGAACAAAATCCCAGCGCGGGAGAGGGCAAAGATCTGATTGGTTAAAACAAAGGTCATTAAGGTTAGGTCAAAGTTAACCTGAACGACGTTCTCAGACCCAAATGTAGTGGTTAAAAAACCGGATTTAAAAAAAACCGAACGAACGAAATTAGGGTCTGATTTTAATTAGACTGAAATTTTGTCATCTGCTAGGTGGTTAGTTGACCCAGTTGTGAATGGGAACAGATAATCTGTGAAAGATCAATACCAAGAGTTTTGGTCAAGGTCCAACTGGTAGAATAATGAGCCCCTAGCACCAATCTAATTAAAATAAGATTACATTGCGTTTCGGTTATTTTTTGATTGTCGACTCCATGTAATCTAAAGACTTGTATAAGGAGGTCATCTTCTGGTTACGAATAAGCTATTTATAGCACGTGCCACCTCTCCGCCAATCAGAACACCGTTTATATTTGAATATTTTGTATTGCGTCATAATTTGGAATGCTGTGTCACTTTACTTTCTGTTTCGTCTTCCCACAATGCATATCAATGTATAGACCCGCAATCTTGAAGGTAGATTTTGATTGGCTGAAATTTTCGTCACCAGAAGATGACCTCCTTATACAAGTCTTGCCCTAGCACTAAACGATCACAACCGTAAAACAAATCTTGAAATCCATGTAAACACATTGGCAATACATTAGTAGCTGCTAATGAACCTTACATTTGAGGAAGTATATCAATAAATGAGTAAATATTATGAAAAGTGGTATCAAGTGTAGGGCTGGGTATCGATTACCAAATTGAGATCGATTATCGAAGGCAGGTTACCGATCAATAATCGATTAATAATCAAAATATCTTAATTGGGAAATCTTTTAATCTGCATATGTCTGTGTATGTTTTTGTACCTGAAAGTTTCTTATTTATCAATATCAGGTATCGAAGACAAATGAAACTGAAGTAATGTTCAGAATTTTTCATGATCATCATGATAAAATGGGTTGTGACTTCTCTGATAAGCGTGTAGCAGATAATATTAAAAGAAAATTTGACTATGAATTTTAATCGATTATGAAATTTGATGATCGATAATCGAAATAAATAATTTGTAGCGTTGATAATCGATTATTTCAATTATTAGACCCAGCCCTAATCAAGTGTATTTCTTTTTTTAAACTGTCTTACCTGAGGTGGCAGAGCTACTACATTAGAAGCTATAATAGAGTTAGTATCAGTAGTAGTTGAAGTAGATACAATATTATAACTCCCAGAACTGACTAATTCACAAGAATGGCGTTGTGGATTAGGTGGAGAAGGTGAAGGTGAATGGTTTGAAGAGAGTAAGGTAAATGAGTGACGTTTTTGTTGCGGTAAACTAGACGCCAGCATTGAAGATGATGTTAAACTCTGATTGGCTGTGGTTGAAGCAACGGGTAGCTGTCTTCCAATTTGTAAAATACTTGAGCTAAAATTAACAGAATGTACTGTTAAGAACATTAAGACACAAGTTTGGTTATGGATAGAAATCACATAGTCCAAAGTTCTACAACATATATCTGTGATTTTTAACAAAAAAACTTAGGAACTACAGACATCTGATTGAAAATTATAATGTTGCAAATTTAAGTCATTAAACAAGATTTGATCATTCAAGTATCATTATTAATATTCCAAAACTGCTATGAACATACACTGTCAACACTGCTCATATTGTTTTCAAGTACATAAATTGTCAAAATATGACAAGGCCATTATAGTGTTCTGTCAGTAAATATTTGAAGAGTTTCATTAATTCCTACCTGATTTTAGAATTGACTAGAGATTTAGCAGCATCATTTAACTAAAAAGAAAAAAAAACTCATATTTTGTCGAAATATATTGTTATTTTGTTGTATAGTTATACCACCACTGATGAATATATACTCTTATAGGTCAAGTTTGAAAATTTAAATCTTATTTATAATAAACATTTTCAGTTTCAACATTACACATCCATATACCGTATATTTCCATATATAATGCACATTCAAAACAAGGGGTGTCAATTATGCATGGGGACACAACATATTTGGAATTTTTCACCAGGGATTCCTCAGTCAATATGGTATGTCTGCTATTTTGAATTGATTCTTTATGGATGAAGATGCTAAAATGGATTAGTTGTAGACTGAGAGACAATAAAATTTACCTCAACAAAAGTCAGAGGAAAGATACCAATTTTATCTCCTTTTCTTCCTTCTAGCCAATTTTCATCCACTCTTCTTATAACAGTTAGATTATCCTCCTGTTGACATAAACAATAAGCAAGATAAATATGATGAAATGTAGCACAATGTTCACTGTCCCATCTGAACTACTAGATACATTTGCCATGTAAGCCCCTTAGCCCCTCCGACCTGCATCACTGATAGCAGAAACCTGGGATGAAAACCCTAGATCTTTAAAGCGATACTACGTCTTAGAATGAACAAATAAAAATAATTTTCAAACTTGGTCAATAGGAGTATATATTCATCAGGGGACAAACCTAGTGGCATAACTATAAAACAGATTACCTAGTAAATAATCTGATAAATCCAGAAAACTATGTTTAAATACAATAATTGATAAATGCCTTAATCCAATTTAAGACATTTATCAATAATAATCTGTATTTGTATGGAAAATTACATAGTTTTATGGGTTTATTTGATTCTGTCTGTATACTTTGGACAATGCTGATGAATATATATAATTTTATTGACCAAGTTTGAGAAAATATTTTGGTTCATTCTAAGACGTAGTATCGCTTTAAATTTAAGCCTCAATGGTATTTTCTTGTTACTGTTAGAAATGATCTGATTTTCAATGGCCACTATCTCTTATCGAAGTATAAATAAACAAAAAGGTTCAAATATTCCAAATAATTGAACAGAAAGACCAAAAAACGTTTGAAGTATTAATATAAAGTCCTTCAAAATTAGGCTTACCTTCTTAAAAACCAAACAATCCTTTTCTTTTTCATCTTTCAAATCAAAATCAAATAAAGCTCTACATTGAGGAATTTGTGGTAACGGTATCAGAACCTGATAAAGGTAAAAAAACACAATTTAACTCTTTTTGTTGAACACTATTTGAACATAGCGCAATTTTAAATATTTTCAAGTTTTTATTATCATCATTAATATCATAGATACATTCACATCATTGTAATCCTATAAGTCTTGCAATTAAAAATTTGACTAAATATAATGACATTTAAAAACAACTCCATTTAGTTGGTAAGGCAATTTCGATAATGACAGATCAAATATTTATTTGTGCCACATAAGTGCAAATGAAAGTACCTGAACATAAAAAGAAGCCTACACATTTCTTGATTTTTATACTGGTGCATGCTTCTCCTTTAACTCATGTATTAAGTAAATTGCAGGGAAATTCTACATAAATGTATCAAAAGAGCAGACAAAATCTACTCCTACCTGAACAAAATTAGCAGGAAAGAAGCCATGTTTGCCATTGAGTTCACCTTGATACCAATTTTCATCAAGTTGTCTCTTTAATAATACTACATCACCCTTTTTTAAAGCTAAATCTCTGAAAATATTAAATATTAAAAATAAAAAATTACTTTATCTGAGTACGGTACGGTACAAAAAAGAAGAAAATATTTTTAAGCTGTCTGTTAACTTTTTCTATATTAAAGCTTATCAAAGAAATAAAATTACTTACCCATTTTCCTTGGCCTCATAATCATAAATTGCTTTGGCACATGGCTGCTTCGTCTGAAAAAAGAAGAGAAAATCAAATCAGAAGCTCTATTAAATATAAATGAGTTTTTTTTGTAGATAAGGAGAGGCCTGTTATGAGAATATTTGGAACCAACTTTTTGACTATCCTTATAATTTCAGAAATATATGATTAATTAATAAGCAATTAAGCTTATTTGTTGAAGACATTTTTAGAATCAATAAGCACCATTCATATTTTCAGCCAGATGTCAGGTGACGTAGTTTAAGTGAAACTTCTGGAACCACAGAGACGTCTGATTGAAAATTTAAAAGGTACAAATATGTTGTAGGCCTATGTCTCTGATATATTCTGCATTTTCGTTGGTAATCTGAAACCATCAAAGAATATTTTCAAATTATATCAAAATAATTGGTAAAATTGGGTAAATTACTAAGATAGGCTACCATACTGGTAATAATTTAAAGTGTTTCTCTTCAGTTTTTTACCTGTTTCACTGCTTGACGTTGAGACTGTGAAGTTGGTGATGCAGTACTGCTAGAAGGAACATGATCCCTACATCGAGCTGTGTCTGTTCCCTTTCCTGTCTCAGCAGACTTGTTCACTACACCCGATGTCTTGATTCCTTCCAACAGACGTATTAACAGAATGTTGTTTGGCAGATCTTCAACTTTTATGGTGACCACTGCTCGACACTCTGGGCATCTTAGCTCACGCTTGGTTAAAATTATCTCATCCAAACATCTTCTGCAAAATGTGTGTTGACATGGCAAAACTTTACTTGTATGGTCAAGTCTATCCAAACACACAGAACATTCCAGAAGCTCATTCAATGCTTTCTCGTCCATTGTCAGCAACTAAATGTGATTATTCAACCCCAATTCCAACATCATCTTTGTCCTATATTCTCCCCTTAGACACAAGACATTTCAGTTTCTAAAAATAGAACTGGTTGTCATTTTTTCTGCAAACCAAAACACGGTCAATTCATTAAGTTTCATGCTACGCAAATTCGCCCATGGACGACTTATTCATATGCAATCAAAACTATTTTATTTTTCAAAGTCTTTAAAATACTCAAATGGAAAGAAATATCGTAACAATTAACTAAAATCTTGAAAGAAAACAAGTAAATAAACTAATAAAAACTTTTAGAACGCCATATTAAACCGGAAGTTCGAGTCAACAAAAACATTGCGGAGGAATTTCAAGACGACAAAACATTTGTTAAAGAATTTCTATCATCAATTACATTTTTCTCAAACAGATTTAAAAATGGATAATGATTTACACATTTAGAGCTTAAATACAATATGGCAAACATAAATATACTCAAAAGATTTTGGAACTATACTATGGGATGTTTCGTTACGAAAGTACTTTTCTTTGAGTCGATTCGTACCAGTTATTAATGTGCATTTTTACAATTTAAGCCTAGGACTTTTCGAAACAATAAGTTTTCATTCGACAAATTTATTAAAATAAAGTGCACGTACTTACCCTTGATTTTCCTATGTTTTTGTGACAACAAACGTCTTCTAGATCCGGAGTAGGCCCAATATTTTAGACGTATAAAATAGACCTTTTGTTTGATCCTATAATTCAGACAATATAGGCTAATCAGATGTAAATTACTAGAACAATTAAGCTAATTAAGTAATCATTTAGATGATAATTATCATGTTCACGTAATTCATTATCTTTTATTATAATGTATACCATATCACGTACCATTGAAAATAAAAAGTTTTCCGCTTGAGAAAGGACTGTCTTAAATAATATAGGTGTAGGCCTGTGCCTATGCCTATTGCCATTATTGGCTTTACTCTGAAGAATTTTCTGAAATTTTGCAATCTGAAGAAACCAAGCGCACGTTATGCAGGCCGCATGATCGCTTAAAAATCGGTAAAATCGAAGATTATTTAATATGAGTTCATTTCCGTATTTTGGACGAAAAATCGCTTTTAATATGACCGTATATAGGCCTACAAGCACATAATTTTGCTATGCTTAACAAAATGCAATTTACTATCTTCTTCAATTTCAAAATCATTCCAAACCAATCAGAGTGTAGCATAGATTATTTCGACCAATGAATCATAGACACAGGCCTACCTTATTGTCCCCCTTAGATATCCTTTATGACGTCATAACGTTATCTACATCTAGAGCGATAGCTTTATATTTAGTTTAGTTGTATTGAAATCTATGTAACTTTATGAAATGGGAGCTAAAAATTCCTCACCATTGAAGAAGAAATGGTTTTCAAGAAAGTCTGGCAACGTCAAAAAGAATCGTGTGGCACCAATCCAAGTAAAAGCGGCAGAAGATGTCGATGGTCCGATGAGCTTACTGAAGACAACACCAAGTCCAAAACTTTGTCCAGAGCTAAGTAAACCTCCTTCAGCAAAAGAAGAAACAACAGTTAAGTCCAAAGATCTTGATTTAGCTGCCGGCGAACACAATGATGAGCATCAGGAAGAACACGAAGAAGTGCATTATGAAGAAATACGGTATGAAGTTCCAGCTGAAATCAAAACGCACTATTTCAATAGTTTCAGTCAACAATGGTATGTTTACAGAAGATCACAGCAAGTTCCAATGACTGAATTGAAGTGTCTTCAAGGCTAAGGTAACCTTATACATGTATAATAAAAATCCGTACAAGCAAAACAATCCCGTTAATCTAAAGCATGAGCATGACAAAATCGGGTGCAATAATCATATAGTAGTGGACCTCCCATACGAGAAGTACCATCAGGTGTTTCGAAAAGAGTAAGCATGGTCTGCTTCGCGCGCGACACCCGCCACTACTATAAAGGTTATATTTTAATTATAAGGTTTTCATTTATAAATTCACACCAAATTTTAGTTCTGGCTAATAAAATTATATTTGCAGAAAGCGCCATTGGCTGAAGGAATAGATATGTGTCAACTTCTAGAAGTTATCTATTAACATACGCTCGTCCAAGGCAAAGGGAAGACAGGAGAAGGGGTCCAAAAACGACATTTCTTTTTTCAAAATAGCTTCCTTTGGGGACTTGGCCTACGGCCCGTCGCAGCGATGGCCTGAGGCGACAGTAAACGGCTGCTGTGGCTCCTTGATCAGTATCCCAATCCCCCCCCCCCCCCTCTTTGAACCTTTTTCATGTTAACGCCCTGAGCAGTGCGTAAACAGTAAAAGAGAGCAGGTCTAAAACGAATAATATTTATTTCAGAAACCTATTGCTTTAACAGAAAAATACAGAAAAGTATGACGCAGAAGATGGATTGTGTAACAGAAGATTGTAAATCTGTATCAGAATAACAGAAAAAAAAGCAGTTCCTGATACTTATGGTATATTGTACTCTTGCAAAACCATACTTTATTAACGGGTCTAGAACAAACAGAGATTGATAGAAAAGTATGACGCAGAAGATGGATTGTGTAACAGAAGATTGTAAATCTGTATCAGAATAACAGCAAAAAAAAAAAAGAAGCAGTTCCTGATACTTATGGTATTTTGTACTCTTGCAAAACCATACTTTATTAACGGGTCTAGAACAAACAGAGATTGATAGAAAAGTATGACGCAGAAGATGGATTGTGTAACAGAAGATTGTAAATCTGTATCAGAATAACAGAAAAAAAGCAGTTCCTGATACTTATGGTATATTGTACTCTTGCAAAACCATACTTTATTAACGGGTCCAGAACCAACAGAGATTGATAGAAAAGTATGACGCAGAAGATGGATTGTGTAACAGAAGATTGTAAATCTGTATCAGAATAACAGAAAAAAAGCAGTTCCTGATACTTATGGTATATTGTACTCTTGCAAAACCATACTTTATTAACGGGTCCAGAACCAACAGAGATTGATAGTATGCCGCAGAAGATGGATTGTGTAACAGAAGATTGTAAATCTGTATCAGAATAACAGCAAAAAAAAAAAACAGAAGCAGTTCCTGTTACTTATGGTATTTTGTACTCTTGCAAAACCATACTTTATTAACGGGTCTAGAACAAACAGAGATTGATAGAAAAGTATGACGCAGAAGATGGATTGTGTAACAGAAGATTGTAAATCTGTATCAGAATAACAGAAAAAAAGCAGTTCCTGATACTTATGGTATATTGTACTCTTGCAAAACCATACTTTATTAACGGGTCCAGAACCAACAGAGATTGATAGAAAAGTATGACGCAGAAGATGGATTGTGTAACAGAAGATTGTAAATCTGTATCAGAATAACAGCAAAAAAAAAAAGAAGCAGTTCCTGATACTTATGGTATATTGTACTCTTGCAAAACCATACTTTATTAACGGGTCTAGAACAAACAGAGATTGATAGAAAAGTATGACGCAGAAGATGGATTGTGTAACAGAAGATTGTAAATCTGTATCAGAATAACAGAAAAAAAGCAGTTCCTGATACTTATGGTATATTGTACTCTTGCAAAACCATACTTTATTAACGGGTCCAGAACCAACAGAGATTGATAGAAAAGTATGACGCAGAAGATGGATTGTGTAACAGAAGATTGTAAATCTGTATCAGAATAACAGCAAAAAAAAAGAAGCAGTTCCTGATACTTATGGTATTTTGTACTCTTGCAAAACCATACTTTATTAACGGGTCCAGAACCAACAGAGATTGATAGTGGTGCGTTGGTTGTTCTAACAGACATTGGATGATTTGTTTTTATATTAAAATAATTGTAAATTAGTTTCATACGTTGTTAATTTTTTTTAGGAAATGAGTTCCACCTTTGATTTCCATCAACGGGGAGTCAAATGTCTTTAAACCATTAAACCTGTAATAACAAGCGTCCAATGGCAATTCGCGACCGTTTGGCAGTGACTTGGCCTTTGGGCGTTCTCTTGGTGTGCAGAAGTTGAGACATATCCATTTTTCAAAGCTTTTTCCTTGACGCGATCAATCCAACGACTGACAACGGAATTCTTTGTGTTTGACATGCATAGATATTGTCTTCTCATTTTAAAAAATCTAAACACAATCCGACCGACAGACTCTAGGCGTAAGGATCCAAGGACAAGCTGGTAGTAATGATCCAAAGGTCAGCTGACTTAAAGGATCTAAGGGCCAGCTGGTCCCACGGAGTCAAAGGCCAGCTGGTCGTAAGGATCAATGGGTTAGCTGGAAGGAAGGATCTAAGGGCCAGCTGGAAAGAAGGATCCAAGGCCAGCTGGTATTAAGGATCCAAAAGTCAGCTGATTTGAAAGGATCCAAAGACCAGCTGGAAAGAAGGATCAAAGGGCCAGCTGGTAGAAAAGATTAAAGGGCCAGCTGGTAGAAAGGATCCAAGGGACAACTGGTCCTCAGGAACAAAGGGTGCTGGTTGGAAGGATCCAAGGGTCAACTGCAAGGAAGGATCCAAGGGCGAGCTGGTCGTAAGGATCCATGGGCCAGCTGGTACTTAGTAAGGATCTTACCCTTGATTTTCCTATGTTTTTGTGACAACAAACGTCTTTTAGATCCGGAGTAGGCCTAATATTTTAGACGTAAAATATAGACTTTTTGTTTGGTCCTATAATTCAGACAATATAGGCTAATCAGATGTAAATTACTAGAACAATTAAGCTAATTAAGTAATCATTTAGATGATAATTATCGTGGTCACGTAATTTATTATCTTTTATTATAATGTATACAATATCACGTACCATTGAAAATGAAAAGTTTTCCGTTTGAGAAAGGACTGTCTTAAATAAAATACGTGTATGCCTATATTGGCTTTACTCTAAAGAATTTTCTGAAATTTTGCAATCTGGAGAAACCAAGCGCAGGTTATGCAGGCCGCATGATCGCTTAAAAATCAGTAAAATCGAAGATTATTCAATATGAGTTCATTTCCGTATTTTGGACGAAAAATCGCTTTTAATATGACCGTATATAGGCCTCTAAGCACATATTTTGCTATGTTTAACAAAATGTAATCTACTATCTTCTTCAATTTCAATATCAATCCAAACCAATCAGAGTGTAGCATACATTATTTCAACCAATGAGTCATAAATAAAGGCCTACCTTATTGTCACCCTTAGATATCCTTTATGACGTCATAACGTTATCTACATCAAGCGCGATAGCTCTACCTTTAGTTAAGTTGTATTGAAATCTATGTAACTTTATGAAATGGGAGCTAAAAATTCCTCACCATTGAAGAAGAAATGGTTTTCAAGAAAGTCTGGCAACGTCAAGAAGAATCGTGTGGCACCAATCCAAGTAAAAGCGGCAGAAGATGTCGATGGTCCGATGAGCTTACTGAAGACAAAACCAAGTCCAAAACTTTGTCCAGAGCTAAGTAAACCTCCTTCACCAAAAGAAGCAGCAACAGTTAAGTCCAAAGATCTTGATTTAGCTGCCGGCGAACACAATGATGAGCATCAGGAAGAACCAAAGGAAGTGCATTATGAAGAAATACGGTATGAAGTACCAGCTGAAATCAAAACGCACTATTTCAATAGTTTCAGTCAACAATGGTATGTTTACACAAGATCACAACAAGTTCCAATGACTGAGTTGAAGAGTCTTCAAGGCTAAGGTAACCTTATATTTTAATTATAAGCTTTTCATTTCTAAGGAGAAGATCTAACAGTGTTCGCACGGGCAGCTGATAGTAGTAGTTGGAATTCACACCAAATTTTAGTTCTGGCTAATAAAATTATATTTGCAGAAAATGCCATTGGCTGAAGGAATAGATATGTGTCAACTCCTAGGAGTTATCTATTAACATACGCTCGTCCAAGGTCAAGGGAAGGGAGGAGAAGGGGTCCGAAAACGACACTTTTTGTTCAAAATGGTTTCCTTTGGGGACCTTGGCCTACTACAGCCCATCGCAGCGATGGCTCGAGGCGACAGTGAACGGCTGCTGTGGCTCAGTGATCAGTATCCCCATCCCTCTTTGGTTGGACCTTTTTCATGTTAACGCCCTGAGGTCTAAAACGAATAATATTTATTTCAGAAACCTATTGCTTTAACAGAAAAATACAGAAAAGTATGACGCAGAAGATGGATTGTGTAACAGATTGTAAATCTGTATCAGAATAACAGCAAAAAATAAAAAAAGCAGTTCCTGATTCTTATGGTATATTGTACTCTTGCAAAACCATACTTAATTAACGGGTCCAGAACCAACAGAGATTGATAGGAAAGTATGACGCAGAAGATGGATTGTGTAACAGAAGATTGTAAATCTGTATCAGAATAACAGCAAAAAAAACAGAAGCAGTTCCTGATACTTATGGTATTTTGTACTCTTGCAAAACCATACTTTATTAACGGGTCCAGAACAAACAGAGATTGATAGTGGTTGTACGTTGGTTGTTCTAACATACATTGGATGATTTGTTTTTATATTAAAATAATTGTAAATTAGTTTCATACGTTATTTTTTTTTAGGAAATGAGTTCCACCTTTGATTTCTATCAACGGGGAGTCAAATGTCTTTAAACTATTAAATCTGTAATAACAAGCGTCCAATGGCAATTCGCGACCGTTTGGCAGTGACTTGGTCTTTGGGTGTTCTCTTGGTGTGCAGAAGTTGAGACATATCCATTTTTCAAAGCTTTTTCCTTGACGCGATCAATCCAACGACTGACAACGGAATTCTTGGTGTTTAACATGCATAGATATTGTCTTCTCATTTTAAAAAATCTAAACACAATCCGACCGACAGACTCTAGGCGTAAGGATCCAAGGACAAGCTGGTAGTAATGATCCAAAAGTCAGCTGATTGAAAGGATCTAAGGGCCAGCTGATCCTAAGGAGTCAAAAGCCAGCTGGTTCGTAAGAATCAATGGGTCAGCTGGAAGGAAGGAAGGATCTAAGGGCCAGCTGGAAAGGATCTTATAATTCAGACAATATAGGCTAATCAGATGTAAATTACTAGAACAATTAAGCTAATTAAGTAATCATTTAGATGATAATTATCGTGGTCACGTAATTCATTATCTTTTATTATAATGTATACAATATCACGTACCATTGAAAATAAAAAGTTTTCCGTTTGGACTGTCTTAAATAATATACATGTATGCCTATGCCTATATTGGCTTTACTCTGAAGAATTTTCTGGCTTTTGCAATCTGGAGAAACCAAGCGCAGGTTATGCAGGCTGCATGATCGCTTCAAAATCAGTAAAATCGAAAATTATTTAATATGAGTTCATTTCCGTATTTTGGACGAAAAATCGCTTTTAATATGACCGTATATAAGCACATCTTTTGCTATGCTTAACAAAATGCAATTTACTATTTTCTTCAATTTCAAAATCATTCCAAACCAATCAGAGTGTAGCATAGATTATTTCAACGAATGAGTCATAAATAAAGGCCTACCTTATTGTCCCCCTTAGATATCCTTTATGACGTCATTACGTTATCTACATCAAGAGCGATAGCTTTATCTTTAGCTTAGTTGTATTGAAATCTATGTAACTTTATGAAATGGGAGCTAAAAATTCCTCACCATTGAAGAAGAAATGGTTTTCAAGAAAGTCTGGCAACGTCAAGAAAAATTCGGTGGCACCAATCCAAGTAAAAGCGGCAGATGATGTCGATGGCCCAGTGAGTTTACTGAAGACAACACCAAGTCCAAAACTTTGTCCAGAGCTAAGTAAACCTCCTTCACCAAAAGAAGCAGCAACAGTTAAGTCCAAAGATCTTGATTTAGCTGCCGGCGAACACAATGATGAGCATCAGGAAGAACACGAAGAAGTGCATTATGAAGAAATACGGTATGAAGTACCAGCTGAAATCAAAACGCACTATTTCAATAGTTTCAGTCAACAATGGTATGTTTACAGAAGATCACAGCAAGTTCCAATGACTGAGTTGAAGAGTCTTCAAGGCTAAGGTAAACTTTGAATTATATTAATTATAAGGTTTTCATTTATAAGGAGAAGATCTAATAGTGTTCGCACGGGCAGCTGATAGTAGGAGTAGGAATAGGGACCACTATATTGCAATTTACACCAAATTTTAGTTCTGGCTAATAAAATTATATTTGCAGAAAACGCCATTGGCTGAAGGAAGTTATCTATTAACACACGCTCGTCCAAGGCCAAGGGAAGGGAGGAGAAGGGGTAGTCAAAATAGTTTCCTTTGGCCTGAGGCGACAGTGAACGGCTGCTGTGGCTCCGTGATCAGTATCCCCACCCCCGTCTTTGGACCTTTTTCATGTTAACGCCCCTGAGCAGTGCGTAAACAGTAAAAGAGAGCAGGTCTAAAACGAATAATATTTATTTCAGAAACCTATTGCTTTAACAGAAAAATACAGAAGATTGTAAATCTGTATCAGAATAACCGCAACAAAAAAAAAAGCAGTTCCTGATACTTATGGTATATTGTACTCTTGCAAAACCATACTTTATTAACGGGTCCAGAACCAACAGAGATTGATAGTATGACGCAGAAGATGGATTGTGTAACAGAAGATTGTAAATCTGTATCAGAATAACAGCAAAAAAAAAAGAAGCAGTTCCTGATACTTATGGTATTTTGTACTCTTGCAAAACCATACTTTATTAACGGGTCCAGAACCAACAGAGATTGATAGTATGACGCAGAAGATGGATTGTGTAACAGAATATTGTAAATCTGTATCAGAATAACAGAAAAAAAAGCAGTTCCTGATACTTATGGTATTTTGTACTCTTGCAAAACCATACTTTATTAACGGGTCCAGAACCAACAGAGATTGATAGTGGTACGATGGTTGTACTAACATACATTGGATGATTTGTTTTTATATTAAAATAATTGTAAATTAGTTTCATACGTTGTTAATTTTTTTTAGGAAATGAGATCCACTTTTGATTTCCATCAACGGGGTGTCAAATGTCTTAAACCATTAAACCTGTAATAACAAGCGTCACATGGCAATTCGCGACCCTTTGGCAGTGACTTGGCCTTTGAATGTTCTCTTGGTGTGCAGAAGTTGAGACATACCCATTTTTTAAAAGCCTTTTCCTGGACGCGATCAATCCAACGACTGACAACGGAACGGGTGGGAGACTCTTAAATTATGTTTGTTTTAACCAAACCACCGTGTTCGATAAAAAATTAACTGTAAAGATCTAAAGTCCAGCTGGTAGTAATGATCCAAAGGTCAGCTGATTGAAAGGATCTAAGGGCCAGCTGGTCTTAAGGAGTCAAAGGCCAGCTGGTTCGTAAGAATCCAAAGGTCAGCTGGTCGTATGGATCAATGGGTCAGCTGGAAGGAAGGATCTAAGGGCCAGCTGGAAAGGAAGAATCCAGTGGCCAGCTGGTAAGAAGGATCCAAGGGCCAGTTGGTAGTAAGGATCCAAAAGTCAGCTGATTTGGAACGATCCAAAGACCAGCTGGTAAGAAGGATCAAAAGGCCAGCTGGTAGGAAGGATTAAAGGGCGAGCTGGTAGAAAGGATCTAAGGGCCAACTGGTCCTCAGGATCAAAGGGCGAGCTGGTAGGAAGGATCCAAGGGCGAGCTGGTCGTAAGGATCCATGGGCCAGCTGGTAGTAAGGATCCAATTGTCAGCTGATTTGGAAGAATCTAAGGGCCAGTTGGTCGTAAGGATTCAAGGGTCAGATGGACGTAAGGATCCGTGGGCCAGGTGGTCCTAAGGATCCAAAGGCCAGCTTGTTCGTAAGCCAAGGGTTAGCTGGTAGGAAGGATCTAAGGGCCAACTGGTAGGAAAGATTCAAGGGCCAGCTGGTTGGAAGGATCCAAAAGTCAGCTGATTTGTAAGGATCCAAGGGCCAGTTAGTTGGAAGGATCAAGGGCCAGCTGGTCGGAAGGATCCAGCTTGTAGGAATCATCTTTGTGAACCTAAGTAGTGAACAAGCTCTTTGAAACAAGGGTATTTTTAGAGTTTTCATTTTTATTTATATAAATAAAAGCCTTGTGTATCATCATTTACTATATTTCAATCATCTGTGTCATCCTCTGTGGTGTTTTTTTGGTTGAATATATTATTAACAGATGATTTCGTATTATTAATAGCCATGATAGGTTTTAGAGCAGCCATCATACTGTTATATAACTGTGGAAATAAGAGTTCTTGTGAGGCTAATAACTGCTTACTTCTGTGTCTCTCCTAGAATAAAACCAAAGATATAGTAAAACAAACATATTTGAAAAGTCAAAATGGATTTAAAGTATTGTGACATTAAAATTTCTTATGTTTTCAATCAGCAACCCTCAATTTTGCAAGATGTTTTCGATGCTTTATCAGATGTTTGTGGTTCCAATAATTAAAGAAATGCTGAACAATATTGCAAAAGCTACAAATAATTGTCAAGGTAGTAACATTACAAAACCAATTTGGTTCAGAGATACAGATTTCTGTTTGAAAATTTGAATGGTGAAATTCTTTGTTTTCAGTCTAACTGATATGGGATTGAGTTTTGCTGGTTTATGCACATTATTGTATTACAAACCTTAGGAGCTTCAAAACAAGCAGGACAATTTTCTGCTATCACAGGTAACTTACTCTACAAACAGAAATTATGTAAAGGCTTAAAAAACATCACTGGAAAGATTTTTGATTATGAGATACACTTAAAGTTTCATTTTTTGGAGTTCAGGGTGTACAGTATTTTATGTTTTGTTAAAGGGGAATATTCAGCATTTTCGAGGATCGATTTGGGCCTTGAATTTATGTAAATAGCCTTCAGATTTACAGAAACTGAACAAAAATCGTGCAATCCCCTCAATTATACCCAGTTATCTTTCATTTTCTGAAAATGTGTTTTCTAAATAAGTCATAGTCTTACTAAAAGACAAGTCATATTTTTGACTTTAAAATGCTGATATTTATGGATACAGGATTTGAAGGCTTAAATTTTGAGGGTGAGTTTGTAACATTATTACGGAATAGATTAGCTAAAAAATTCCAGGTTCTGAGACTAAAAGTTTTTTGGTCGAACAGTTAGTGAACATATCCCTTTAAACACAGTTTTAAAAAAAAATGTGAATATCAAGGTTATTTTTGGAATTTGCCATAATAATTGAGATTTTGTAAATAAGACACCATAAAATGGAAATTACCTTTTCAGCAAAAGTTCTCAATAATTTCTCTCTAACATAAACAAAAGGTCGGATAACTCTCAAATCCTCTTGCCTGGAAACAAAAATAATAGAAGTGGGAAAACCTAACAGAACATGAAATAGTAACGATTTATATGTGGAAAGGGGGCAAAGCAATCGTTCAAGGAACCTTAATAGGTCACAGAAAGAAAAAGGTTGAAAACCCCTAATTTAAAGGGGAATGTTCAGCATTTTTTAGTGTCGATTTGAGCCTTGAATATATGTCAATAGCCTCCAGAAATATTAGAACTGCACAAAAATCACTTCAATTATATCCCTACTTTAACATTTATCTTTCATTTTCAGTATATGAGTTTTATATATAAGGCATAGTCGTACTTAAACGAGTCATATTTTTGACTTTCTAATAATTAGGGCTACACAGGGATTTAGAGGTTTATATTTATAGGGAGAGTTGTAAACATTATTATGGATAAGAATAGCCAAAAAAGTCTAAGGTTCTGAGAGAAAAATTTTATTGGTAGAACAGTTAGTGAACATATCCCTATTTCGTTTTTGTAATTTTTTTTTAAATATTTCATTCAAAAACTTTAATAAATTCGGGAAACATGCATCCCTCTCTTTAATGATATAGAACGAAAAATTTATCTTACTTAACTGTATAGCAGGCTTTCATAGTTCTTAAACTACCATTATGAAAAAATGACATTAAAAAACTGAAAAAAAAAAAATTCTTTAATAATTGAACTTGTAGAAATCAGCTGTAAAAAGGTACGGATAATGCAGGACAGATCAATGCCTTGATTTTGGATCAGATGGTAGAAAAGACCCTAAGGAACCTAAGTTGTTATCCTTGTAAAATTTAATTGTTTCTGTCTTTCTTGCTTTCGTCAACTCAAGATAATGGAAAACTCCAACTATTTGAACCTGTTTTAAAAATCCAACTCGCACAAAGCTTAACCTTACCTCTCAGTCAAGTCATCTAAATGTTGTCCTAACGCCAACACATTGTAGCCTTCACGTCTAGCACAGGCATAAATACGCCCTCTTTTCATCCGACTACAAAAACTACAGATAGAGGCACATTCGTAGGGAAGATTTGATGCTGTTTCTAAAATACCTAAAACAATAAATAAAATGTCTTCTATATTCTTTTCCCATGTCAGCCCCTTTTGACTTTGGTAAACTTTAAATTCTAAAGGTTTTGATTGACTTATACCCCAGATCCTCAGAGAGCGAATCCCAATTACACAAAAAATGATAAGAATCTTTGTAATACAATACTATGTTGTAGAGCAATGGTTCCCAACCTTTTTCAAGCTGTGGCCCAAATTCACGAAGCTCTCAGAGCCTTGGCCCCCTGTTCTATTCCAAACTAGGACAAAATAGGGAATATAGCACTAGGGTTGTTGTCTTGTGCCTCCTCATCATCAGGAGATCAAATGCATTTGACCACAAGCAACTAGACCTTACACAGAAAAATATAGTTAAATAAAAATTGGGTTAGAGAAAAAAAGATATACATCCTAATGCACCATGGCCCCCTGGAAAACACCCCATGGCTCCCTAGGGGGCCATGGCCCCCAGGTTGGGAACCACTGTTGTAGAGGTATGACATCAGGTAAGTCCACAATTGAAAATATGCTTTTAATAATGGACATGTTTAAGAAATAAAATGTTTTATTATTCTGAGTTGTTTTTGAACCTAAATTTGATGTAGTACTTACCTTGTGATTCAAAGAAGTAAGGTACACCTAAAGATGCTAAATACTCTTTAAGTGGACTAGGATCATAGGCTGGTGTTTGTGGATCAACAGTTACAGCTCCAAATTCAAAATTTATACCCTACAATTTGTATATCAAAGTGTTAAATTGCAACAATTTACAGTCTATATTAACCCTTTGAACCCTGACGTTACTTTGGCTAAAACGTCATATACCCTGAACTCCCTGCACTATTTCTTAAAACGTATTACGTTAACGTTGTATGACGTCACTTGACAACAGCCGGTTGAAAGGGTTAAGAATATTCCTATTGAAATAAAGCCCAACTTTACTCCAGTTTGTATTTGCCACTACAGTAGGGTGTAACAATGACCTTTTTATCTTTTTGTCACATTGACCTTTGCCCTTACCCAAAAAAAACATGATTAACTAGTCTTCTGCACTTGGGAACCTCCGAATGCGCCTTTTGTTCGTGTCGAAAAATCCCAACACTGGAGAGGGAACAGATCTGATTGGTTAAAGTAGAACCTGATTTCAATAGGTTAAGGAAGGAATGCGCATTGTAGCCTATAGTCAAATAGAGATAATTCAGCTCATCCGGGTACCGTCAAAACATATACAAAACCAGTCCATTATATTTTTAAGGGTATAAAAGTATCTTATTTAGAGGGTTGTTTGTTTGGCAAGTTACAGCAACACCCTTGAAAATATAATGAACTGGTTGTGTATATGTTTTGACGGTACCCGGATGAGCCGAAATATCTCTGTTTGACTATACAAGCTCATTGTATCAAAAAATATACAATACCTTTGACTTCGCGTAAAACTGGTACTGTCTAATGGTATGGAGTAGAGACAGAGAGTCTTTACCACCAGATAGACAAACTAATAACTTATCACCATTATGTATCATATTATATTCCTCTATAGCCTACAAAACACAATTTCTACACATTATTACATGCAGTGTACAATGAGGAAAAGTGTTGTCTGGTACTGGTAAATTTCTTATTTATTTTACTTCTTATGGTATCAAAACTTTTAGAAACTTTTTCTGAATATATGTCAGAATCTACCTTATTTTGCAAGTGCTTTACCATTTGCATAACATCAAGGTATTACAAACTTAGCTATTACTGCCAAGTGAATACAGCCAAAGGGATTAGATTACATTTCGTTTCGGTTATTTTTTGATTGTCGACTCCATGTAATCTAAAGACTTGTATAAGGAGGTCATCTTCAAGTGACGAATAAGCTATTTATAGCACGTGCCACCCCTCTTCCAATCAGAACACCGTTTATATTTGAATATTTTATATTGCGTCATAATTTGGACTACTGTGTCGCTTTACTTTCTGTTTCGTCTTCCCACAATGCATATCAATGCATAGACCCGTGATCTTGAAGGTAGATTTTGATTGGCTGAAATTTTCGTCACCAGAAGATGACCTTCTTATACAAGTCTTTAGATTACATGGAGTCGACAATCAAAAAATAACCAAAAAGAAATGTAATCTAATTTTAATTAGATTGTTGACAAAAAGACTTTGTTCAATAATATGGCTTGTACAATGCAATCAAATCACTGCATTCACAAACTTTGAAAACAAGAAAATTCACTAATAATGTCAAAGTATTAGATAGTGTTTGAAGAACAAATTTTAAATTTAAATTTTTAAAAATGCAGACCTTAATCAGATTTGGAGGCAAACTGGCAAATACGTAGATAAATTTACTTACAGTAACAGAAGGCTTGAATATATCTCTTGGTGGAGAAAACCATTGGACTTGTTTCGTTTTATATTCTGCTTTTTCTTTGATCTTGACATCTGCTTTTCTTAACAATGGGCAGACAACTCCTATTGCATTCGACTCATTTGCTATAACAGTAGTCAAATTATCTCCCTTACTTATGTCACCCTCTATTTCAGTTGTTTTGTCTTTATCACATATTTCATGTTTTGTAATTTCATTTTCAGTTTTTGAGATGCTTTCCTCGGCACAGTTCAAAACCTTACTAGACAACGGAGTAGGCACATTATCACACTTTGCTTCCGAATAAAAATCAGATTCAGAGATATTGTCTTCTGCTACAGTATCTGATGTTTCTTCATGGTTTTCATCTGAATTTGAATTGCACTTTTCTTGAGAATTTTCATTGCTTTCTCCAAATCCTTGATTTAAGCACTGAATCATTCCATCACAAAATGTTTCTTTATTGTTTAATTTATTTTTTTCTTTCGTGATAAATGGCCCAGAATTAAACAATATTTCAGAATGCTGAATCTTAGGAGCAAGTCCATGTCTTTGTTTTAGAATATTAGGACAAAAAGGTAAATCTGTCAATGTCACTGCTGGTTTGTGGTTGCCATGGAGACAGTCTTGAGCTTCGCTTGGTAACATAAACCATCTGAAGGGTTTTGTGTCTTCATCAAAAAGTAAACTTTGATCAGGCAAGGTTGTTTTCAGTTTTGTTGCTTTATCAAAGATAGTTTCTGCCGTCTTTAAACATTCCTAAATATATTACAAAAATCTTTATTACTAATAATATTTTTAAAAAATAAAAAAATATGTATGTCCTGAAAAAATTGAGGTGACCTTGACCTTTCATGTGCTGAAAAAATAAGATAACCTTGACCTTTTATGTACCGACAAATTAAGGTAACTTTGACCTATTAAGTATTGTAAAGTACTGAAAAAAGTAAAGTAACCTTAACCTTTCAAGTACTGAGAAAAATGAGATAACCTTGAACTTTCATGTCCTGAACAAAAAAATGATGTCACCTTGACCTTTCATGTCTCCTCAAAATGTAGGTCACTAGATCATTTATCTACTGAAGAGATAAATACAATGTAACCTTGCCTGGAAGTTAACAGGGAGAGGTCCTTTGACTGTTGCAGCAGGTACCTTGTATTCCATTTGACCATTTTGATATGAAATATGTCCTAACCATTTTCTATCTTTAAAATTCTGAAATAGAACATTCAATAAATTCAACAGTATTCTGTAATTTTATAACACATACAATTCATGATCATATCATATGCTAGTAAAACTTGTTTATCACTGCATGCTTTAGTTACGATTCATTCAATCATTTAACAAAACACAAGACAATATTATGGAATATAACTCACTTCTTAAATACAGTTAAGCACATAACGTTTCAACACAATATACACGTGTCGTCATCAGATGTAAAGGTGAGAGACACGTGTATATTGTGTTGAAACGTTATGTGCTTAACTGTATTAAAGAAGTGAGTTATATTCCATAATATTGTCTTGTGTTTTGTTATATGTGCTCCTCGCTCCTCTATGTCGTTCAAATCTTACATTCAATCATTGCAAATATAAAGAATATGGAAAAGTATGTCTTTGTATATCTACCTGAAAATTTTTCTGTTTCCACTCTCCAGTTTCAGGATTGAAGATATACTGAAAAACGAAAACATGATAAGGTTCGAAATGTGTCATCCTGAATCCTGCCATTTAAAAAATACATGTAAATTTGAGGTTTGATTTTAGATATTTTTTCAAAAATATTATGAAAGCTGTGTTTTACCTGAGGCAGTAATTTCCAGCCATGTTCTGCTACCATAGCAACAGCTTTGATAGTAAAATCTAGTTGTTCTTCAGTTAGAAAAAACGGTAAATTTAATCTGGTGAATCCTGGTCTGAAACAATATTGTCATCTTATAAACATTTTGGGAACCCCCAGCACATACTTTAACACAGTGGAATTGCTCAATCGTGATAATGAATCGGATTGATGACTGCTAGGCAATTATGTGCCATGAATTTAAATCCCCATCAAGGTAAAAAAAATATTATGCCACACCCAGTGCTTTCAAGAATCTGATCAGGGTTGCCATGTAGAAATCTTGTAACAGTGAACTTATATTTTCTCAATATTCCAGTCAACCCAGTTGTAAATGGGTATGGTTAATCTAGGAAACAGGATGATCATTAAGTTGTTCTCTTGGTTCCATTCTAGGCAAGCGAATTTCATTAGTAAAGTACCAGTAAGAGATTATGGTTTTAAGGTCAAAAAAATTTTTGCTTAAATTTGTGAAAAATATACACCAAAATCTTTAACTATGTGTCCTTTAATGTATCTGAAAGTTTTTACTAAAAAAAAAAACAGCCGTTAATTTTTTAACGCTAAAAACATGCTAAAATATTTAAAAACCTTACGTAAGGTTTTTAAGTGTTATGTTTTTTGGACGCTGATAGAAAACTACTGAACGGATTTGAGTAAAATAAACGCCTAATTGTAGAGAAATGTCTTGACTATGTATTTGTAAATGTTTCAGCCAAACACAAAAATAGCGATGCCCCATCGTAATACGCCCACTTTTGTAATGGTAGCCAAGTCTTCAGGGAGGTTGACAAGAACTATCAGTAAATGAAACATCTGTCGAAAACCGTGCCATCAAGAATGTTTACAAAATTTAACGATTTTAGAGTGTTTACAACTACAAATTAACAAGGGCAATAACCCATGAAATATTTTTGAATTCTTCTAATTTTCAATAGGGTTCATCTTTGGGTGATTATGAACAATCATACCAAGTTTCGTCAAAATCCATCAAGAAACAAGCTCTCTATCGTGTCCACAACATAATCTAAAAAAAGGCAAGGGCAATAACCCATGAAATATTTTTCGCTTCGTCAGAATTTTAATAGGCTTATATCCTTGGGTGATTATTAAAACTCACAGCAAGTTTCACCAAAAAACACCAAGAAACCAGCTGTCTATCGAGTCCACAACTTTGAGAGTGTAATGGGCTGAAAAATTAATGTGTTTTATAAGTCAAGGGCAATAACTCATAAAATATTTTGTCGTCGTTTCTGATTTTCAATAGGGTTTATCCCAAGGTTAATACAAACAATAATACCAAGTTTCATCAAAATCCATCAAGAAACCAGCTCTCTATCGTGTCCACAACATATTTTCAAAAGCAAGGGCAAAAACCCATGAAATATTTTTCGATTCGTCTGATTTTCAATAGGGTTCATACTTGGGTGTTTATGAAAACTCACAGCAAGTTTCATCAAAATCCATCAAGAAACCAGCTCTCTATCGTGTCCACAACTTTGTTAACGGCTGAAAAATTAACGCGTTTTAAAGAACAAGGGCAATTACTCATCAAATATTTTTCGATGTTTCTGATTTTCAATAGGGTTTATCCCAAGGTCAATACAAACACTCATACCAAGTTTCATCAAAATCCATCAAGAAACCAGCTCTCTATTGTGTCCACAACATATTTTCAAAAGCAAGGGCAATAACCCATGAAATATTTTTTCGATTTGTCTGATTTTCAATAGGGTTCATCCTTGGGTGTTTATAAACACTCACAGCAAGTTTCATCAAACTCCATCAAGAAACCAGCTCTCTATCGTGTCCACAACTTTGTTAACGGCTGAAAAGTTTACGCGTTTTAAAGAACAAGGGCAAAAACTCATCAAATGTTTTTCGATGTTTCTGATTTTCAATAGGGTTTAACCCAAGGTCAATACAAACACTCATACCAAGTTTCATCAAAATCCATCAAGAAACCAGCTCTCTATCGTGTCCACAACATATTTTCAAAAGCAAGGGCAATAACCCATGAAATATTTTTCGATTAGTCTGATTTTCAATAGGGTTCATCCTTGGGTGTTTATGAATACTCACAGCAAGTTTCATCAAACTCCATCAAGAAACCAGCTCTCGTGTCCACAACTTTGTTAACGGCTGAAAAATTAACGCGTTTTAAAGAACAAGGGCAATAACTCATCAAATATTTTTCGATGTTTCTGATTTTCAATAGGGTTTATCCTAATGTCAATACAAACACTCATACCAAGTTTCATCAAAATCCATCAAGAAACCAGCTATCTATGGTGTCCACAACATATTTTTAAAAGAAAGGGCAATAACCCATGAAATATTTTTCGATTCGTCTGATTTTCAATAGGGTTCATCCTTGGGTGATATCAAACATTCACAGCAAGTTTCATCAAAATCAATCAAGAAACCAGCTCTCTATTGTGTCCACAACAATTGTCGACAGACAGACAGACGGACAGACAGACGGACGGACAGACAGACGGACAGACGGACAGACAGACAGACAGGGGCGACTACAATATACGCCCACATTAATGTGTGGGCGTATAAAAACTAGGTCAAACTGCTTAATTAACAATAAGTACTTCCTGTTTGTAATTAACCCTTTAAAAACAAATTCAGTTTGATCAAGAATATGCATAGGTATAATGAGCATACTTAAGAAATACTCTCAGGTAACATTTGCAATGTTTTTGATAATGTAAACTTTTTTTCAAAAATGCAGAATGGCCCTTTAAACCTTACCTAACGATTTCTCGGTGTGAATATTCTTTGTATCTTCTTAAATGTGTTCTATCTAATCTCCTGTAAATATTTCAAAATTTAAATTTATTCTCAACGATACAAATAAAGACACAGAAAAAGTTAAATAGATCTAACACAGTCGATGGATAAAGTGATAGTAATTTTTAATCAGAAGTCTGAGGGTTTTGCTAAACCACTGATAACCATTGATAATTGCTAAAGCTACAGTTCTATATTAACATCTTTCTTAAAATTTGAATGATGCAAATAGATGTCATTCATAAGCTGTTACCTAGGTTTCGTCAAAATGTCTTTTTGGATTTCGAGTTTTGTTTTGCGGTTTGGATCGTCAGTACTTGGTTTCTTTATCTTTATCTCTTACCTGGTATTAAGTTTAGAAAATGTCTGAACAAACTGGTAATCAACAATGATCAATTTCACTTACTTGTCTTCAACCAATAACTCTTCAATTTGTTTGGCCTTTTCTTCACTTAAACCTAATAAATCCTAATAAACAACAATCAAATGCTTTATTATCACATAACAAGAATATCTTTACAATTTGATCGGGTTAGAGCAGGCCTTCTCAAATGGCGGCCCACAACGCCCTTGAAAATGGCCTGTCAAGCTATGCTAGCTTAGCTCTATTTGGCCCTTACATTTTTTTATAAAATGCATTTGGCCCTTTACAAAAATTAATTGAGAAGGCCTGGGTTACAGGGTACAATTCTCTTTAGAAGGATTAATAACACATGTGAATCTAGAACTCATATGTCAAAAAATAAACAACTAACCATAGCATATGGACCAGCACAAGCACATCCTCCTCTAGATTGTATTCCAAACACATCATTTAATATACTGCTAACGAAATTATGGTGCAGAAACCGACCATTCAATGGATTGTATATTAGAAAGGAGAACACAGGCAGTCTCGGTGCAGAAGTATTGCCTAATATCACCAAATTTGGGCACTGGCTCCAAATAGATATAGCTTTTCTGAAATGAACAGATGAATATGGAATACAAGTACATGTATGACTTTCTTGGATGATCAAGTCTACAATTCACACTCCACAGTCTTTTTTATCCAACAAACATTTTCTTCACTTTAAAAAAAATGTGAATAAACCTAAGAGACATCACTTGAAATGAACTACCGGTAGATGAACTACATGTACTTATAACCATAGAAAAGAAGATAATCAACAGCAAGCAGTGAGCAATGGGGAAAATATTACCAGGGCAACTCCTTTTCGACTTATCCATCAGTCCCTATACTATCTAAGCTCTATTTGGCCCTTATATTTTTTCATTAATTGCATTTGACCCTTTGCAAAAATTAATTGAGAAGGCCTGACTTAAATGCTTACTTATAAAGTTGATGTTCTTTTTCCAAGATAAATTGAGGTGTCAGGGCTTGTTGAAGTTGAAACACCATACCAGCTCTGATAGACTCTACAATAGCAGGAGTACCACCTTCTTCCTTCAACTCTGGTTCCTGTAGATATCTATGACCTTCTCTCCTAACCTTAAACATCCATTTAATAATCAGTATATTTCAGGAAAGACAAATGCAATGAGGTTTGGTCAAGAATCAGCTTGTTAAAGGATCCTTCACAGTAAGATATCAAAATGAAAGAACTAAACGCCACTTTCCACATTCTTCATTCTTTTTTTGTGACATTCAAACGCTGGTAGTTATGGCTACACAGGAGTTGAAAGGCTTAAATTTCGAGGGAGATTTGTGAACACTATTACTGATTAGCTTAGCTAAAAGATAATGTTCTGAGACTAAAGTTTGATTGGTCGAAAGGATAGTGAACATTTCCGTTTTAACTCTTAAAGGGGACCAGTCTTCATTTTTATTGGTTGATTTGGGTCTTGAATTGCGTATTTCCTTCAAATATACCTTAAATTAGACATTTCTCCTTCTATTTCTATAGATGACTTTTCTATATATTGCATAGTATCGCTAATGTGTAGTAGGGCATTATAACTTTCAAATGCTAATAATTATGGATGCACATGGATTTGAAGGCTCAAATTTCAATGGTGAGTTGTGATAACCAGTACTAAATTGCTGAGCTAAAAAGTCCCCGTTTCTGAGACTTATCCAAATCGACCCGCGAAAATGAAGCCTGTGCCTCTTTAAAACAATTTGTATTCAAAATGAAAGCTAACTTACAAAAAAGACTGTGCCGCCACCACAAATATCTGGTCTATTATTATTGAATAACTTCTTTTTAGCTATCAATACTCCTACAAAATTAACATCAACAATATCTAAACACATTGTGTGAACAATTCAAATATTATAGTCTCCTTTACTTTGATGTAATTTTTTTAGAAAAACAAAATTAAAAGTGGATGATTTTTTTAAAAGTGGCTTACCTGGAGTCGAGACACCACCAATAAATTTATGTACAGAAATAAATATAGCATCTTTATACACATAGGCTTGATCTTCACTGAAAATAAAAGCATTAAAATATCCAACTGGTCAAATTCATTCTCATCTTTGACATTATTTCAATATCTCAACAGGATTTTTATAACAGGGTTCATATCAATTTAAAATATTAATAACAGGGTTCATATCAATTTAAAATATTTATAACAGAGTTCATATCAATTTAAAATATTTATAACAGGGTTCATTTCAATTTAAAATATTTTTAACAGGGTTCATACCAATTTAAAATATTTATAACAGGGTTCATATCAATTTAAAATATTCATAACAGGGTTCATACCAATTTAAAATATTAATAACAGGGTTCATATAAACCTACTTATTTACAATAGGGTTCATATCAATTTAAAATATTTATAACATTAAAATATTTATAACAGGGTTCATATCAATTTAAAATATTAATAACAGGGTTCATATCAATTTAAAATATTTATAACAGGGTTCATATCAATTTAAAATATTAATAACAGGGTTCATATCAATTTAAAATATTTAAAACAGGGTTCATATCAATTTAAAATATTTATAACAGGGTTCATATCAATTTAAAATATTTTTAACAGGATTCATATAAACCTACTTACCTATTTACAACAGGGTTCATATCAATTTGTAAATAAGGAGCTGCAGTAGCGTAATCCCAGAAAGCTAGTGCACCATATTTATGTAATATTATGGTAATAGTATTGATGTCCACCATAATACCAGTTATATTTGATACAGCTGAGAAACATCCTATCAACTGTCTACCATTTTCTTTATGATTCTAAATTATAATTAAAAATAATTCATTATTGATTGACTTTTAATCATTTTTAAATTGAATTTCATTAAAGCTGTAAATAAGATAGCTTGCCAGGCAAGGTAACATACACCAACTGGCAACTTTGTTTAAAAAAATAATAATATAGAAATGGCAACCATCAAAACCTCAAAACATTAATTACCTGTAACATTTGCTTTAAATGGTCTAAATCTACATTTCCATGTTCATTCTCCTTTATTCTTATAACCTGAAATAAAACAATTGCTTGAAAGTTTAAAATAAGACTCATATTCAAATGAGATTAAAGGGGACCAGTCTTCATTTTTATTGGTTGATTTGGGTCTTGAATATACTTAAGTATCCTTCAGAGGCACTAGAAATGTACGAAAATTGCATATTTCCTTCAAATATATCTTAAATTAGACATTTCTCCTTCTATTTCTATAGATGACTTTTCTATATATTGCATAGTATCGCTAATGTGTAGTAGGGCATTATAACTTTCAAATGCTAATAATTATGGATGCACATGGATTTGAAGGCTCAAATTTCAATGGTGAGTTGTGATAACCAGTACTAAATTGCTGAACTAAAAAATCCCCGTTTCTGAGACTTGGAAAAATCGACCCACGAAAATGAAGCCTGTGCCTCTTTAAGCTGTAGATAAAAAAAGACACAACAAGGGAATATTTGTAAAGATAGTTCAAATTCCAATTAAAATACCATAGAGATTGAGTGGCGTTTTTAGGAATCTTTAGGTTGGAGGACCGAGTTGGGGCCAAATAATTGTCAAGGGGCTACGGATGTTTTATATCCATAATTATGTAACATTATACGAAATTTCAAAGTGAGGGGCCAAGACAGGGCCAGCCTAAATTCTGGATGGCCATGGCCCTTGTAATGCCACTGTAAAGATTATAGAGCCAATTGGATGATTTAGTTAAAATGCTGTTTACCTGAGCCCCAGCTTCTAACCATGGTAAAAATGTGGAATGATGTTCAAATGGACTCACAAACACAATCTGTAAATAAAAAATATAACTTAAAATACAGTCTCTTTGATAATAATGATTTTACTTACCAAATTTGTTTGTAAATGGAGTGGCACCAGGCAGGTAATGCTTACTTTTCTTATGCTTTATACCACTTTAAGAAATACTTCTTTCTTTATGATTGATATACTTTTATATACTTTTTTATATAAATTTTATATAAATTTGCAATTTCATTAGCAATTACCAATGTATTGCCAATTAGACTTTTTTGCAAAATGATACACAGCATGGCTGTTCATATAAGTTCTATTAATATCTTCTTCTGAAATTTTGAATCTCCCTAAAGATTGAAAAAATATAGAGGACACAGTCAGATCTCATGCAACTTCAGCTAAATTTTTTAATCAAACTTCTACTTACCGGAGGTTGTTCCAGATTTAAGGAACAGATAAGTTTATGTACTGCGCCAGTACAACCACTACCAACAAATATAACAGAATCATGTTCACTGGCATTACATGTATTTCTTATTATATCACTGGAAAAATAATCACATAGAATTTTAAAATAATAAAAATCTGTACAAGCAAACAATTCTGTTCATCAAAGATCTCGTCCAGAGCATGACCAAATCGGGAGCAATAATTGTATATAGTGGTGAACTTCCCATACGAGAAGTCCCATCAGGTGTTTCAAGCATTTCATGACACCACTATTATTGGACAGACAACTATAAACTATAAGCAGTATTTCATAAATGCATAAAGTTTTCTTGAAATTGAGTATGCACAAAGTATCGAAAAAAAAAAAAAAGGGGGGGCTTCTTTGAATTTATAAGATAGTGGACCACGGCCATATACGCCTAACGAAAAATTTAATCAGGATAAAACTAACCTTTCTCAAACCTTTCGATTTAGGTCCAATAACATCCATTTTAAGTTTCATCAAAATTGGTTGAAAACTAAGATAGTAATAGCATATTCAAGACTTTGGGGCAAGGTCAATAACTCTGCTTCCAACGATCGAAAATGGCTCAAATTTGAACTTGATCTTCGTTTTATGAATATGTATACATATCAAATTTCATTTGATTCAATCAAAAATTTTAGTTTTTCGAGCGTTTACAAGCAATTGATGTTGATAGAAACACTTACTGTATAGAGGTTAAAGTGCGAAAACTCCTCAAAACTGATGAAAGAGGCCTAAATCTTGAAAAAGCCTTAATTTCAAACAGGAGTAAACTTAACTTTCTCAAACCTTTCGATTTAGGTCCAATAACATCTATTTTAAGTTTCATCAAAATCGGTTTAAAACTAAGAGAGTAATAGCATATTCAAGATTTGGGGCAAGGGCAATAACTCTGCTTCTAACGATCGAAAATAGCTCAAATTCAAACTTGATCTTTGTTTTATGAATATGTATACACATATCAAATTTCATTTGATTCCGTCAAAAACTCTAGTTTTTAGAGCGTTTACGAGCAAATGTTGACCGAAGGACGGACAGACCGACGGACAGGGGTGCCGACAATATACGTCCTCATAGAGAGATGAGGGCGTATAAAAATGGTTGTATTTCAGTAATAAAACCTTCAACAGGTATCAAGCTTACCGTGCTTCATGTCTATATAATGTAGTTTGTAAAGAAGTAACACTAGTTGTAGTATGTGTATTGCCATATTCTGGTAAAACTTCAGCTTGTATATAATCTTCTATAAACTTTAAACTCCTATAACAATTAATAACTCTTTTGTTAAAATATAGAAAATATTTAAATGTCTGATCTACACCTTAAAAAGCTCAAAGGTCAAAAACATTTGTTAGAAACTTGAAGGTAGTCTTAAATTGACTTCTAAATCTGTTCCTTACGAGTGATCGATATTAATTTACATACCTTCCAGAGGCTATATAATCAAGATACAAAACTGAAAAAGAAAATGATTACAATACTGAGATGAAAATTAGGCCTGATGTTTATATAATTTTTTGGCCCTTTTAATGAACATTAAATAATATAACCAATCAAGAAAACTAAAATGGCAACAAAACTACTATTAGAAAAGTAGTTATGATTGTAGAGAAATCATAAAAACAATTTAATTTAAGGAAATTTTAAGACTGAAAATTGGAGTACTGGTAGAAGTCAATGCATGAGTGTCCACAAACAAATTAAAAGCTGACAAAGTGAATATCGTACAATTTTCAAGTGTTTCTTTATAGAAATCAAAAATTTAAAAAACTTACCCTTCCTCAAGCCAAATGGTCCACTGAATATTTTGTCATTACCAATAATATTATCTCTTATATATGACAGAAGTTTTTCTTTAGAAGTGAAAGATTTATTATCAGTTTCAACCTGTTTATGTTCAGGAATGGTGTAGAATAGTCTGTTTTCGTTAGATTCACTCATTTTTAAAACTGAAATTAAATAAATAAAAACCTTTAACATTCTCTTGTCACTAGTTTTTAAGGTAATAGAATGAATTTCAAGAAAAATACACATGCAGCCATGTGACAGTTTGTTGAAGCAGACATTCAAGTGACTTCCCACATACAACTTTCTTCAATATCTTAATTAGATTAAATAATGTCACAAAAATAACATATCTGAATTAAACTAACATTTCCCTAGCAATTTCACTTGATTTAAACCCACATTGTGGACTGTGTAATCCCTGTAAAATCATATATCTGAATAAATTGGCATTGGTTGTTTGATAGTTGCCATCTTCATCAATTCAACGATAATCTTAGAATCTCAGAACTAATTTGAGGTTGTTAAAAATAATAGGCAAAATGTTATAAACTATGTCATAAAATAATTTGTCTTTTTGAACGAAACATTTTACCTTTAATGTAGTATGACGTAACAGTTTTACGGTGGTGTAATTTAATGTAGTATCAAATCTTTTAATTGGTTAGATATTTCATTAAATGATAATTATGAAGGACTCAAAATAAGAAAGATATCAGTTTGTGTTTTCACAAATTTTGTAAACATTGCAGCATGTCAATGTTGTTGTTCCGGTTACATAATTTACCTTCTTTACGGAACTCTTCAATAATGAACAACACTAATTATCTCCCTTTATAACAGACGACATTAATTCTTCTGAGCCCGTATGCATATAACTAAACCGGAACATCCTAATTGAGGGACAGGATATATAACTTGAGTTAAATCCGTATTTAAGCCTCGGAAACCTCGATTTTATCTTGTATGAATACGGGCACAGTTTTTTTTTAGGGTTAAATATAAACCTATCTTAATGTTACGTTTTATGCTTATTGGCCTAGGTCAGTGCCTCGTCTAAGGAATTGTTACTGGGCGGCAGTTAATTGAACAGGCGAAGATGAAAACTAGATCGCCGAAAATGCAATCAGTGAAACAGACACAGGCCCGTAGCCAGCCAAGCCCGTAAACACTTTTTCCTGACATTTTCTGAATAATTGAAGGTTTATTTGTATAGGGCCACCAGAAGAAAATTTTGATAATTTTACGCCAGAAAACGCAAATTCCTTACATATTCCACCGAAATTATGGTTCAAGATTAATTGTACAGGGTTTGAGGGATCTAGCGTAAACATATTGTGAGAAATAGACTCCCACAAATGCAATTTCTTGACCAACTTCAGATTCTTTTGTGTAGGGACTGCGAGACCACGAGAAGTAAATTTTGAGAATAAGACGCCTGGAAACGAAAATTCCTGACATTTCCCAGCAAATTTGAGCTTGAAGATTATTTGTATAGTAAAGTCTGAGGGATCTAGCATAGATAATTTTGAGAACTAAACGCCTGTAAACGCAATTTCCTGACATTTTCTGACGAATATAAGGTACATATCAGGATTTCAAGGCCATCAGGGGAAAACTTTGAGAATTTGATGTCTGGAAACGCAACCTCCTGACATATTCTACCAAAATTAAAGTTCAAGATCATAAAATTAGTATAGGGTTTGAGGGACCTAGACTAGAAATTTTGAGAAATAGATACCCACAATTGCAATATCCTAACGAACTTAAGGTTTAGACACCTGGAAAACGCAAAATCCTGACATTTCCCACTGAAAATGAAATTATGGTTTAAGATTATTTGTGTAGGATCTGTGATCTCGTCTAGAAAATTTTGAGAATAAGTTGCCTGTAAAAGCTATTTGCTGACATTTGACGTCAAATTTAAGGCTCAGGATTATTTGTTTTATAAAAATATAACAATTGATATTATTTTTAGGGGGTGGGGGGGGGGGGGGGGGTGAGGGACATTGTAATTCGAACATGCTGGGATCACATTTCAACTGCTGAAGTCCAGAAATGTATTGCTTCGTGGAAAAAACGACTGAGAGCTGTATAGAATGAAGATGGGGGTCTTAATATTCACCTCTTATAAGAACCGAATGGTATGGCAACATTCCGGCATAGTTTTTTTCGGCCTCTGATTTTGTTTTGTATGCCATTTAACGGTTAATGACGCTATATCGTTCAAACTCGTACCAGAGGTAGATAATATCATAAACTAATCATATATAAAATTTCAGTTCATTTAAGTAAATGCCTTGGATAATAGTGAAGGTCAAAAGTTACTTTTGGCCCACCCGATATATACGACTGCCGACCGGGACTTACTTTTGTGTTCACTGGGCGGCAGAATACCGCCACTGCGCGGCATCGCTGCCGCCTAGTCACAGTGTTAGTCGAGGCACTGGCCTAGGTTCAATCAATAGCTTATTAAACCCTGATGTTTTTATGCATAGGGACTTTGGTATCTCCTTAATCGGTTAAAGGGGAATAGTCGGTGTTTCGGTAAGTGATTTAAGCCTTGATCATTTTTAAATTTCGACGATGAAATGTGAACACTATCACTGAAAATCTTGGATAAACAATTCCTGTTTCTGTGACTAAAAAAGTCCGATTTGTCAAACGTATGGTAAAGGAAATAAGGAAATACAAGCCTTTAGAATGATCATAAAATCAAAATTCTCAAACTTGACCAGATATTTTGACAATTCTAAGAAGATGTGTCTCTTTAAGAAAACTGTCCCTTTAACTAATGTAAAAAAGAATCAAGTTTTCATTGAAACCTTATCAATACAATCTACGTAACCAATATCCTGTGGTCAAATTTTAAGATCTATTGTATGCGTGGAATAAGGTGGTATTTACATTGTGTAGGTTTTAAAAGATTTATATTAAAAATATCCAAACCGGTCTAAAAAAACAAAACAATGTATAGCTAACAGCTAATATGATATAGGCTACTCATAAACATACAAATATATTGCCTGTATAATCTCATAAATGAAAACAAAAAATGTAATATAATAAATGAAAAACACAGATATTTTAAGCGTTTTTCAACAATAACCTGTTATTTCATAGAAGATTTCTTATTTACAAGGATTTATTTGGTTCTGTTCGTATACTTTTGCATCGTTGATGAATATATACTCCAATAATTTTGGGGACTGAATTTCCCTCGACAATTCTGATACCCCCCCCCCCCCCCCCCCCTCCAACACTCACACATAGGCGTACGGGCACCCCCCACCCCCAGTGATTTTCTTGAAGGAAATTTAAAAAAATAAAATCGTTCGGCGGAAATGATGTGATCAGGCAGATGGCGAGAAGTTTTTGGAATTAGGGGTTGAGGTGGGGGTCGACTTGTCGGGCATATATATTTCGTTGTCGGGCATATAACGAGGGGTGAAAGCCAAAACTGGTTAAGTCCACTTTTTGGCAAAATGCGTTAAGTCCAGTTTTGTGCATCTACAGATGTATATTTTATCTTCAAGAAATGTCAGACTCCTATCTGAATAAATGGCTGAGATACTTTCAACCTAAAAAGTGCATTAGTCCATTACAATTGTAATGAACTATCTGCCATAACTGGTTATGTCCACTGCCAAAAACCAATGTCTGCATAAAACAAATACAGTCTGCAGAACTGATTATTTCCATTTAAAAATGAAGCCTTGGTAATGTTTACTTTATCGAATTTCACTTTTATTAGTAATTTAATAGTTATAAAATGGCATCAAAGCAAGGTCAATTTGTTCTCTGCCAAAAATGCTTATGTCCATTTTTGCTAATTTTTGCACCAAAAGGTCGGTCAACCCCAATTAGCAAATATGACATCTTAAAGGCATGTACATGTTATATTACATGCAGCAAAACCAAAATGATTTAAGTATTTCCTGATTTTGAGTATTTTTTTCCAAACTTTAAAGTCGATTTTCTCAAATGTGTCATTTTGGACTTAACCAGTTTTGGCTTTCAGCCCTCGATATATTCCCTTGTCGGGCAAATTGTTTTTGCCTCCCCCCCCCCCCCCCCCCGACCCCCGCTCAACTAACGCTCCGTACGCCTATGCACTCACACAATGACATACTTAATGATTCTCTACCATGGTTTGATATCATTCATTATATCATTCATCATTATCATGACATGATAATCATCATTGATTTTATTTTCTGATATTGACAAAATCAAACCTCTGTAAAGATAATTATTGAAGATTTCATAATAGTCAATCATCGTTCAATATTTCAACGTGTTGAATTTTAGGTGATTGGCATTAAATTTCTTGAACTAGTTAATGTCTTGGGTTCAATCGAACCCAATAAGAACTGACATAAGTTATACCGTATGCAATGGTGTTTGTACACAGCCTAGGCAGGCCCGTAGGAAGCAATTTCATATTGGGGGGCAAATTTTGAAAAAACTTCTTGTTTTATCTAGAACAAATTGTTTTTATTGCTTCAATCATTAATGTCAAAATTATTGTGGAGGGGAGGGGGCAGATGCCCCCCCCCCCTCTTGTTCCTACGGGCCTGCTAGGGACATAGGACTAAGCTTTATCGTCCCATTTGAACCCCTTCCTTTAGCATCTCAAATCAAATGAACTGAACGACGGAGTTCATGTAATTAGTTAGTTTAATCGGTTATTCAAACATAAAGATCGTTTATTCAAACACAAACATGTACATACGTCTTTCATTAAATTTTTCTAGATATACTCCGAGCTGAGAATGTGTATAGAGGACAAAATAAATCATACCTGCTATATGCTATTAAAATTCTCGTCCAGAGCAAGACACTATAGGGTGCAATAATTATATAGTAGTGGACTTCAAATACGAGAAGTACCATCAGGTGTTTCGAAAAGATTAAGCTTGTTTCTAGCGCGACACCCGTCTGTACTTTAAAGGTCAAAATGATGTGGTGCAATGAGATCAATTCATACACTAACTAATGCCATCATACACGTACTTCAAAGTTGTTCTTTGCAACCATGACGTCGTTGGGCCTAAATGTATGTTTCGTAACCTCTTTCACACAAAGGATCAGTTAAAATGAAATAAAATGAAGTTTAATGCCCAGCTTTTCTGCACTTGTTTCGTTTAATTAAGATAGTAACACACTGTAGTATGCAATGGGAAAACTTTGCTAGGACATTAGGCATTAGCATAGTTTTTAACTTCAGGTTAGTGACCGCGGTACATAAGTTGGTTATAGCTCTAGCGGTAAATTTTCAAAAGTTACTCATGACTCTGAGACGGTAAATATTTATTAATTTTGAAATAAAATTAAATTAAATGGTATATTTATGCAGTGTGCTATGAGAATTTTTTTTTATTATTTTCCTATTTTCGATTTCCTGATGAGGGATTTTTAACGTGAACAGACTGTAGCACACAGGACCTCGGTTTATTGTCTAATCCGAACGACTTCACGCTTTTTCCATGTCAGCACCTCCGACCTGCATTACTGACAGGGGGGCACCGGGTTAAAAATCCAAAGAAGGTATGATCCCATGCCGGTTATTGAACCCTAGGTTAGCAAGAAAGGGTCTAACTCACCGAGCCACTTGGCCCCTATATATTTTGAGATTATGATATCGATCTAAAAAGTGAAAAATATGTTATCAATAGGAATCAATAGTCAATATTTAACAATGTCTAGAATATTGTTTGTGTAGCCTGCTTCAAAGTAAAAATCCAACAGTCAATATATTTTTTTTTGGAAAAGATCACAAAAACATCAATATCTTTTGCTTATGACATCGGTCAATTATTAGAAGTGTGATTTGATGATGATTTACCTCGGCAGATCACGTGATAATCTAGGGTGATGTGCTGGCGAGCGTCAAAAGCGTGGATTGTCCAACATATTTGTGGGGGACGAACCGCAATGGTTTGTGGAGTACATGTACAAGTACGTCCTGATGCAACGCAGGCGCAATCCCCAACAGGAGCCTCCGCCCCCTTCCGCCACTTGGTAGTATATGTATATGGCGATTTCGATGGAAACACTTAAACGCGGATTTGAACGCAGACGGGGACGTTGACGCCAAACGCCAACGCAGAAGCTTGGTGGAAACGTAGCCTTATTTTCATGACAGATCTTGAAGTTCGTTCGAAGGATTACAATTGACCTAGTTAATTTAAAATCCTATGTAATCTTTTGTATGGCCAAGGTTTCAATTCAAGAAATCTCTTTCATAAAAATAAGATGAAATCTTAATCCGTAATATTACAATAGTATTAGTTTTTTTTTATTAAATTTTTTTATTGGCTCAGCACTTTTTTTTCAACATTTAAATTTTGTATTTTACAGATAATGCTCCTTTGGTCATAACTTGTTGAGCAATCTATCTGAAGTGCACCTTTATTTTTAGTGTGTATTCGTAGCTCACTCGAATGCTAGTGTGAGCACGCTGGCATGGTACGATGGTATCAATATAGCCAAAACTCAGCTCCATTATCAGCCAAAACAGTCCAAAACAGTTCTGTTTGCAGTTATATTTTGCAATATATGTCGCAATAAAATCGCCCACAAGTACTTGTACAATTTAATTCGATGACGCTCATATTTTCAGGGTCTGAAAAGGACATTGTGAGAATTTTGAAAGAGATCGATTGAGATACTTCCCGTCAAACATGGGGACGGTTTTTTTAGACACCCGATATAATATTGTTTTGATAATATAATTTTTGTCACCAGAATCCTAGTTTCTTGACAACTCAAACCTCAATCTACCAATGTGTCTTTGTGTTTATTTGTATTTCATACAGTTTCACTGATGAGAAGTTCATCTTCAGAACTGAAACATTGATGGAATGTTTATTTTTATTTCACAAACAAAAGCAGTAGATGTAGAACACTTATTTGAAAGTTTAAACTGTTCACTGGAAGGCATCTTCGCGATATCAGATTATTACAAACTTGGTTTTATACATTGACATCATTCAGTACCGTTATCAGGGGCGGATACAGGATTTGACGTTAGTGGGGGGGGGGGGGGGGCGCAAAATAAAATTTTGGCGAGCGGAACGAGTCGAAAAATTATTTGAGGTTAAAATAATCAAAGTTATTGAAATATTCTTCTGGAGTGGGTGCAATGTAGATAGATATCTTGCCAAGCGAAGTGTGGCGAGAAAGATTTGTGGTAAAATGGTGCGGACAACCCATGCTTTGCAAATTTTAGGGGGGGGGGGGCGCACGCCCGCCACGCCACCCCCTAAATCCGCCCCTGGTTATTGTATCGAAGAATAAAACCCAAGCACAACTGCTCCCAAACGTAAAACAATCAAAATCCGTGTGAGCAATATGTCGGAAACAGCTAATGTCCATTTCATTACAGATAAATAAATGAATATTTCATAATGAGAATAAAGTGGTATCAGGTGTCTAGAAGAGTAAGCAGACCCTGCCTGCTGCCACTGCTGCTTAATGACATCAAAATAAGTTAAAGATATTACGTAACAAAGTAAATTTAACATTCAAGGGAGTTAATTCTATATTTTTAAAAATCAAGTAACTACTATACCAACAACGACGACTTCGAACAACTACCAAGTTTGTGATATCAGCATTCCGCTGGAAGCGAACGTTCACTTGTCATTTAACAATTAGCCTTGCTATCATAAGCAACTGTTTTTTATGTATACTCGCAAGAAATTCATGAAAAATACATGATGCTAACAGAAATCGTAATACCTTGCTACAGTGAAGTTTACCGGAAGATGTAATTATGGTTGTAGTAGATTATTTGGTATTTGTTGACTTAAAACAATAAAAACTTCAAATCCAATTGTTTGCCATCCAAATCTTTCGATCTTTAAGACACAAAATGAATGTAAAAAAACAAGCTGGAGAAAAATCGATATTAGAGCATAGCAACTATAATCAATGTGATTGATATATTTATTGGAAGTTTTGAGGAGCGCAGTCGGACTTGATGACAAGTCAGACGTTGGCTCATTTCAACGTGTTGAATTCCTTAGGCTTAATGCAGTTTACTATCGTGCTTAAATCCCCTAGAAGAATAATATAGTTTACCAAGGAGCTTAATTTAGATAGTTTTTATTTTAATGGACAGCTTAATGGACTTACTGCTTATATCACTGAAGAACTTTATTAATTTAACAGTAAACTAGATTTACAGAGGAGCTTAATTTATCTAGAAATTCAATTTACCGAAAAACTTTAATTACAGAGGAGCTTAAGTCACTACGAATCAAAAATCATTTTTAAGGATTTTTAGAGGTGCTTCATTCACAGGGAAGCTTAATTGACAGGGAAACCTAATTTACAGAGAAGCTTAATTGACAGGGAAACCTAATTTACAGAGAAGCTAAATTGACAGGGAAACCTAATTTACAGAGAAGCTCAACTTACAGAGGAGCTCAATTCACTCAGGGGCTTAATTTACAGAAGAGCTTAATTCACTGAAGATCAAAAATGATTTTCCTTGTGTTATTGCTAGTGTATTCTGCTTTGCCAAATTTATGTGCACAGCCACAAAACAATTTTGTTTCGAAATTGTACATCGTTTACAAACAGGACCTATACGTACCAGGATTTTACCAGCAAGTAAAAAACACGATACTTCGATGCAGCATGCTTTGTTTCACCAACAATTCTTGTGTAGGTTTTGGATACCATAAAGAACGATTTGAGTGTTTTCTATATGATGTCTATCCTGTTGCATGCCAAGGTGTAGTCAATGATATTGGTATGGAAATATATGTTCCCTCTAAGGAAGGTAAGTACCAATCGGTAATTCTCGGTAGTTTCCGTAAACCACAATCGGTAATCCTCGGCAGATTCCGTAACCTACAATCGGAAATTCTCGGCAGTTTTTAAAAAAACATAATTGGGCCGATTCTATTATGCAATCCGGATCGTCTGGATTTTATCTCCCAACAATCCGGATTAAAACGTAAATAGATCACAAATTAAATGGAGAAGCAAGCTGGCGGACATGGGTTTGCTTTTTATGAATCGAATCCAATTACGTCATTGACCCACGCATTCTCTCAACAATTCGGATTAAACCTCTTACCTTGGAGTAATGATTGACTGGAGGAACATCGCCTATAGAAATCGATAGCGCGCGTCGACAATCAGTGCCGCTCGACCCTGCGTAGCAACCCGCTTGACATTACGTAGTAACCATCTCGATCACTTCCATTGTCTGAAGCGGACATTATGATTGTAGCCGAGATGCGCAGTCGAACGCCCATTTATGTTTTATCAACACGCGTGCGCAGTGAAATCCAAGATGTCGGCTCCCGCGAAAAATGGATTTTCGTGATTTTTTTTTTTAAATCGATTAAAAACTAACATTTTTACGATGAGATTTACAATTAAAACAATTCTTTGATATATTTTGATAAAGGTGCATTAAAACATTCATTTATGTGACTTCCTGTGATCACCTGAATTAATGGTAACGATATTTTGAAAATCGAAAGTGTTGTGTAAACAAAACATAGTGAATTTTCCTTGCGAACCGGTGCGGACCGAAGTTATTCGGAGTCATTTTTAGCTATATGGAGTAAAATGGATGGATATTCTTCTGAAACTCAACAATGGTGTTGTAAGACGTGAGAGAGTCAAATCACGTGACGCGTTGATTGACAGCGGCACTGATCGGTAACGTTACGAGACGAGGCGATGTTCCTCCAGTCAATCATTACTCCAAGCTCTTACTAAGGTAATGAAGCAGCCATTTTGTGACGTCAATGTCGTCATCTCTCCGCGATCGCACCAGTCGACAGAATGGAGAAACTGGACTCTCCAAACTCTCCTAAAACAGTTACGTGATAAATATTAGAATAGAAATGGAGAATCCGGATTGCATTATAGAATTTGACCCTTGGCAATCATCGCCAGTTTCCGTAAACCATAATCTTTTTTGGTATGTTTTTCGCTATGTCTTCATGGGCGAGACTCTGACGCTTAACCACTTCCTTTAACATTGCGACTTAAATATAGTTCATAGCAATAGAATATTCTGGCACTTACTCGTGCATTTGATGCTACATCCAGAATAGTTATTGATAGTTATTTGGACAGTTTTCAACAGTCATCATGTTTCGAACGAAGGCGCAATCATGTTGGCAAGACTGAAAACACAATGGCGCTTACATACATGAAGTCTTTTATTCCAGATAAAACGAATGTGGCCATTGGAAAACCAACAACCACGAGCAGTTTTTACCGTTTACCACATCTAACATGTAACTGTGTGGATGGAACCACAACCAATGATCGACCAACTGTATGTCATACACTGGACTTAAACCCGAATTGGTTTTGTGTTGATTTACAGAATATATATAATTTCAAGAAGATCTCGATTTTCAATAGACATGACGGAGGTAGGTAGAGAAGTTCTTGGTTGGTACCTGCATATACATGTTCAATGTACATTTTCTATTAAGCGCTCGTCCAGGGAGGGGGGGGGGGGGCGTAATTCGAGAGGTGCGTACCCTCATCTTAGATGACCTCATGAAAGAAAAGGAAAAACCAAAACGGCGCTAAGTTTCCAAATGTTCTCCCCAAAACCTTCTCTGTGAGCTCGGACCTATGCCGTCGCGGTATACTACGCTGTTAGACAAATCCGTATTTAAGACACTCCCTCACTCCTGAATTTTTCCTGCATATGCTCCTGACTCTAAATTTAATGGAGGCAATATATAAGCGGTGTTTACTGCTTGTAACTGCACTGAGGATTTTTTCCGTCATTATCTTTGACGCTCCTTTTTAAATTCCATGGTCGATGGACTTTTTTTGTCGACATTATAATCTATAGTGGAGTTATCTTGTTATTTTTATCGATGTTTTAGAAATCAGTTTTCGTTTATTTTAATCAATATTCTATATTAAAGGGATTGTTAAGAAGTTTAATAGTTGTGTCGGGGACCTTAAAAGCATCGATTTGCACCATTCCAATTTTCATTCCGACGTCTATGGTCCCGCAGTGATACCCCAAAATGGTGCTAGGCCTTTCATGGTCTGCGATACACACAGAAAAAATTAGAAAACCGCTGCTTTACTGTTTCTTTAACTTTATCTGAATTTCAGTTCGAAAATATCGATTTCTTTCTTAAATCCGATAAAATTTCAGATCAAGGTGTTTAATTCATGTCTTTTCTTCGATTCTTCAAAATTCCATCACTAATCACTGAAAGAGGGTTGTTTGTTTGTAAGTTCTTAACACTTAATCAATTTAATAAGAAATAAATGACGCCCACTCGCGCCCGTCTCAAAATAGAAACAAGATAATAATTTTAATGTTATATCTGGGATGGCGATGTATTAAACAATCTTGGATGTAAGCAGCCAAATTGATGACAGCCTTTTTATAATAAAGATTTGAATTCAAAAGAGATTAAAAACATATTTATCCAAAATTTCGTAATTAAATTTGAAGTTTGCTTAAGCAATTCTAATTAACAAAACCCCTTTTCTTGCCAGAAAGTCGAGGAAATCCTGTCATATTGGAAGAGCTGGTGATCGGGGTATGTTACTTCACATGAATAGAAAATTAACCATTGGTAAATTAAAGTCGTGACATTATGCAGACGATGAAACAAAAACAAAAATAAATGCATCATTCAAACCTGCAAACCAAATTTATAAAATCTATTTTAAGCTTTCAAATCCCTTTTTTATGATTCGGAATACTTAGGGCTTTTATTTTATTTTCAGGCAGTATAAATCGAATTGTCAATTTTCAAATTCGGCTGAATTCAACAGGAGCATGTGACGAGAGCAGTTTCAGCACCACACCGACCTGCTACCAAGATCCATCTACTAGTGGTCGGTTAGAGTACGACATAACGGGATGTTCGAATTCAATCGCCTTTTCATCAAGATATGTTTTTATTAGTAATAATAATGGACAGTTTCTAACTTTCAGTGAAGTCAAAGTTAGTGTTTACTAAGACAATGGATAAATCCTTATCAACGAACATTTTATAGTGCAGTGGTTCCCAACCTGGGGAGCCATGGGGTGTTTGCCAGGGGATATGGCGCATGATTCTTTTGATTTTGCGTGTCAATGTCATTATGAAGATGATCCCTATTGATTTTCGTTATGTTCGGATATTTTTTCACTTTAATATCGTATCTGACTTGACGATTCACTCTATAAGCTATATTGTGCAACTCGAGCTCATTCTACAGACTACGATTCTTTTGATTTTGATGTTGTTTGTCAATGTCATTATAAAGATAATCCCTATCGATTTTCGTGATGATTGGATAATCGTTAAATAGTGTGATATTTATAATTACGTTATCTTTGTTTTTTTTTTTTGGTTTAAGTACGTCCGTTTGTTATTAACTCGTGCTCACTCTACAGGCTTCAATTCTTCATGAATCCTTTCAATATTTTGTACGGTATGTGTGTCAATATCATTATGTAGATGTGCACTATTGAATTTGGTGATGATTCGACGACTTTCTTCTGAGATATCGCGTACAACTATGATATCGCGTTTGTTTGTAAAAACTCATTCTCAAGGGTGGTGGTGCTGAAATCAAGACGGCTCCTGACTATATAAAGCAATTTTGATTTTACTGGCCCTAACAACATACCAGTATTTTTTTATATTTTATCTTAAAAAAAATGTTTTATTGCTTCAGCCATTAATGCCCGAATTAGTGAATATTTCTTTAATCGTTGCTGCCCATTTTTGTGGAACTTGCTGCCCGAAGAAAACATACTAATTGGTTACTCAGATAAAACCTGCAGTTGACTGGGTCAACATAACTAATTGGTGCGTAGTGGGGGCGTAGATGACCCCCTGTCCCCTGTCTACGGCTATGTCCTTGATTGGACGTTTTTCACCTACCTACTTAACAGTCTACGGGTCTCTAAAAATTCTTGACGAAAACGCCATGCAGAATTGCGAAATGTTTCTTACCTTGAAATGATTTGAACCAATGACAACACAAAGCCCAACATACGACATAGCTATCCACTAGAGATTCGGAGTAACACTTAGATCTGCGCCTCGAACCTATAAAAGGGTGGTGTTTGTCTGCACGATATGCTGTTAACTTTTTTTAGTCTTGTGAAACGACAGCATACAATTTCAAACGCTTATATGACTGTCTTTGTATATCCGAGAAATTCGATCACGAACATTGTTATACATTGTAATAACCCTTGCTGTCAAAGAAATATTAAAGTGAGATATGAAATTCCTATCATGTGGATTTAAAGGGGAACAGTCGGCATTTTTCCCTATTTTTTGCCGACTGATGTCAGAACCCTCTAAAAATTTGCCACTTGCGCCTTCAGCGCCATTTAATTTGAAGCATGTTATGAGTCAGAGTCCCACCCTTTCTCTAAAACCTCTAGCCTACATATTTTCACTTGAAAAACGCAAAATTTGACAATTTTTATCCAATGGCCAAGTTATTAAAATCATTTAATTGACATTATTTTAGCTTCATCAGCAGCTATTAAAGCAAAGATTTAAACCGCTGTTTACCAATAACTATGCACCACCTCTTCAGTCTTGTCATACTTCATTCAAATGAAAATATACACATGCCAACTCAACAATGTTTTAAATAGTATTTAGGTTGATTTATATTCCATAGTCAATACACAATAGCATTGATTATCCATTTTACAGGGCGCTTAACAAGTCAATGTAAAAGTTGATCAGCTGACGGGGCCGCTTGACCTATTTCAATACAAAGTCTATGGAAAATTATCCATGTTCTGACCTAGTATAGACTTAAAAAAAAAAAAAAAAAAAAAAAAATGGGGTTTTGGCATATGAAACGAATCAGAATTTCCTGGCGCGTCTTCTCAACACAAAATGGTGGCGAAAAAATAACATAGGAAGCCTAGGGGGGCCACCAAACTTTTTTTTCGGGTCACGAGCGGCTTGAAATTAGTTCAAAGTCAATTTTCGGTGGTGATATATGCGCAAAAGTGTCCATTGGTCCGAAAAAATAATTGTATGATCGATTAGATCCAGAAAGTGTTTGAATTTTTGAAAAAAAATATTTTTTTTTTTTTTTAGGGAAAGCGAACCCGGGACCCTCTTTGCACCATATTTGCTTCAAACTGACCTATTAAACCTCTCTAAGATCATTTTTTCGGAACCAAATTGCGTTGGACGTGTGCGCTACGACGTGCTCTTTCATTTGGTATGCGGAAGTCTTATATTTGACCAAGCTTTCACCCCTTCCTGAGCTAACCCTAGTTTGCATTCCAAAATCAAGAGTTACCCTTAGGGTTAACCCTAGCTAACCCTAGGGTTAGAGTTGGGGTTAACCCTAAGTCTCGGTAGCCGAGTGGTCTCCGTAGCTTTTTGTCAACTTTGAGGTCCCAGGTTCGATTCCCACTTGCGCTATTGGTATTTTTTTTATTTTTTTCAAGTCAAACACTGCCTCCTGAATCATTTTCAGACAACAAAATAATTTTATCAAAATTGGGCAAGGCTGTGCATAGCTAACCCTAATTTTCTTTCTACCGATTTAAGCCCTCTTTGCACCATTTGCTGGTAAGGAGAAACTTCAAACTGACCTATTAAACCTCTCTAAGATCATTTTTTCGGAACCAAATTGCGTTGGACGTGTGCGCTACGACGTGCTCTTTCATTTGGTATGCGGAAGTCTTATATTTGACCAAGCTTTCACCCCTTCCTGAGCTAACCCTAGTTTGCATTCCAAAATCAAGAGTTACCCTTAGGGTTAACCCTAGCTAACCCTAGGGTTAGAGTTGGGGTTAACCCTAAGTCTCGGTAGCCGAGTGGTCTCCGTAGCTTTTTGTCAACTTTGAGGTCCCAGGTTCGATTCCCACTTGCGCTATTGGTATTTTTTTTATTTTTTTCAAGTCAAACACTGCCTCCTGAATCATTTTCAGACAACAAAATAATTTTATCAAAATTGGGCAAGGCTGTGCATAGCTAACCCTAATTTTCTTTCTACCGATTTAAGCCCTCTTTGCACCATTTGCTGGTAAGGAGAAACTTCAAACTGACCTATTAAACCTCTCTAAGATCATTTTTTCGGAACCAAATTGCGTTGGACGTGTGCGCTACGACGTGCTCTTTCATTTGGTATGCGGAAGTCTTATATTTGACCAAGCTTTCACCCCTTCCTGAGCTAACCCTAGTTTGCATTCCAAAATCAAGAGTTACCCTTAGGGTTAACCCTAGCTAACCCTAGGGTTAGTGTTGGGGTTAACCCTAAGTCTCGGTAGCCGAGTGGTCTCCGTAGCTTTTTGTCAACTTTGAGGTCCCAGGTTCGATTCCCACTTGCGCTATTGGTATTTTTTTTATTTTTTTCAAGTCAAACACTGCCTCCTGAATCATTTTCAGACAACAAAATAATTTTATCAAAATTGGGCAAGGCTGTGCATAGCTAACCCTAATTTTCTTTCTACCGATTTAAGCCCTCTTTGCACCATTTGCTGGTAAGGAGAAACTTCAAACTGACCTATTAAACCTCTCTAAGATCATTTTTTCGGAACCAAATTGCGTTGGACGTGTGCGCTACGACGTGCTCTTTCATTTGGTATGCGGAAGTCTTATATTTGACCAAGCTTTCACCCCTTCCTGAGCTAACCCTAGTTTGCATTCCAAAATCAAGAGTTACCCTTAGGGTTAACCCTAGCTAACCCTAGGGTTAGAGTTGGGGTTAACCCTAAGTCTCGGTAGCCGAGTGGTCTCCGTAGCTTTTTGTCAACTTTGAGGTCCCAGGTTCGATTCCCACTTGCGCTATTGGTATTTTTTTTTATTTTTTTCAAGTCAAACACTGCCTCCTGAATCATTTTCAGACAACAAAATAATTTTATCAAAATTGGGCAAGGCTGTGCATAGCTAACCCTAATTTTCTTTCTACCGATTTAAGCCCTCTTTGCACCATTTGCTGGTAAGGAGAAACTTCAAACTGACCTATTAAACCTCTCTAAGATCATTTTTTCGGAACCAAATTGCGTTGGACGTGTGCGCTACGACGTGCTCTTTCATTTGGTATGCGGAAGTCTTATATTTGACCAAGCTTTCACCCCTTCCTGAGCTAACCCTAGTTTGCATTCCAAAATCAAGAGTTACCCTTAGGGTTAACCCTAGCTAACCCTAGGGTTAGAGTTGGGGTTAACCCTAAGTCTCGGTAGCCGAGTGGTCTCCGTAGCTTTTTGTCAACTTTGAGGTCCCAGGTTCGATTCCCACTTGCGCTATTGGTATTTTTTTTTATTTTTTTCAAGTCAAACACTGCCTCCTGAATCATTTTCAGACAACAAAATAATTTTATCAAAATTGGGCAAGGCTGTGCATAGCTAACCCTAATTTTCTTTCTACCGATTTAAGCCCTCTTTGCACCATTTGCTGGTAAGGAGAAACTTCAAACTGACCTATTAAACCTCTCTAAGATCATTTTTTCGGAACCAAATTGCGTTGGACGTGTGCGCTACGACGTGCTCTTTCATTTGGTATGCGGAAGTCTTATATTTGACCAAGCTTTCACCCCTTCCTGAGCTAACCCTAGTTTACATTCCAAAATCAAGAGTTACCCTTAGGGTTAACCCTAGCTAACCCTAGGGTTAGAGTTGGGGTTAACCCTAAGTCTCGGTAGCCGAGTGGTCTCCGTAGCTTTTTGTCAACTTTGAGGTCCCAGGTTCGATTCCCACTTGCGCTATTGGTATTTTTTTTTATTTTTTTCAAGTCAAACACTGCCTCCTGAATCATTTTCAGACAACAAAATAATTTTATCAAAATTGGGCAAGGCTGTGCATAGCTAACCCTAATTTTCTTTCTACCGATTTAAGCCCTCTTTGCACCATTTGCTGGTAAGGAGAAACTTCAAACTGACCTATTAAACCTCTCTAAGATCATTTTTTCGGAACCAAATTGCGTTGGACGTGTGCGCTACGACGTGCTCTTTCATTTGGTATGCGGAAGTCTTATATTTGACCAAGCTTTCACCCCTTCCTGAGCTAACCCTAGTTTGCATTCCAAAATCAAGAGTTACCCTTAGGGTTAACCCTAGCTAACCCTAGGGTTAGAGTTGGGGTTAACCCTAAGTCTCGGTAGCCGAGTGGTCTCCGTAGCTTTTTGTCAACTTTGAGGTCCCAGGTTCGATTCCCACTTGCGCTATTGGTATTTTTTTTATTTTTTTCAAGTCAAACACTGCCTCCTGAATCATTTTCAGACAACAAAATAATTTTATCAAAATTGGGCAAGGCTGTGCATAGCTAACCCTAATTTTCTTTCTACCGATTTAAGCCCTCTTTGCACCATTTGCTGGTAAGGAGAAACTTCAAACTGACCTATTAAACCTCTCTAAGATCATTTTTTCGGAACCAAATTGCGTTGGACGTGTGCGCTACGACGTGCTCTTTCATTTGGTATGCGGAAGTCTTATATTTGACCAAGCTTTCACCCCTTCCTGAGCTAACCCTAGTTTGCATTCCAAAATCAAGAGTTACCCTTAGGGTTAACCCTAGCTAACCCTAGGGTTAGAGTTGGGGTTAACCCTAAGTCTCGGTAGCCGAGTGGTCTCCGTAGCTTTTTGTCAACTTTGAGGTCCCAGGTTCGATTCCCACTTGCGCTATTGGTATTTTTTTTATTTTTTTCAAGTCAAACACTGCCTCCTGAATCATTTTCAGACAACAAAATAATTTTATCAAAATTGGGCAAGGCTGTGCATAGCTAACCCTAATTTTCTTTCTACCGATTTAAGCCCTCTTTGCACCATTTGCTGGTAAGGAGAAACTTCAAACTGACCTATTAAACCTCTCTAAGATCATTTTTTCGGAACCAAATTGCGTTGGACGTGTGCGCTACGACGTGCTCTTTCATTTGGTATGCGGAAGTCTTATATTTGACCAAGCTTTCACCCCTTCCTGAGCTAACCCTAGTTTGCATTCCAAAATCAAGAGTTACCCTTAGGGTTAACCCTAGCTAACCCTAGGGTTAGAGTTGGGGTTAACCCTAAGTCTCGGTAGCCGAGTGGTCTCCGTAGCTTTTTGTCAACTTTGAGGTCCCAGGTTCGATTCCCACTTGCGCTATTGGTATTTTTTTTATTTTTTTCAAGTCAAACACTGCCTCCTGAATCATTTTCAGACAACAAAATAATTTTATCAAAATTGGGCAAGGCTGTGCATAGCTAACCCTAATTTTCTTTCTACCGATTTAAGCCCTCTTTGCACCATTTGCTGGTAAGGAGAAACTTCAAACTGACCTATTAAACCTCTCTAAGATCATTTTTTCGGAACCAAATTGCGTTGGACGTGTGCGCTACGACGTGCTCTTTCATTTGGTATGCGGAAGTCTTATATTTGACCAAGCTTTCACCCCTTCCTGAGCTAACCCTAGTTTGCATTCCAAAATCAAGAGTTACCCTTAGGGTTAACCCTAGCTAACCCTAGGGTTAGAGTTGGGGTTAACCCTAAGTCTCGGTAGCCGAGTGGTCTCCGTAGCTTTTTGTCAACTTTGAGGTCCCAGGTTCGATTCCCACTTGCGCTATTGGTATTTTTTTTATTTTTTTCAAGTCAAACACTGCCTCCTGAATCATTTTCAGACAACAAAATAATTTTATCAAAATTGGGCAAGGCTGTGCATAGCTAACCCTAATTTTCTTTCTACCGATTTAAGCCCTCTTTGCACCATTTGCTGGTAAGGAGAAACTTCAAACTGACCTATTAAACCTCTCTAAGATCATTTTTTCGGAACCAAATTGCGTTGGACGTGTGCGCTACGACGTGCTCTTTCATTTGGTATGCGGAAGTCTTATATTTGACCAAGCTTTCACCCCTTCCTGAGCTAACCCTAGTTTGCATTCCAAAATCAAGAGTTACCCTTAGGGTTAACCCTAGCTAACCCTAGGGTTAGAGTTGGGGTTAACCCTAAGTCTCGGTAGCCGAGTGGTCTCCGTAGCTTTTTGTCAACTTTGAGGTCCCAGGTTCGATTCCCACTTGCGCTATTGGTATTTTTTTTATTTTTTTCAAGTCAAACACTGCCTCCTGAATCATTTTCAGACAACAAAATAATTTTATCAAAATTGGGCAAGGCTGTGCATAGCTAACCCTAATTTTCTTTCTACCGATTTAAGCCCTCTTTGCACCATTTGCTGGTAAGGAGAAACTTCAAACTGACCTATTAAACCTCTCTAAGATCATTTTTTCGGAACCAAATTGCGTTGGACGTGTGCGCTACGACGTGCTCTTTCATTTGGTATGCGGAAGTCTTATATTTGACCAAGCTTTCACCCCTTCCTGAGCTAACCCTAGTTTGCATTCCAAAATCAAGAGTTACCCTTAGGGTTAACCCTAGCTAACCCTAGGGTTAGAGTTGGGGTTAACCCTAAGTCTCGGTAGCCGAGTGGTCTCCGTAGCTTTTTGTCAACTTTGAGGTCCCAGGTTCGATTCCCACTTGCGCTATTGGTATTTTTTTTATTTTTTTCAAGTCAAACACTGCCTCCTGAATCATTTTCAGACAACAAAATAATTTTATCAAAATTGGGCAAGGCTGTGCATAGCTAACCCTAATTTTCTTTCTACCGATTTAAGCCCTCTTTGCACCATTTGCTGGTAAGGAGAAACTTCAAACTGACCTATTAAACCTCTCTAAGATCATTTTTTCGGAACCAAATTGCGTTGGACGTGTGCGCTACGACGTGCTCTTTCATTTGGTATGCGGAAGTCTTATATTTGACCAAGCTTTCACCCCTTCCTGAGCTAACCCTAGTTTGCATTCCAAAATCAAGAGTTACCCTTAGGGTTAACCCTAGCTAACCCTAGGGTTAGAGTTGGGGTTAACCCTAAGTCTCGGTAGCCGAGTGGTCTCCGTAGCTTTTTGTCAACTTTGAGGTCCCAGGTTCGATTCCCACTTGCGCTATTGGTATTTTTTTTATTTTTTTCAAGTCAAACACTGCCTCCTGAATCATTTTCAGACAACAAAATAATTTTATCAAAATTGGGCAAGGCTGTGCATAGCTAACCCTAATTTTCTTTCTACCGATTTAAGCCCTCTTTGCACCATTTGCTGGTAAGGAGAAACTTCAAACTGACCTATTAAACCTCTCTAAGATCATTTTTTCGGAACCAAATTGCGTTGGACGTGTGCGCTACGACGTGCTCTTTCATTTGGTATGCGGAAGTCTTATATTTGACCAAGCTTTCACCCCTTCCTGAGCTAACCCTAGTTTGCATTCCAAAATCAAGAGTTACCCTTAGGGTTAACCCTAGCTAACCCTAGGGTTAGAGTTGGGGTTAACCCTAAGTCTCGGTAGCCGAGTGGTCTCCGTAGCTTTTTGTCAACTTTGAGGTCCCAGGTTCGATTCCCACTTGCGCTATTGGTATTTTTTTTATTTTTTTCAAGTCAAACACTGCCTCCTGAATCATTTTCAGACAACAAAATAATTTTATCAAAATTGGGCAAGGCTGTGCATAGCTAACCCTAATTTTCTTTCTACCGATTTAAGCCCTCTTTGCACCATTTGCTGGTAAGGAGAAACTTCAAACTGACCTATTAAACCTCTCTAAGATCATTTTTTCGGAACCAAATTGCGTTGGACGTGTGCGCTACGACGTGCTCTTTCATTTGGTATGCGGAAGTCTTATATTTGACCAAGCTTTCACCCCTTCCTGAGCTAACCCTAGTTTGCATTCCAAAATCAAGAGTTACCCTTAGGGTTAACCCTAGCTAACCCTAGGGTTAGAGTTGGGGTTAACCCTAAGTCTCGGTAGCCGAGTGGTCTCCGTAGCTTTTTGTCAACTTTGAGGTCCCAGGTTCGATTCCCACTTGCGCTATTGGTATTTTTTTTATTTTTTTCAAGTCAAACACTGCCTCCTGAATCATTTTCAGACAACAAAATAATTTTATCAAAATTGGGCAAGGCTGTGCATAGCTAACCCTAATTTTCTTTCTACCGATTTAAGCCCTCTTTGCACCATTTGCTGGTAAGGAGAAACTTCAAACTGACCTATTAAACCTCTCTAAGATCATTTTTTCGGAACCAAATTGCGTTGGACGTGTGCGCTACGACGTGCTCTTTCATTTGGTATGCGGAAGTCTTATATTTGACCAAGCTTTCACCCCTTCCTGAGCTAACCCTAGTTTGCATTCCAAAATCAAGAGTTACCCTTAGGGTTAACCCTAGCTAACCCTAGGGTTAGAGTTGGGGTTAACCCTAAGTCTCGGTAGCCGAGTGGTCTCCGTAGCTTTTTGTCAACTTTGAGGTCCCAGGTTCGATTCCCACTTGCGCTATTGGTATTTTTTTTATTTTTTTCAAGTCAAACACTGCCTCCTGAATCATTTTCAGACAACAAAATAATTTTATCAAAATTGGGCAAGGCTGTGCATAGCTAACCCTAATTTTCTTTCTACCGATTTAAGCCCTCTTTGCACCATTTGCTGGTAAGGAGAAACTTCAAACTGACCTATTAAACCTCTCTAAGATCATTTTTTCGGAACCAAATTGCGTTGGACGTGTGCGCTACGACGTGCTCTTTCATTTGGTATGCGGAAGTCTTATATTTGACCAAGCTTTCACCCCTTCCTGAGCTAACCCTAGTTTGCATTCCAAAATCAAGAGTTACCCTTAGGGTTAACCCTAGCTAACCCTAGGGTTAGAGTTGGGGTTAACCCTAAGTCTCGGTAGCCGAGTGGTCTCCGTAGCTTTTTGTCAACTTTGAGGTCCCAGGTTCGATTCCCACTTGCGCTATTGGTATTTTTTTTATTTTTTTCAAGTCAAACACTGCCTCCTGAATCATTTTCAGACAACAAAATAATTTTATCAAAATTGGGCAAGGCTGTGCATAGCTAACCCTAATTTTCTTTCTACCGATTTAAGCCCTCTTTGCACCATTTGCTGGTAAGGAGAAACTTCAAACTGACCTATTAAACCTCTCTAAGATCATTTTTTCGGAACCAAATTGCGTTGGACGTGTGCGCTACGACGTGCTCTTTCATTTGGTATGCGGAAGTCTTATATTTGACCAAGCTTTCACCCCTTCCTGAGCTAACCCTAGTTTGCATTCCAAAATCAAGAGTTACCCTTAGGGTTAACCCTAGCTAACCCTAGGGTTAGAGTTGGGGTTAACCCTAAGTCTCGGTAGCCGAGTGGTCTCCGTAGCTTTTTGTCAACTTTGAGGTCCCAGGTTCGATTCCCACTTGCGCTATTGGTATTTTTTTTATTTTTTTCAAGTCAAACACTGCCTCCTGAATCATTTTCAGACAACAAAATAATTTTATCAAAATTGGGCAAGGCTGTGCATAGCTAACCCTAATTTTCTTTCTACCGATTTAAGCCCTCTTTGCACCATTTGCTGGTAAGGAGAAACTTCAAACTGACCTATTAAACCTCTCTAAGATCATTTTTTCGGAACCAAATTGCGTTGGACGTGTGCGCTACGACGTGCTCTTTCATTTGGTATGCGGAAGTCTTATATTTGACCAAGCTTTCACCCCTTCCTGAGCTAACCCTAGTTTGCATTCCAAAATCAAGAGTTACCCTTAGGGTTAACCCTAGCTAACCCTAGGGTTAGAGTTGGGGTTAACCCTAAGTCTCGGTAGCCGAGTGGTCTCCGTAGCTTTTTGTCAACTTTGAGGTCCCAGGTTCGATTCCCACTTGCGCTATTGGTATTTTTTTTATTTTTTTCAAGTCAAACACTGCCTCCTGAATCATTTTCAGACAACAAAATAATTTTATCAAAATTGGGCAAGGCTGTGCATAGCTAACCCTAATTTTCTTTCTACCGATTTAAGCCCTCTTTGCACCATTTGCTGGTAAGGAGAAACTTCAAACTGACCTATTAAACCTCTCTAAGATCATTTTTTCGGAACCAAATTGCGTTGGACGTGTGCGCTACGACGTGCTCTTTCATTTGGTATGCGGAAGTCTTATATTTGACCAAGCTTTCACCCCTTCCTGAGCTAACCCTAGTTTGCATTCCAAAATCAAGAGTTACCCTTAGGGTTAACCCTAGCTAACCCTAGGGTTAGAGTTGGGGTTAACCCTCTTAGGCCCGTGCTCGACTTTTGTCGAGCTAAGAAAATGACGTCGAACTCCCGTACTCGACTTTTGTCGAGCTGAGCGTAACAAGAAATATTTCGTTTTCTGACCAAAATATCGCCCGAATTTTACGTATTCCGTATGTTATTATATGTAAATGATGTTTTCTCAAAGTGTTGGTCTATTTATAGGTATGTGTTTCCTCTTCGGATTTTTGTGAAAATATTGATTTTTTGCGAGTGTCATGTGCGTAATTTTGATTTTTCATACTGATGTATGGTCAACGATATTTTTTTTTAAAGAACATAATTTAGTGTGCTTTCATCGGTATATTTATGGACGATTTCTTATCGATGTGTAAAAAATGTGAAATCCATGATATTTTATGCTAATGAGATTTTTGTGACGTCATTTGGATTTCCCTCGGGAACTCCGAAGTCGTTTATTTTTTTCACGGTAATAAAGTAAATCAATAATTTTTCATTATTGAAAAGTAAGATGTATTCCTACATTTTGTTCAGTAGGCCTACTATAGAATATAATATTTCTACATTATGTTATGTGTTCAATAAATTTTCGACCGGATGTTGTTTTTCTTTCAACAATTTATGACGTCATAGTCAATTTTTAGTTACGGAATACCATTTTTGTAAAACAAATCCTTTTCTATTCAATGAATGGAGCCAATAACAATGGAAACGGTCAATAATAGAACATAAAATATTATGAAGCAGGATGATTCATGAGTTACTTAAAGTACAGAGGCACTATTTTTTTCGTTTTTTCGATGAAAACAAGGTGTAAAATGAACGCAACTTGTATTTATGCTAATGAGGTTTACTCCAGACTAGGCTATTTACCCCAAAAAATAAGTCTCATTTACCAAAAAAATACCTGTAATCCAGATAATCAGGTATTCGGCTACAATTGTTCTAACAAGACCGAAGAGATATCTCTGACGGTAAATGGTGTATACGTCATTAAAAATAGCTTACAAGATTTCCATAATTAACACAAATTAACCCGGGCCATGAATGACGTCATTGAAAAATTACGCTGGTACTAAGAGGGTTAACCCTAAGTCTCGGTAGCCGAGTGGTCTCCGTAGCTTTTTGTCAACTTTGAGGTCCCAGGTTCGATTCCCACTTGCGCTATTGGTATTTTTTTTATTTTTTTCAAGTCAAACACTGCCTCCTGAATCATTTTCAGACAACAAAATAATTTTATCAAAATTGGGCAAGGCTGTGCATAGCTAACCCTAATTTTCTTTCTACCGATTTAAGCCCTCTTTGCACCATTTGCTGGTAAGGAGAAACTTCAAACTGACCTATTAAACCTCTCTAAGATCATTTTTTCGGAACCAAATTGCGTTGGACGTGTGCGCTACGACGTGCTCTTTCATTTGGTATGCGGAAGTCTTATATTTGACCAAGCTTTCACCCCTTCCTGAGCTAACCCTAGTTTGCATTCCAAAATCAAGAGTTACCCTTAGGGTTAACCCTAGCTAACCCTAGGGTTAGAGTTGGGGTTAACCCTAAGTCTCGGTAGCCGAGTGGTCTCCGTAGCTTTTTGTCAACTTTGAGGTCCCAGGTTCGATTCCCACTTGCGCTATTGGTATTTTTTTATTTTTTTCAAGTCAAACACTGCCTCCTGAATCATTTTCAGACAACAAAATAATTTTATCAAAATTGGGCAAGGCTGTGCATAGCTAACCCTAATTTTCTTTCTACCGATTTAAGCCCTCTTTGCACCATTTGCTGGTAAGGAGAAACTTCAAACTGACCTATTAAACCTCTCTAAGATCATTTTTTCGGAACCAAATTGCGTTGGACGTGTGCGCTACGACGTGCTCTTTCATTTGGTATGCGGAAGTCTTATATTTGACCAAGCTTTCACCCCTTCCTGAGCTAACCCTAGTTTGCATTCCAAAATCAAGAGTTACCCTTAGGGTTAACCCTAGCTAACCCTAGGGTTAGAGTTGGGGTTAACCCTAAGTCTCGGTAGCCGAGTGGTCTCCGTAGCTTTTTGTCAACTTTGAGGTCCCAGGTTCGATTCCCACTTGCGCTATTGGTATTTTTTTTATTTTTTTCAAGTCAAACACTGCCTCCTGAATCATTTTCAGACAACAAAATAATTTTATCAAAATTGGGCAAGGCTGTGCATAGCTAACCCTAATTTTCTTTCTACCGATTTAAGCCCTCTTTGCACCATTTGCTGGTAAGGAGAAACTTCAAACTGACCTATTAAACCTCTCTAAGATCATTTTTTCGGAACCAAATTGCGTTGGACGTGTGCGCTACGACGTGCTCTTTCATTTGGTATGCGGAAGTCTTATATTTGACCAAGCTTTCACCCCTTCCTGAGCTAACCCTAGTTTGCATTCCAAAATCAAGAGTTACCCTTAGGGTTAACCCTAGCTAACCCTAGGGTTAGAGTTGGGGTTAACCCTAAGTCTCGGTAGCCGAGTGGTCTCCGTAGCTTTTTGTCAACTTTGAGGTCCCAGGTTCGATTCCCACTTGCGCTATTGGTATTTTTTTTATTTTTTTCAAGTCAAACACTGCCTCCTGAATCATTTTCAGACAACAAAATAATTTTATCAAAATTGGGCAAGGCTGTGCATAGCTAACCCTAATTTTCTTTCTACCGATTTAAGCCCTCTTTGCACCATTTGCTGGTAAGGAGAAACTTCAAACTGACCTATTAAACCTCTCTAAGATCATTTTTTCGGAACCAAATTGCGTTGGACGTGTGCGCTACGACGTGCTCTTTCATTTGGTATGCGGAAGTCTTATATTTGACCAAGCTTTCACCCCTTCCTGAGCTAACCCTAGTTTGCATTCCAAAATCAAGAGTTACCCTTAGGGTTAACCCTAGCTAACCCTAGGGTTAGTGTTGGGGTTAACCCTAAGTCTCGGTAGCCGAGTGGTCTCCGTAGCTTTTTGTCAACTTTGAGGTCCCAGGTTCGATTCCCACTTGCGCTATTGGTATTTTTTTTATTTTTTTCAAGTCAAACACTGCCTCCTGAATCATTTTCAGACAACAAAATAATTTTATCAAAATTGGGCAAGGCTGTGCATAGCTAACCCTAATTTTCTTTCTACCGATTTAAGCCCTCTTTGCACCATTTGCTGGTAAGGAGAAACTTCAAACTGACCTATTAAACCTCTCTAAGATCATTTTTTCGGAACCAAATTGCGTTGGACGTGTGCGCTACGACGTGCTCTTTCATTTGGTATGCGGAAGTCTTATATTTGACCAAGCTTTCACCCCTTCCTGAGCTAACCCTAGTTTGCATTCCAAAATCAAGAGTTACCCTTAGGGTTAACCCTAGCTAACCCTAGGGTTAGAGTTGGGGTTAACCCTAAGTCTCGGTAGCCGAGTGGTCTCCGTAGCTTTTTGTCAACTTTGAGGTCCCAGGTTCGATTCCCACTTGCGCTATTGGTATTTTTTTTTATTTTTTTCAAGTCAAACACTGCCTCCTGAATCATTTTCAGACAACAAAATAATTTTATCAAAATTGGGCAAGGCTGTGCATAGCTAACCCTAATTTTCTTTCTACCGATTTAAGCCCTCTTTGCACCATTTGCTGGTAAGGAGAAACTTCAAACTGACCTATTAAACCTCTCTAAGATCATTTTTTCGGAACCAAATTGCGTTGGACGTGTGCGCTACGACGTGCTCTTTCATTTGGTATGCGGAAGTCTTATATTTGACCAAGCTTTCACCCCTTCCTGAGCTAACCCTAGTTTGCATTCCAAAATCAAGAGTTACCCTTAGGGTTAACCCTAGCTAACCCTAGGGTTAGTGTTGGGGTTAACCCTAAGTCTCGGTAGCCGAGTGGTCTCCGTAGCTTTTTGTCAACTTTGAGGTCCCAGGTTCGATTCCCACTTGCGCTATTGGTATTTTTTTTATTTTTTTCAAGTCAAACACTGCCTCCTGAATCATTTTCAGACAACAAAATAATTTTATCAAAATTGGGCAAGGCTGTGCATAGCTAACCCTAATTTTCTTTCTACCGATTTAAGCCCTCTTTGCACCATTTGCTGGTAAGGAGAAACTTCAAACTGACCTATTAAACCTCTCTAAGATCATTTTTTCGGAACCAAATTGCGTTGGACGTGTGCGCTACGACGTGCTCTTTCATTTGGTATGCGGAAGTCTTATATTTGACCAAGCTTTCACCCCTTCCTGAGCTAACCCTAGTTTGCATTCCAAAATCAAGAGTTACCCTTAGGGTTAACCCTAGCTAACCCTAGGGTTAGAGTTGGGGTTAACCCTAAGTCTCGGTAGCCGAGTGGTCTCCGTAGCTTTTTGTCAACTTTGAGGTCCCAGGTTCGATTCCCACTTGCGCTATTGGTATTTTTTTTTATTTTTTTCAAGTCAAACACTGCCTCCTGAATCATTTTCAGACAACAAAATAATTTTATCAAAATTGGGCAAGGCTGTGCATAGCTAACCCTAATTTTCTTTCTACCGATTTAAGCCCTCTTTGCACCATTTGCTGGTAAGGAGAAACTTCAAACTGACCTATTAAACCTCTCTAAGATCATTTTTTCGGAACCAAATTGCGTTGGACGTGTGCGCTACGACGTGCTCTTTCATTTGGTATGCGGAAGTCTTATATTTGACCAAGCTTTCACCCCTTCCTGAGCTAACCCTAGTTTGCATTCCAAAATCAAGAGTTACCCTTAGGGTTAACCCTAGCTAACCCTAGGGTTAGAGTTGGGGTTAACCCTAAGTCTCGGTAGCCGAGTGGTCTCCGTAGCTTTTTGTCAACTTTGAGGTCCCAGGTTCGATTCCCACTTGCGCTATTGGTATTTTTTTTTATTTTTTTCAAGTCAAACACTGCCTCCTGAATCATTTTCAGACAACAAAATAATTTTATCAAAATTGGGCAAGGCTGTGCATAGCTAACCCTAATTTTCTTTCTACCGATTTAAGCCCTCTTTGCACCATTTGCTGGTAAGGAGAAACTTCAAACTGACCTATTAAACCTCTCTAAGATCATTTTTTCGGAACCAAATTGCGTTGGACGTGTGCGCTACGACGTGCTCTTTCATTTGGTATGCGGAAGTCTTATATTTGACCAAGCTTTCACCCCTTCCTGAGCTAACCCTAGTTTGCATTCCAAAATCAAGAGTTACCCTTAGGGTTAACCCTAGCTAACCCTAGGGTTAGAGTTGGGGTTAACCCTAAGTCTCGGTAGCCGAGTGGTCTCCGTAGCTTTTTGTCAACTTTGAGGTCCCAGGTTCGATTCCCACTTGCGCTATTGGTATTTTTTTTTATTTTTTTCAAGTCAAACACTGCCTCCTGAATCATTTTCAGACAACAAAATAATTTTATCAAAATTGGGCAAGGCTGTGCATAGCTAACCCTAATTTTCTTTCTACCGATTTAAGCCCTCTTTGCACCATTTGCTGGTAAGGAGAAACTTCAAACTGACCTATTAAACCTCTCTAAGATCATTTTTTCGGAACCAAATTGCGTTGGACGTGTGCGCTACGACGTGCTCTTTCATTTGGTATGCGGAAGTCTTATATTTGACCAAGCTTTCACCCCTTCCTGAGCTAACCCTAGTTTGCATTCCAAAATCAAGAGTTACCCTTAGGGTTAACCCTAGCTAACCCTAGGGTTAGAGTTGGGGTTAACCCTAAGTCTCGGTAGCCGAGTGGTCTCCGTAGCTTTTTGTCAACTTTGAGGTCCCAGGTTCGATTCCCACTTGCGCTATTGGTATTTTTTTTATTTTTTTCAAGTCAAACACTGCCTCCTGAATCATTTTCAGACAACAAAATAATTTTATCAAAATTGGGCAAGGCTGTGCATAGCTAACCCTAATTTTCTTTCTACCGATTTAAGCCCTCTTTGCACCATTTGCTGGTAAGGAGAAACTTCAAACTGACCTATTAAACCTCTCTAAGATCATTTTTTCGGAACCAAATTGCGTTGGACGTGTGCGCTACGACGTGCTCTTTCATTTGGTATGCGGAAGTCTTATATTTGACCAAGCTTTCACCCCTTCCTGAGCTAACCCTAGTTTGCATTCCAAAATCAAGAGTTACCCTTAGGGTTAACCCTAGCTAACCCTAGGGTTAGAGTTGGGGTTAACCCTAAGTCTCGGTAGCCGAGTGGTCTCCGTAGCTTTTTGTCAACTTTGAGGTCCCAGGTTCGATTCCCACTTGCGCTATTGGTATTTTTTTTATTTTTTTCAAGTCAAACACTGCCTCCTGAATCATTTTCAGACAACAAAATAATTTTATCAAAATTGGGCAAGGCTGTGCATAGCTAACCCTAATTTTCTTTCTACCGATTTAAGCCCTCTTTGCACCATTTGCTGGTAAGGAGAAACTTCAAACTGACCTATTAAACCTCTCTAAGATCATTTTTTCGGAACCAAATTGCGTTGGACGTGTGCGCTACGACGTGCTCTTTCATTTGGTATGCGGAAGTCTTATATTTGACCAAGCTTTCACCCCTTCCTGAGCTAACCCTAGTTTGCATTCCAAAATCAAGAGTTACCCTTAGGGTTAACCCTAGCTAACCCTAGGGTTAGAGTTGGGGTTAACCCTAAGTCTCGGTAGCCGAGTGGTCTCCGTAGCTTTTTGTCAACTTTGAGGTCCCAGGTTCGATTCCCACTTGCGCTATTGGTATTTTTTTTATTTTTTTCAAGTCAAACACTGCCTCCTGAATCATTTTCAGACAACAAAATAATTTTATCAAAATTGGGCAAGGCTGTGCATAGCTAACCCTAATTTTCTTTCTACCGATTTAAGCCCTCTTTGCACCATTTGCTGGTAAGGAGAAACTTCAAACTGACCTATTAAACCTCTCTAAGATCATTTTTTCGGAACCAAATTGCGTTGGACGTGTGCGCTACGACGTGCTCTTTCATTTGGTATGCGGAAGTCTTATATTTGACCAAGCTTTCACCCCTTCCTGAGCTAACCCTAGTTTGCATTCCAAAATCAAGAGTTACCCTTAGGGTTAACCCTAGCTAACCCTAGGGTTAGAGTTGGGGTTAACCCTAAGTCTCGGTAGCCGAGTGGTCTCCGTAGCTTTTTGTCAACTTTGAGGTCCCAGGTTCGATTCCCACTTGCGCTATTGGTATTTTTTTTATTTTTTTCAAGTCAAACACTGCCTCCTGAATCATTTTCAGACAACAAAATAATTTTATCAAAATTGGGCAAGGCTGTGCATAGCTAACCCTAATTTTCTTTCTACCGATTTAAGCCCTCTTTGCACCATTTGCTGGTAAGGAGAAACTTCAAACTGACCTATTAAACCTCTCTAAGATCATTTTTTCGGAACCAAATTGCGTTGGACGTGTGCGCTACGACGTGCTCTTTCATTTGGTATGCGGAAGTCTTATATTTGACCAAGCTTTCACCCCTTCCTGAGCTAACCCTAGTTTGCATTCCAAAATCAAGAGTTACCCTTAGGGTTAACCCTAGCTAACCCTAGGGTTAGAGTTGGGGTTAACCCTAAGTCTCGGTAGCCGAGTGGTCTCCGTAGCTTTTTGTCAACTTTGAGGTCCCAGGTTCGATTCCCACTTGCGCTATTGGTATTTTTTTTATTTTTTTCAAGTCAAACACTGCCTCCTGAATCATTTTCAGACAACAAAATAATTTTATCAAAATTGGGCAAGGCTGTGCATAGCTAACCCTAATTTTCTTTCTACCGATTTAAGCCCTCTTTGCACCATTTGCTGGTAAGGAGAAACTTCAAACTGACCTATTAAACCTCTCTAATATCATTTTTTCGGAACCAAATTGCGTTGGACGTGTGCGCTACGACGTGCTCTTTCATTTGGTATGCGGAAGTCTTATATTTGACCAAGCTTTCACCCCTTCCTGAGCTAACCCTAGTTTGCATTCCAAAATCAAGAGTTACCCTTAGGGTTAACCCTAGCTAACCCTAGGGTTAGAGTTGGGGTTAACCCTAAGTCTCGGTAGCCGAGTGGTCTCCGTAGCTTTTTGTCAACTTTGAGGTCCCAGGTTCGATTCCCACTTGCGCTATTGGTATTTTTTTTATTTTTTTCAAGTCAAACACTGCCTCCTGAATCATTTTCAGACAACAAAATAATTTTATCAAAATTGGGCAAGGCTGTGCATAGCTAACCCTAATTTTCTTTCTACCGATTTAAGCCCTCTTTGCACCATTTGCTGGTAAGGAGAAACTTCAAACTGACCTATTAAACCTCTCTAAGATCATTTTTTCGGAACCAAATTGCGTTGGACGTGTGCGCTACGACGTGCTCTTTCATTTGGTATGCGGAAGTCTTATATTTGACCAAGCTTTCACCCCTTCCTGAGCTAACCCTAGTTTGCATTCCAAAATCAAGAGTTACCCTTAGGGTTAACCCTAGCTAACCCTAGGGTTAGAGTTGGGGTTAACCCTAAGTCTCGGTAGCCGAGTGGTCTCCGTAGCTTTTTGTCAACTTTGAGGTCCCAGGTTCGATTCCCACTTGCGCTATTGATATTTTTTTTATTTTTTTCAAGTCAAACACTGCCTCCTGAATCATTTTCAGACAACAAAATAATTTTATCAAAATTGGGCAAGGCTGTGCATAGCTAACCCTAATTTTCTTTCTACCGATTTAAGCCCTCTTTGCACCATTTGCTGGTAAGGAGAAACTTCAAACTGACCTATTAAACCTCTCTAAGATCATTTTTTCGGAACCAAATTGCGTTGGACGTGTGCGCTACGACGTGCTCTTTCATTTGGTATGCGGAAGTCTTATATTTGACCAAGCTTTCACCCCTTCCTGAGCTAACCCTAGTTTGCATTCCAAAATCAAGAGTTACCCTTAGGGTTAACCCTAGCTAACCCTAGGGTTAGAGTTGGGGTTAACCCTAAGTCTCGGTAGCCGAGTGGTCTCCGTAGCTTTTTGTCAACTTTGAGGTCCCAGGTTCGATTCCCACTTGCGCTATTGGTATTTTTTTTATTTTTTTCAAGTCAAACACTGCCTCCTGAATCATTTTCAGACAACAAAATAATTTTATCAAAATTGGGCAAGGCTGTGCATAGCTAACCCTAATTTTCTTTCTACCGATTTAAGCCCTCTTTGCACCATTTGCTGGTAAGGAGAAACTTCAAACTGACCTATTAAACCTCTCTAAGATCATTTTTTCGGAACCAAATTGCGTTGGACGTGTGCGCTACGACGTGCTCTTTCATTTGGTATGCGGAAGTCTTATATTTGACCAAGCTTTCACCCCTTCCTGAGCTAACCCTAGTTTGCATTCCAAAATCAAGAGTTACCCTTAGGGTTAACCCTAGCTAACCCTAGGGTTAGAGTTGGGGTTAACCCTAAGTCTCGGTAGCCGAGTGGTCTCCGTAGCTTTTTGTCAACTTTGAGGTCCCAGGTTCGATTCCCACTTGCGCTATTGGTATTTTTTTTATTTTTTTCAAGTCAAACACTGCCTCCTGAATCATTTTCAGACAACAAAATAATTTTATCAAAATTGGGCAAGGCTGTGCATAGCTAACCCTAATTTTCTTTCTACCGATTTAAGCCCTCTTTGCACCATTTGCTGGTAAGGAGAAACTTCAAACTGACCTATTAAACCTCTCTAAGATCATTTTTTCGGAACCAAATTGCGTTGGACGTGTGCGCTACGACGTGCTCTTTCATTTGGTATGCGGAAGTCTTATATTTGACCAAGCTTTCACCCCTTCCTGAGCTAACCCTAGTTTGCATTCCAAAATCAAGAGTTACCCTTAGGGTTAACCCTAGCTAACCCTAGGGTTAGAGTTGGGGTTAACCCTAAGTCTCGGTAGCCGAGTGGTCTCCGTAGCTTTTTGTCAACTTTGAGGTCCCAGGTTCGATTCCCACTTGCGCTATTGGTATTTTTTTTATTTTTTTCAAGTCAAACACTGCCTCCTGAATCATTTTCAGACAACAAAATAATTTTATCAAAATTGGGCAAGGCTGTGCATAGCTAACCCTAATTTTCTTTCTACCGATTTAAGCCCTCTTTGCACCATTTGCTGGTAAGGAGAAACTTCAAACTGACCTATTAAACCTCTCTAAGATCATTTTTTCGGAACCAAATTGCGTTGGACGTGTGCGCTACGACGTGCTCTTTCATTTGGTATGCGGAAGTCTTATATTTGACCAAGCTTTCACCCCTTCCTGAGCTAACCCTAGTTTGCATTCCAAAATCAAGAGTTACCCTTAGGGTTAACCCTAGCTAACCCTAGGGTTAGAGTTGGGGTTAACCCTAAGTCTCGGTAGCCGAGTGGTCTCCGTAGCTTTTTGTCAACTTTGAGGTCCCAGGTTCGATTCCCACTTGCGCTATTGGTATTTTTTTTATTTTTTTCAAGTCAAACACTGCCTCCTGAATCATTTTCAGACAACAAAATAATTTTATCAAAATTGGGCAAGGCTGTGCATAGCTAACCCTAATTTTCTTTCTACCGATTTAAGCCCTCTTTGCACCATTTGCTGGTAAGGAGAAACTTCAAACTGACCTATTAAACCTCTCTAAGATCATTTTTTCGGAACCAAATTGCGTTGGACGTGTGCGCTACGACGTGCTCTTTCATTTGGTATGCGGAAGTCTTATATTTGACCAAGCTTTCACCCCTTCCTGAGCTAACCCTAGTTTGCATTCCAAAATCAAGAGTTACCCTTAGGGTTAACCCTAGCTAACCCTAGGGTTAGAGTTGGGGTTAACCCTAAGTCTCGGTAGCCGAGTGGTCTCCGTAGCTTTTTGTCAACTTTGAGGTCCCAGGTTCGATTCCCACTTGCGCTATTGGTATTTTTTTTATTTTTTTCAAGTCAAACACTGCCTCCTGAATCATTTTCAGACAACAAAATAATTTTATCAAAATTGGGCAAGGCTGTGCATAGCTAACCCTAATTTTCTTTCTACCGATTTAAGCCCTCTTTGCACCATTTGCTGGTAAGGAGAAACTTCAAACTGACCTATTAAACCTCTCTAAGATCATTTTTTCGGAACCAAATTGCGTTGGACGTGTGCGCTACGACGTGCTCTTTCATTTGGTATGCGGAAGTCTTATATTTGACCAAGCTTTCACCCCTTCCTGAGCTAACCCTAGTTTGCATTCCAAAATCAAGAGTTACCCTTAGGGTTAACCCTAGCTAACCCTAGGGTTAGAGTTGGGGTTAACCCTAAGTCTCGGTAGCCGAGTGGTCTCCGTAGCTTTTTGTCAACTTTGAGGTCCCAGGTTCGATTCCCACTTGCGCTATTGGTATTTTTTTTATTTTTTTCAAGTCAAACACTGCCTCCTGAATCATTTTCAGACAACAAAATAATTTTATCAAAATTGGGCAAGGCTGTGCATAGCTAACCCTAATTTTCTTTCTACCGATTTAAGCCCTCTTTGCACCATTTGCTGGTAAGGAGAAACTTCAAACTGACCTATTAAACCTCTCTAAGATCATTTTTTCGGAACCAAATTGCGTTGGACGTGTGCGCTACGACGTGCTCTTTCATTTGGTATGCGGAAGTCTTATATTTGACCAAGCTTTCACCCCTTCCTGAGCTAACCCTAGTTTGCATTCCAAAATCAAGAGTTACCCTTAGGGTTAACCCTAGCTAACCCTAGGGTTAGAGTTGGGGTTAACCCTAAGTCTCGGTAGCCGAGTGGTCTCCGTAGCTTTTTGTCAACTTTGAGGTCCCAGGTTCGATTCCCACTTGCGCTATTGGTATTTTTTTTATTTTTTTCAAGTCAAACACTGCCTCCTGAATCATTTTCAGACAACAAAATAATTTTATCAAAATTGGGCAAGGCTGTGCATAGCTAACCCTAATTTTCTTTCTACCGATTTAAGCCCTCTTTGCACCATTTGCTGGTAAGGAGAAACTTCAAACTGACCTATTAAACCTCTCTAAGATCATTTTTTCGGAACCAAATTGCGTTGGACGTGTGCGCTACGACGTGCTCTTTCATTTGGTATGCGGAAGTCTTATATTTGACCAAGCTTTCACCCCTTCCTGAGCTAACCCTAGTTTGCATTCCAAAATCAAGAGTTACCCTTAGGGTTAACCCTAGCTAACCCTAGGGTTAGAGTTGGGGTTAACCCTAAGTCTCGGTAGCCGAGTGGTCTCCGTAGCTTTTTGTCAACTTTGAGGTCCCAGGTTCGATTCCCACTTGCGCTATTGGTATTTTTTTTATTTTTTTCAAGTCAAACACTGCCTCCTGAATCATTTTCAGACAACAAAATAATTTTATCAAAATTGGGCAAGGCTGTGCATAGCTAACCCTAATTTTCTTTCTACCGATTTAAGCCCTCTTTGCACCATTTGCTGGTAAGGAGAAACTTCAAACTGACCTATTAAACCTCTCTAAGATCATTTTTTCGGAACCAAATTGCGTTGGACGTGTGCGCTACGACGTGCTCTTTCATTTGGTATGCGGAAGTCTTATATTTGACCAAGCTTTCACCCCTTCCTGAGCTAACCCTAGTTTGCATTCCAAAATCAAGAGTTACCCTTAGGGTTAACCCTAGCTAACCCTAGGGTTAGAGTTGGGGTTAACCCTAAGTCTCGGTAGCCGAGTGGTCTCCGTAGCTTTTTGTCAACTTTGAGGTCCCAGGTTCGATTCCCACTTGCGCTATTGGTATTTTTTTTATTTTTTTCAAGTCAAACACTGCCTCCTGAATCATTTTCAGACAACAAAATAATTTTATCAAAATTGGGCAAGGCTGTGCATAGCTAACCCTAATTTTCTTTCTACCGATTTAAGCCCTCTTTGCACCATTTGCTGGTAAGGAGAAACTTCAAACTGACCTATTAAACCTCTCTAAGATCATTTTTTCGGAACCAAATTGCGTTGGACGTGTGCGCTACGACGTGCTCTTTCATTTGGTATGCGGAAGTCTTATATTTGACCAAGCTTTCACCCCTTCCTGAGCTAACCCTAGTTTGCATTCCAAAATCAAGAGTTACCCTTAGGGTTAACCCTAGCTAACCCTAGGGTAGCTTTTTGTCAACTTTGAGGTCCCAGGTTCGATTCCCACTTGCGCTATTGGTATTTTTTTTATTTTTTTCAAGTCAAACACTGCCTCCTGAATCATTTTCAGACAACAAAATAATTTTATCAAAATTGGGCAAGGCTGTGCATAGCTAACCCTAATTTTCTTTCTACCGATTTAAGCCCTCTTTGCACCATTTGCTGGTAAGGAGAAACTTCAAACTGACCTATTAAACCTCTCTAAGATCATTTTTTCGGAACCAAATTGCGTTGGACGTGTGCGCTACGACGTGCTCTTTCATTTGGTATGCGGAAGTCTTATATTTGACCAAGCTTTCACCCCTTCCTGAGCTAACCCTAGTTTGCATTCCAAAATCAAGAGTTACCCTTAGGGTTAACCCTAGCTAACCCTAGGGTTAGAGTTGGGGTTAACCCTAAGTCTCGGTAGCCGAGTGGTCTCCGTAGCTTTTTGTCAACTTTGAGGTCCCAGGTTCGATTCCCACTTGCGCTATTGGTATTTTTTTTATTTTTTTCAAGTCAAACACTGCCTCCTGAATCATTTTCAGACAACAAAATAATTTTATCAAAATTGGGCAAGGCTGTGCATAGCTAACCCTAATTTTCTTTCTACCGATTTAAGCCCTCTTTGCACCATTTGCTGGTAAGGAGAAACTTCAAACTGACCTATTAAACCTCTCTAAGATCATTTTTTCGGAACCAAATTGCGTTGGACGTGTGCGCTACGACGTGCTCTTTCATTTGGTATGCGGAAGTCTTATATTTGACCAAGCTTTCACCCCTTCCTGAGCTAACCCTAGTTTGCATTCCAAAATCAAGAGTTACCCTTAGGGTTAACCCTAGCTAACCCTAGGGTTAGAGTTGGGGTTAACCCTAAGTCTCGGTAGCCGAGTGGTCTCCGTAGCTTTTTGTCAACTTTGAGGTCCCAGGTTCGATTCCCACTTGCGCTATTGGTATTTTTTTTATTTTTTTCAAGTCAAACACTGCCTCCTGAATCATTTTCAGACAACAAAATAATTTTATCAAAATTGGGCAAGGCTGTGCATAGCTAACCCTAATTTTCTTTCTACCGATTTAAGCCCTCTTTGCACCATTTGCTGGTAAGGAGAAACTTCAAACTGACCTATTAAACCTCTCTAAGATCATTTTTTCGGAACCAAATTGCGTTGGACGTGTGCGCTACGACGTGCTCTTTCATTTGGTATGCGGAAGTCTTATATTTGACCAAGCTTTCACCCCTTCCTGAGCTAACCCTAGTTTGCATTCCAAAATCAAGAGTTACCCTTAGGGTTAACCCTAGCTAACCCTAGGGTTAGAGTTGGGGTTAACCCTAAGTCTCGGTAGCCGAGTGGTCTCCGTAGCTTTTTGTCAACTTTGAGGTCCCAGGTTCGATTCCCACTTGCGCTATTGGTATTTTTTTTATTTTTTTCAAGTCAAACACTGCCTCCTGAATCATTTTCAGACAACAAAATAATTTTATCAAAATTGGGCAAGGCTGTGCATAGCTAACCCTAATTTTCTTTCTACCGATTTAAGCCCTCTTTGCACCATTTGCTGGTAAGGAGAAACTTCAAACTGACCTATTAAACCTCTCTAAGATCATTTTTTCGGAACCAAATTGCGTTGGACGTGTGCGCTACGACGTGCTCTTTCATTTGGTATGCGGAAGTCTTATATTTGACCAAGCTTTCACCCCTTCCTGAGCTAACCCTAGTTTGCATTCCAAAATCAAGAGTTACCCTTAGGGTTAACCCTAGCTAACCCTAGGGTTAGAGTTGGGGTTAACCCTAAGTCTCGGTAGCCGAGTGGTCTCCGTAGCTTTTTGTCAACTTTGAGGTCCCAGGTTCGATTCCCACTTGCGCTATTGGTATTTTTTTTATTTTTTTCAAGTCAAACACTGCCTCCTGAATCATTTTCAGACAACAAAATAATTTTATCAAAATTGGGCAAGGCTGTGCATAGCTAACCCTAATTTTCTTTCTACCGATTTAAGCCCTCTTTGCACCATTTGCTGGTAAGGAGAAACTTCAAACTGACCTATTAAACCTCTCTAAGATCATTTTTTCGGAACCAAATTGCGTTGGACGTGTGCGCTACGACGTGCTCTTTCATTTGGTATGCGGAAGTCTTATATTTGACCAAGCTTTCACCCCTTCCTGAGCTAACCCTAGTTTGCATTCCAAAATCAAGAGTTACCCTTAGGGTTAACCCTAGCTAACCCTAGGGTTAGAGTTGGGGTTAACCCTAAGTCTCGGTAGCCGAGTGGTCTCCGTAGCTTTTTGTCAACTTTGAGGTCCCAGGTTCGATTCCCACTTGCGCTATTGGTATTTTTTTTATTTTTTTCAAGTCAAACACTGCCTCCTGAATCATTTTCAGACAACAAAATAATTTTATCAAAATTGGGCAAGGCTGTGCATAGCTAACCCTAATTTTCTTTCTACCGATTTAAGCCCTCTTTGCACCATTTGCTGGTAAGGAGAAACTTCAAACTGACCTATTAAACCTCTCTAAGATCATTTTTTCGGAACCAAATTGCGTTGGACGTGTGCGCTACGACGTGCTCTTTCATTTGGTATGCGGAAGTCTTATATTTGACCAAGCTTTCACCCCTTCCTGAGCTAACCCTAGTTTGCATTCCAAAATCAAGAGTTACCCTTAGGGTTAACCCTAGCTAACCCTAGGGTTAGAGTTGGGGTTAACCCTAAGTCTCGGTAGCCGAGTGGTCTCCGTAGCTTTTTGTCAACTTTGAGGTCCCAGGTTCGATTCCCACTTGCGCTATTGGTATTTTTTTTATTTTTTTCAAGTCAAACACTGCCTCCTGAATCATTTTCAGACAACAAAATAATTTTATCAAAATTGGGCAAGGCTGTGCATAGCTAACCCTAATTTTCTTTCTACCGATTTAAGCCCTCTTTGCACCATTTGCTGGTAAGGAGAAACTTCAAACTGACCTATTAAACCTCTCTAAGATCATTTTTTCGGAACCAAATTGCGTTGGACGTGTGCGCTACGACGTGCTCTTTCATTTGGTATGCGGAAGTCTTATATTTGACCAAGCTTTCACCCCTTCCTGAGCTAACCCTAGTTTGCATTCCAAAATCAAGAGTTACCCTTAGGGTTAACCCTAGCTAACCCTAGGGTTAGAGTTGGGGTTAACCCTAAGTCTCGGTAGCCGAGTGGTCTCCGTAGCTTTTTGTCAACTTTGAGGTCCCAGGTTCGATTCCCACTTGCGCTATTGGTATTTTTTTTATTTTTTTTTCAAGTCAAACACTGCCTCCTGAATCATTTTCAGACAACAAAATAATTTTATCAAAATTGGGCAAGGCTGTGCATAGCTAACCCTAATTTTCTTTCTACCGATTTAAGCCCTCTTTGCACCATTTGCTGGTAAGGAGAAACTTCAAACTGACCTATTAAACCTCTCTAAGATCATTTTTTCGGAACCAAATTGCGTTGGACGTGTGCACTACGACGTGCTCTTTCATTTGGTATGCGGAAGTCTTATATTTGACCAAGCTTTCACCCCTTCCTGAGCTAACCCTAGTTTGCATTCCAAAATCAAGAGTTACCCTTAGGGTTAACCCTAGCTAACCCTAGGGTTAGAGTTGGGGTTAACCCTAAGTCTCGGTAGCCGAGTGGTCTCCGTGACTGGTTTAAGTTTTCAAAGCGAAAGGACGTGTTTTCTTGAGCTCTGAGATTCAACCAAGCGATACACCCTGAATAGTATTCAGTGAGGACTTGTAAATAGATATAGTGTAAATAACAACTTTATAATATAGTGTATATTTGTATATAAACCGACTTTTAGAGGCCTTTTGGCCCCAATTACTACTGTGATATTTAAACTGTGATATATAACTGTGATATTTTTGTGATATTTACTTTTCTGTGATATTCTCCACCCCGCAAAGGATAGCGGCGGTGTTTATTGGATCTATAAAAATGGCGACGTCGGGACGACGCTTCGCTAAAGAGAACACTGTAAAGGTAAATAATGTTGATGTTAAAAAGGTATACATGATTGATTTTATTGAAGCAGTTGAAAATTGTATTGGTGAAGGCTTATGCTATGCATGTGTCCCACGCCCACTCATTAGTAGTATTGAAATTACAGTCAATAATGTAGAAAACGCCGTGAAATTGTGTGAAGAGGGTTTAGCCATTAATGATGTGAACTATTCAGTTGAACTATGTTTTTCACAATATACAGTAGTATCATTCTTCAATCTCCCCAGCCATGTTGACGACGAAGTGATTACAAATAAACTTGAACAATATAAAATCGAAATAGTAGAAAAGGTGGTTAGACATTACTATAAACAAAGACCTGATGTAGCCGACGGCACACGCCATGTTAAATGCAAATTTCCTCCGAATTTCCACTCGCTCCCATATGTCTTGCCTTTTGACACTCCAGATGGACCCCAAAATTTTAAAGTACTTCATAACAATCAAACAAAAGTATGTTTTAAGTGCCTCTCCCCTGACCATGAGAAAAAGGAATGCCCGAAAATTCAGTGCCGAAAATGTCAGATCTACGGCCATATGGCTTTTAATTGCAACAGTGAGAAATGCGACAAGTGCAACAAATATTCAACACAGTGTATATGCGAAGAATTTTATGACACTAACGAAGGAAACGATACTAATGAGCAAGTGAGCATTGATAAAACGAACAAGATTAAGGCTAAACGTGACTTAAGTTTCTCGACAGATAATGAACATGGCGATAAAAAACAACGAAAAGATGTCAATGAAGAATACATCTCACCCACCGAATCCACTCGTATCGACCCCCACTCCTTTATGAAAGAATTCTCAGTAATTGAAACCCCAGAAGAACAACCCCAAATTATCGAATCCCCCGAAACCCCACAAGATACGCATAACGCGGAGAATGATCCCCAATTAAGTGACCCTAGTGATAAACTTAACGTTAAACTAACAGTAACAAGAGGAAAAGACGGTAAACTCAAGCGCGCCGCAATACCGACAGGAAAGTTGTCCCCAAATAAACTGAATTCATTTAACTCCAGAAAAGATGTGCCGTTAGAATCAACCCCCCTACCTAAAATTAACTCTCATAAGAAGTAGTTTTATCGGATTTTCGTTACCTTTATCTTTTATGTGCATTTTAACTTTTATATTTTATCATCTTATCCTTTTAATTTACCCAATGCTTAACATTACAACCTGGAATGTGAATGGATTGCGTGATATAAAGAACCTAGAAAAAGTAATTGGTAAACTAAAAAACTGTAATTCGGATATAATAGCGCTTCAAGAAACTTTTTGGGACGATGATTTCATGCGTACTGTGGAAACACTATGGGACGGCCCAATATTCACAAGCAACTATACTAACAATCGGCGGGGTGTTGCCATTATGTGCAAGAACAATTTAAAAGACTCTATTGTATGCAATTCTAAAGATAACGAAGGAAGGATTGTACGGGTTGATTTTTTAATAGATGATACAAATTTTAACGTTTTAAATATATATGCTCCCAACAAGGATGCAGAGAGAGATGATTTTTTCCAATTAATTTTACCATTTTTAACTCCTACATCCATTCTATGTGGTGATTTTAACAATGTTTTAGACCCATTTTTAGATAGAGCTAAAGACATGCATTTTAACAAAAAGAGCATATCCATTTTTAACAATTTTCTTTTACAGCATAATCTCTGTGATATTTTTAGACGTAGAAACCCTGATAAAAGGCAATATACCCGGACCAACTACCTTAATAACATTTTAAAAGCTAGTCGTTTAGACTACATTTTTACACCTTTTAATTTCATACACCATGTTTTTAAAGTTTTTATTACCTATACGTCATTTTCTGACCATAATCCAGTAAGCATTTTAATTGATTTTAACGAAGTAGAAAGAGGTCCGGGTATATATATTTTTAATAACTTGCTTTTAAATGATGAATATTTTATTAATTCAATTAGAAATATAATTAAACAGGAAAAAGATAGTCTCTTATACTCCACTGAGATTCTAGTTTGGTGGGATAACCTTAAATATAAATTAAAGAGCTATGCTCAGAGATATTCCAAGAAAAAAAAGAAAGAAGAAAGAGAGAAATACTGGTCCCTCCAAAATAGGATCTCTAGGGAGTATGAGAGACTATCTAAAAAAATGGCCCCTGATCTCACATTAATTAAAGAACTAGAATTAAAATTACAAGAAATGGATGAAATATCATGCAAAGGGGCCATTCTTAGAAGCAAATTTCAAAATGCTACCCAGGGTGACAGGTGTACCTCATTTTTTCTCTCCTTAGAGAAACAAAGGCAGAATAAGAATTTTATTAAGGAATTACAAAGCAATACTGGTACTATTTTAAATCAAACAAAAGACATTTTATATGAATGCTCTGAATTTTATTCTAATCTATATGCAAAAGAAGGTCCTGATGATTTTAACTGTATAAATGAAGTTGGTAATATTTTAAATTGTAATATAGATACTGTAGATAGAGATATTTTAGACTCCCCTATATTTTTAGATGAATTAATTAATGCATTACAATCTATGTGTAAGGGTAAAAGCCCTGGCCTGGATGGGTTAACCACAGAGTTTTATATATGTTTTAAAGATGTTTTAATGCCTTTATTTTTAGATGTTTTAAATTATATTTTTAATAATAACATTTTATCTAAGTCAATGAGAAGGGGAGTTATTGTTTTAATTTATAAAGATAAAGGAGATAAAACACTTTTAAAAAATTTTAGACCAATTTCCCTTTTAAATGCAGATACAAAGATTCTATCTAAAATTTTAGCCTTAAGACTACAAAATGTTCTAGAGACTATTATCTCCCCTGAACAGTCATGCTCTGTCCCAGGTAGAAGCATTTTAGAAAATGTTGCAGGTATTCGAGATGTTATAGACTATGTCAAAAGTGAAGACGAAGACATGTGGTTATGTCAAATTGACGCCGAGAAAGCGTTCGACCGTGTCTCGTTCGAATACCTGCAACATGTTCTGAAATGCTTCGGTTTTGGTCCAGTTTTTAGAAAATGGATAAGTATTTTATATAATGATGTCAAAAGTACAGTAAAAGTTAATGGACACCTGTCACCATATTTCCCAATAAAGCGGTCAGTGCGCCAGGGTTGTCCATTATCCGCATTGCTGTATGTTATATGCGCCGAGCCTCTAAATCAATTAATTAAGCATTCCCCAGCTCGAGGCATTTCAATTAAAAATTCTGAGGCTCGGTCATTAATATATCAGCATGCGGATGATACAACCCTGACACTGGCCAACCTAGAATCTGTAAAAGATGTTTTTAAATGTTTAGATAAATATTGTAAGGCTTCAGGGGCCAAAATAAACATCCAAAAATCCAAGATTATGCCATTTGGATCTGCTGTACATAAAACTATAAACCTAAATTTACCTCTAACTGTTGTATTTGACATAATCTTGATTTTGGGTGTTTATTTTGGCAATAATGTTAAGGAGTGTGTGAAGCAAAACTGGGAATCCAAAGTTAATAAAGTGCAAAATGTTTTAAATTTCTGGAGGAAGAGGCAACTGACTCTCCTAGGGAGAGTAACTGTTATCAATTCACTTTTATTATCTAAGTTTTATTATACTATGTCTATCCTCCCCATGCCTGACCATATACAAAATCAAATAAAGACTATAACAACTAATTTTTTATGGAATAATAAACCACCTATGATCAAATATGATGTGATGACATCTCAAAAGTCTAATGGGGGCATGGGGTTGGTAGACATCAAATTAAAAGGTCAATCACTTTTATTAAAATGGTTAAAACCATACTTTAATCCTATGAATAATACTTTATGGAAACATACTATGACTTATTTTTTAAACTTATATGGATCATATGGGCTAGATAAGGATATTTTAAAAATACATTTTAATTATAAACTTTTAAATTTTTTACCATCCTTTTATAAACATCTTTTAGCTGCATGGAATAACCTTAACAACAACACTAGAATGGAACCTAGCACTCTAAATGATATTGCAATCCAGCCAATTTTTAATAATATTTTACTTAGTCATAATAATAAAGTTTTAGCCTATAAATATTTTATTGAGTCTGAAATTTTAACTTTTTATGATATTTTATACTATGTTATACCAGGTTTCCTTCAAAATCACTCTATCATTGACATTATTGAAGAAAAATTTCCTGAACTGGATGAAAATAAAATTATTAACACATTTGAGCATATAAAAGCATCAATACCAGCAGCCTGGAGGGAAATTATAGATTCCAGCTCTTTTATTGTTCATCCAGGGGAAAATTTCTTCAATATTGACAATGATAGAGTGTCAGCTGACCAGTTGACCTCTAAATTCTGTTATAACAAACTACAAAAACTTAAAGATACAACACCTACTGCTGTACATTATTGGGAGAAACAGAATTTGGAGGTTAACTGGTCACTGACTTTTAAAAATATTTTTAAACATTATAAAACACCTAAAATGATTGACCTAGATTACAGAATTGCCCATAATATAGTATGGACCAGAGTCAAACTCAAACGCATTGGGAAAGTAGAAAATGATATGTGTCCGGTTTGTGATGATGAGCCTGAAACCACAGAACACTTATTTGTAGACTGCCTCGATTTAAGTTTTTTTACCTACCTTTTACAAGAAATGTTAAAAGATATTTTACCCTTTAGTTTTACTGATAGTGATTTTAAATGTTTTATGCTTTTCGGTTTACAAAATTTTAATAAATCAGTTCCCTCTGAGCTTTTAAATATTATTTTATCTTGTGCTAGGCGAACTATTTTAACAAGAAGATATGTACATATTGATAAACCTAATAGTCATCTTGATTTAGTTATATTATACAAGAATATTCTAGCTAATGCTCTTATTTATCTAAAACAACTTTTTCCCAAACATGTTTTTATTCAGAAGTTTATTTTACCCTCCTGTTTTATAAATATCCAGTTGGATAATTCAATTAATATTGAATTCACATAATTTTATTAATGTAAATAGTTATTCTTTTTAAGTAGATTCCCTTCTTTAATTTTAAGTGTATAAAAACCACGTGACTTCACACATTCCTAACTGTTCATTGTGTAAACAAACATAGCAGACGAATTATTATGCCCTAGTTTTACCTCAAATTAGGGTCTAAATTCTTTTATTTTAACTCTTTTAAGGGATATTCTTATGATCCTTACATTTTCGGTTTTGTCCGTAAGGGTCATACATAAAGAATATCTCTGTATCATACCTTATTTTAACTGTATATAGACTTATTTCTTTTAACAGACCGTTATCCCCGCTTTGATAGTACGTCACGTGATTTCACCTGCCGTAATGTCAAAGCGTGAATAACGGTCTTATATTCTTTTTTATCCAGTCCTTTTCAACCAATATAGTGGTGCACGCTTGTAATTTTACCTTTTATTACCCAGTATTTTTATCCTATCGTAATAGAAAACTTATTTTTATTCTTTATTATCCAGACCAGATAGTGTCTGAGTTTTTTTACAAGCATTCAAATTTATTAACTAGCTTTTTATTTTTCAATAAAGTCTATATATTAACCAAATTTTAATTCTCGTGATCCATTCTGTCTGTTAACTGTAGTATTGTTTACACAACCTGAAGCCTTACAATATTATTAGAATTCAAACATATGCTGTTTTTTTTGTAAATATAAAAAATATCAATATATATATTTTCACATTTTAATCATAAAACTTAATTAATAAGCATTTATCTGTGATATAAATAACATATATTTTAATTAAATTTATATTTCACTGTGGTATTACCAATTCTGATTATATATTGAATTGTATTTTTTATCATTTATGATGATATTGTATTGTACATTATTTATGTTTAATAAATATTTACAAGATAAAAAAAAAAAAAAATCCGTAGCTTTTTGTCAACTTTGAGGTCCCAGGTTCGATTCCCACTTGCGCTATTGGTATTTTTTTTATTTTTTTCAAGTCAAACACTGCCTCCTGAATCATTTTCAGACAACAAAATAATTTTATCAAAATTGGGCAAGGCTGTGCATAGCTAACCCTAATTTTCTTTCTACCGATTTAAGCCCTCTTTGCACCATTTGCTGGTAAGGAGAAACTTCAAACTGACCTTTTAAACCTCTCTAAGATCATTTTTTCGGAACCAAATTCCGTTGGACGTGTGCGCTACGACGTGCTCTTTCATTTGGTATGCGGAAGTCTTATATTTGACCAAGCTTTCACCCCTTCCTGAGCTAACCCTAGTTTGCATTCCAAAATCAAGAGTTACCCTTAGGGTTAACCCTAGCTAACCCTAGGGTTAGAGTTGGGGTTAACCCTAAGTCTCGGTAGCCGAGTGGTCTCCGTAGCTTTTTGTCAACTTTGAGGTCCCAGGTTCGATTCCCACTTGCGCTATTGGTATTTTTTTTATTTTTTTCAAGTCAAACACTGCCTCCTGAATCATTTTCAGACAACAAAATAATTTTATCAAAATTGGGCAAGGCTGTGCATAGCTAACCCTAATTTTCTTTCTACCGATTTAAGCCCTCTTTGCACCATTTGCTGGTAAGGAGAAACTTCAAACTGACCTATTAAACCTCTCTAAGATCATTTTTTCGGAACCAAATTGCGTTGGACGTGTGCGCTACGACGTGCTCTTTCATTTGGTATGCGGAAGTCTTATATTTGACCAAGCTTTCACCCCTTCCTGAGCTAACCCTAGTTTGCATTCCAAAATCAAGAGTTACCCTTAGGGTTAACCCTAGCTAACCCTAGGGTTAGAGTTGGGGTTAACCCTAAGTCTCGGTAGCCGAGTGGTCTCCGTAGCTTTTTGTCAACTTTGAGGTCCCAGGTTCGATTCCCACTTGCGCTATTGGTATTTTTTTTATTTTTTTCAAGTCAAACACTGCCTCCTGAATCATTTTCAGACAACAAAATAATTTTATCAAAATTGGGCAAGGCTGTGCATAGCTAACCCTAATTTTCTTTCTACCGATTTAAGCCCTCTTTGCACCATTTGCTGGTAAGGAGAAACTTCAAACTGACCTATTAAACCTCTCTAAGATCATTTTTTCGGAACCAAATTGCGTTGGACGTGTGCGCTACGACGTGCTCTTTCATTTGGTATGCGGAAGTCTTATATTTGACCAAGCTTTCACCCCTTCCTGAGCTAACCCTAGTTTGCATTCCAAAATCAAGAGTTACCCTTAGGGTTAACCCTAGCTAACCCTAGGGTTAGAGTTGGGGTTAACCCTAAGTCTCGGTAGCCGAGTGGTCTCCGTAGCTTTTTGTCAACTTTGAGGTCCCAGGTTCGATTCCCACTTGCGCTATTGGTATTTTTTTTATTTTTTTCAAGTCAAACACTGCCTCCTGAATCATTTTCAGACAACAAAATAATTTTATCAAAATTGGGCAAGGCTGTGCATAGCTAACCCTAATTTTCTTTCTACCGATTTAAGCCCTCTTTGCACCATTTGCTGGTAAGGAGAAACTTCAAACTGACCTATTAAACCTCTCTAAGATCATTTTTTCGGAACCAAATTGCGTTGGACGTGTGCGCTACGACGTGCTCTTTCATTTGGTATGCGGAGGTCTTATATTTGACCAAGCTTTCACCCCTTCCTGAGCTAACCCTAGTTTGCATTCCAAAATCAAGAGTTACCCTTAGGGTTAACCCTAGCTAACCCTAGGGTTAGAGTTGGGGTTAACCCTAAGTCTCGGTAGCCGAGTGGTCTCCGTAGCTTTTTGTCAACTTTGAGGTCCCAGGTTCGATTCCCACTTGCGCTATTGGTATTTTTTTTATTTTTTTCAAGTCAAACACTGCCTCCTGAATCATTTTCAGACAACAAAATAATTTTATCAAAATTGGGCAAGGCTGTGCATAGCTAACCCTAATTTTCTTTCTACCGATTTAAGCCCTCTTTGCACCATTTGCTGGTAAGGAGAAACTTCAAACTGACCTATTAAACCTCTCTAAGATCATTTTTTCGGAACCAAATTGCGTTGGACGTGTGCGCTACGACGTGCTCTTTCATTTGGTATGCGGAGGTCTTATATTTGACCAAGCTTTCACCCCTTCCTGAGCTAACCCTAGTTTGCATTCCAAAATCAAGAGTTACCCTTAGGGTTAACCCTAGCTAACCCTAGGGTTAGAGTTGGGGTTAACCCTAAGTCTCGGTAGCCGAGTGGTCTCCGTAGCTTTTTGTCAACTTTGAGGTCCCAGGTTCGATTCCCACTTGCGCTATTGGTATTTTTTTTATTTTTTTCAAGTCAAACACTGCCTCCTGAATCATTTTCAGACAACAAAATAATTTTATCAAAATTGGGCAAGGCTGTGCATAGCTAACCCTAATTTTCTTTCTACCGATTTAAGCCCTCTTTGCACCATTTGCTGGTAAGGAGAAACTTCAAACTGACCTATTAAACCTCTCTAAGATCATTTTTTCGGAACCAAATTGCGTTGGACGTGTGCGCTACGACGTGCTCTTTCATTTGGTATGCGGAGGTCTTATATTTGACCAAGCTTTCACCCCTTCCTGAGCTAACCCTAGTTTGCATTCCAAAATCAAGAGTTACCCTTAGGGTTAACCCTAGCTAACCCTAGGGTTAGAGTTGGGGTTAACCCTAAGTCTCGGTAGCCGAGTGGTCTCCGTAGCTTTTTGTCAACTTTGAGGTCCCAGGTTCGATTCCCACTTGCGCTATTGGTATTTTTTTTATTTTTTTCAAGTCAAACACTGCCTCCTGAATCATTTTCAGACAACAAAATAATTTTATCAAAATTGGGCAAGGCTGTGCATAGCTAACCCTAATTTTCTTTCTACCGATTTAAGCCCTCTTTGCACCATTTGCTGGTAAGGAGAAACTTCAAACTGACCTATTAAACCTCTCTAAGATCATTTTTTCGGAACCAAATTGCGTTGGACGTGTGCGCTACGACGTGCTCTTTCATTTGGTATGCGGAGGTCTTATATTTGACCAAGCTTTCACCCCTTCCTGAGCTAACCCTAGTTTGCATTCCAAAATCAAGAGTTACCCTTAGGGTTAACCCTAGCTAACCCTAGGGTTAGAGTTGGGGTTAACCCTAAGTCTCGGTAGCCGAGTGGTCTCCGTAGCTTTTTGTCAACTTTGAGGTCCCAGGTTCGATTCCCACTTGCGCTATTGGTATTTTTTTTATTTTTTTCAAGTCAAACACTGCCTCCTGAATCATTTTCAGACAACAAAATAATTTTATCAAAATTGGGCAAGGCTGTGCATAGCTAACCCTAATTTTCTTTCTACCGATTTAAGCCCTCTTTGCACCATTTGCTGGTAAGGAGAAACTTCAAACTGACCTATTAAACCTCTCTAAGATCATTTTTTCGGAACCAAATTGCGTTGGACGTGTGCGCTACGACGTGCTCTTTCATTTGGTATGCGGAAGTCTTATATTTGACCAAGCTTTCACCCCTTCCTGAGCTAACCCTAGTTTGCATTCCAAAATCAAGAGTTACCCTTAGGGTTAACCCTAGCTAACCCTAGGGTTAGAGTTGGGGTTAACCCTAAGTCTCGGTAGCCGAGTGGTCTCCGTAGCTTTTTGTCAACTTTGAGGTCCCAGGTTCGATTCCCACTTGCGCTATTGGTATTTTTTTTATTTTTTTCAAGTCAAACACTGCCTCCTGAATCATTTTCAGACAACAAAATAATTTTATCAAAATTGGGCAAGGCTGTGCATAGCTAACCCTAATTTTCTTTCTACCGATTTAAGCCCTCTTTGCACCATTTGCTGGTAAGGAGAAACTTCAAACTGACCTATTAAACCTCTCTAAGATCATTTTTTCGGAACCAAATTCCGTTGGACGTGTGCGCTACGACGTGCTCTTTCATTTGGTATGCGGAAGTCTTATATTTGACCAAGCTTTCACCCCTTCCTGAGCTAACCCTAGTTTGCATTCCAAAATCAAGAGTTACCCTTAGGGTTAACCCTAGCTAACCCTAGGGTTAGAGTTGGGATTAACCCTAAGTCTCGGTAGCCGAGTGGTCTCCGTAGCTTTTTGACAGTCTGGTTTATGTTTTCAAAGCGAAAGGACGTGTTTTCTTGAGCTCTGAGATTCAACCAAGCGATACACCCTGAATAGTATTCAGTGAGGACTTGTAAATAGATATAGTGTAAATAACAACTTTATAATATAGTGTATATTTGTATATAAACCGACTTTTAGGGGCCTTTTGGCCCCAATAACTGCTGTGATATTTAAACTGTGATATATAACTGTGATATTTTTGTGATAATTTACTTTTCTGTGATATTTTCCACCCCGCAAAGGATAGCGGCGGTGTCTTTTGGATTTAAACATGGCGACGTCGGGACGACGCTTCGCAAAAGAGAACACTGTAAAGGTAAATAATGTTGATGTTAAAAAGGTATACATGATCGATTTTATTGAAGCAGTTGAAAGTTGTATTGGTGAAGGCTTATGCTATGCATGTGTCCCACGCCCACTTATTAATAGCATTGAAATTACAGTTAATAATGTTGAAAACGCCGTGAAATTATGTGATGAAGGTTTAGCCATCAATGATGTGAACTATTCAGTTGAGCTTTGTTTTTCGCAATATACAGTAGTGTCTTTTTTCAATCTCCCGAGTCATGTTGACGACGATGTTATTACAAATAAACTTGAACAATATCAGATCGAAATAGTAGAAAATGTGGTTAGACATTATTACAAACAAAGACCTGATGTAGCCGACGGCACACGCCATGTTAAATGTAAATTTCCCCCGAACTTTCATTCGCTTCCATATGTCTTGCCTTTTGACACTCCAGATGGACCCCAAAATTTTAAAGTACTCCATAATAACCAAACAAAAGTATGTTTTAAGTGCCTTTCTCCTGACCATGAGAAAAAGGAATGCCCGAAAATTCAGTGCCGAAAATGTAAGATCTACGGCCATATGGCTTTTAACTGCAACATCGAAAAATGTGAAAAGTGCGATAGATATATCAATCAGTGCAAATGTGAAGAATTCTATGACACTAATGAAGGAAATGACGAGGATTTGAGGACTGATAAGCCTAGCAAGACGCAGGCCAAGCGCGACTTAAGTTTGTCCACAGAAATTACACACGATGACAAAAAACAACGTAAAGACAACAACGAAGAACAAACACCCCCCACAGAGTTAGCCCGTTATGATCCCCACTCTTTTCTCAACGAATTCTCTGTTATTGAAAATCCAGAAGACAGACCCTCTAGTGCAGGAACACCACAAGAGGCTCCCCATCCCGACAGTGACACAGAATTTCGCGACGCAAAGAACACTAATGACAATTTAAATGTTAAACTTACTGTAACTAGAGGCAAAGATGGCAAAGTAAAACGCACAGTAATTCCGACAGGAAAATCATCCCCAAATAAACTGAATGTGTTTAATTCCAGAAAAGATGTACCGGTAGAATCCACCCCCCTGCCCAAAATAAACACTCCCAAAAAGTAGCTTTTCTACGTTTCATTACATTTTACCCTTTATGGGTGTTGTGACTTTTACTTTTTATCTATTTTTATTCTTTTTAAACCACCCTATGCTTAAAATTACAACCTGGAATGTTAATGGTTTACGTGACATAAATAACCTTGAGAAAGTGCTCAGTCAATTAAAGAATAGCAATTCAGACATAATAGCGCTTCAAGAAACTTTTTGGAGTGAGGATTTTATACTTTCTGTGGAAAAACTATGGGACGGACCTATTTTTACAAGCAATTTTAATAATTATCGGCGGGGTGTCGCCATTCTGTGCAAAAACAATTTGAAAGGTTCAATTCTAGGAAATTTTAAAGACAATGAAGGAAGAATTTTAAGAGTTGATTTTTTAATAGATGATGTAAATTTTAATGTTTTAAATATATATGCTCCAAACAAAGACCTAGAAAGAGATGAATTTTTTAATTCTATTTTACCTTTTTTAACTCCAAGTTCTATTTTATGTGGAGATTTCAACAACATTTTAGACCCTTTTTTAGATAGAGCTAAAGACATGTATTTTAGCAAAAAGAGCGTATCTATTTTTAATAATTTTCTTTTACAGCATAATCTCTGTGATATTTTTAGACGCAGAAACCCTGATAAAAGGCAATATACCCGGACTAACTACCTTAATAACGTTTTAAAAGCTAGTCGTTTAGACTATATTTTTACACCTTTTAATTTCATTCATCATGTTTTTAAAGTTTTTATTACTTATACGTCATTTTCTGACCATAATCCAGTAAGTATTTTAATTGATTTTAACGAAGTAGAAAGAGGTCCGGGTATATATATTTTTAACAACCTGCTTTTAAAAGATGAATATTTTACCAATAACATAAGGAATTTAATTATTAAGGAAAAAGATAGTCCCTTGTATTCCTCTGAGATCCTAGTTTGGTGGGATAATCTTAAATATAAATTAAAAAGCTATGCACAGAGATACTCAAAGAAAAAAAAGAAAGAAGAGAGAGATAAGTTTTGGTCCCTCCAAAATAGGATCTCTAGGGAATATGAGAGACTATCTAAAATAATGGCCCCTAATCTTACTCTAATTAAGGAATTAGAATTAAAACTACAGGAAATGGACGAGGTTGTATGTAAAGGGGCCATTTTAAGAAGTAAGTTTCAAAATGCTACTGAGGGTGACAGGTGTACCTCCTTTTTTTTATCTCTAGAAAAACAAAGACAGAATAAGAATTGTATTAAAGAATTACAAGATAGTACAGGAAATATTTTAAATCAAACTAAAGATATTTTATATGCATGTTCTGATTTTTATTCCAATTTATATGCTAAAGAAGGCCCTGATGATTTTAATTGTATAAATGAAGTTGGTAATATTTTAAATTGTAATATAGATACTGTAGATAGAGATATTTTAGATTCCCCCATCATTTTAGAAGAAGTTTTTAATGCTTTACAATCTATGTGCAGAGGGAAAAGTCCTGGCTTGGATGGCTTAACTGCAGAATTTTATTTATGTTTTAAAGATATTTTAATGCCTTTATTTTTAGAAGTTTTAAATCATATTTTTAATAATAACATTTTATCTAAGTCTATGAGGAGGGGGGTAATTGTTCTGATCTATAAAGACAAAGGTGACAAGACACATTTGAAAAATTTTAGGCCCATATCTCTTCTAAATGCAGACACCAAAATATTGTCTAAAATTTTAGCCCTTAGACTGAAAAATGTATTAGAGTCGATTATCTCCCCTGAACAGTCATGTTCTGTTCCAGGAAGAAGCATTTTAGAAAATGTTGCAGGTATTCGAGATGTAATTGATTATGTAAACACAGAAGACGAAGACATGTGGCTGTGCCAAATAGACGCGGAAAAAGCCTTCGACCGCGTCTCGTTCGAATACCTGCAACATATTCTAAAATGCTTTGGTTTTGGTCCAGTCTTCAGGAACTGGATAAATATTTTATACACTGATGTAAAAAGTACAGTTAAAGTTAACGGACACCTGTCACCCTATTTTCCCATAAAGCGGTCAGTGCGTCAGGGTTGTCCATTATCCGCATTGCTATATGTTATATGCGCCGAGCCTCTCAATCAACTAATTAAGCATTCCCCTGCTCAAGGCATTTTAATCAAAAACTCTGAGGCTCGGTCATTAATCTATCAGCATGCGGATGATACAACCCTGACACTGGCCAACCTTAATTCTGTCAAAGAAGTGTTTGTATGTTTGGATAAATATTGTAAGGCTTCAGGTGCCAAAATAAACATCCAAAAATCCAAGATTATGCCATTTGGCTCTGCTGTGAGTAAAAATATTAACATAAATCTCCCTATAACTATTATATATGACATAATCTTGATTTTGGGTGTTTATTTTGGCAACAATCTTAAGGAATGTGTGAAGAATAACTGGGAATCCAAAATTGCAAAAGTGCAAAGTGTGTTAAATTTTTGGAGAAAAAGGCAATTGACTCTCCTTGGGAAAGTCACAGTTATAAATGCACTTTTATTGTCTAAGTTTTATTACACAATGTCTATCATCCCCATGCCTGACCATATACAACAACAAATAAAGACCATTATAACTAGCTTCCTATGGAACAAGAAACCACCCTTAATCAAATATGATGTGATGACATCAGAAAAGTCTAATGGGGGCATGGGGTTGGTAGACATTAAATTAAAAGGTCAATCACTTTTACTTAAATGGCTAAAGCAATATTTTAACCCTGTAAATAATACTTTTTGGAAATATACAATGACCTATTTTTTAAATTTATATGGTTCATATGGGCTAGACAAAGATATTTTTAAAATACATTTCAATTACAAACTTTTAAATATTTTACCTACCTTTTACAAGCACCTTTTAATAGCCTGGAATAATGTAAATAGCAACTCTAGAGTGGAACCATGCACCTTAAATGATATTGCTGTACAGCCAATTTTTAACAATATCTTACTTAACCACAATAATAAAGTTTTAGCATATAAATATTTTATACAGTCAGAAATTCTAACTTTTTATGACATTTTATATTATGTAATACCAGGATTCCTCCAAAATCATTCTATTATTGATATTATTGAAGAAAAATTCCCTGAATTGGATGAGAATAAAATAATCGAGACGTTTAACCATATTAAAGCATCTATACCAGCAGCTTGGAGGGAAATCATAGACAACAACTCCTTCATTGTACATCCTGGGGAAAATTTCTTCAATATTAACAATAATAGAATAAGTAGTGACCAGCTGACCTCTAAATTCTGTTACAAGATATTATCAAAACTTAAAGACACAACACCTACAGCTGTTCATTATTGGGAAAAACAGAATTTGGATGTCAACTGGCCACTCACTTTTAATAATATTTTTAAATTCTACAAATCACCTAAAATGATTGACCTAGATTTTAGAATAGCCCACAATGTAGTATGGACAATGACCAAATTAAAACGCATTGAGAAAGTTGAGAGCGACCTTTGTCCGGTTTGTGGTGACGAGCCAGAAACCGCAGAACATTTATTTGTAGATTGCCTAGATTTAAGTTTTTTTACATACCTTTTAGAACAAATGCTAAGGGATATTTTACCTTTTACTTTTTCCAATCAAGATTTTAAATGTTTTATGTTATTTGGTCTCCAAAATTTTAATAAGTCAATCCCCTCTGAACTCTTGAATATTATTTTATCCTGTGCAAGGCAAACTATTTTAACAAGAAGATATGTACATATTGATAAACCTAATAGTAACATTGATCTGGTAATTTTATATAAGAGCATTTTAGCAAATGCCTTAATTTATCTTAAACAACTATTTCCTAAACATGTTTTTATTCAGAAGTTTATTTTACCCTCCTGTTTTATAAATATACAATTAGACAATTCAATTAATATTGAATTCAATTAGTTTTAGCAATGTAAATAGTTATTTATTTTTTTTTAAGTGGATTCCTTTCTATAACATTAAGTGTAGTATAAAAACCACGTGACTTCACACATTCCTAACTGTTCATTGTGTAAACAAACATAGCAGACGAATTATTATGCCCTAGTTTTACCTCAAACTAGGGTCTTAACTATTTTATTTTTATACGTTTAAGGGATATTCTTATGATCCTTACATTTTCGGTTTTGTCCGTAAGGGTCATATAATAAGAATATCTCTGTATCATACCTTATTTTAACTTTATATAGACTTATCTCTTTTAACAGACCGTTATCCCCGCTTTGATAGTACGTCACGTGATTTCACCTGCCGTAATGTCAAAGCGTGTATAACGATACCTTTTTTCTTTTTTATCCAGTCCTTTTCACACAATATATTGGTGAAGACTTTTCATTTTACCTTTTATTATCCAGTATTTTTACCCTACCGTGATATAAAACTTACTTTTATTCTTTATTATCCAGGCACAAATAGTGTTTTGGCTTTTTTACAATCATTAAAATTTTTTAACCAGTTTTATTTCAATAAAGTCTATATATTAACCAAATTTTAACTCTCGTGATCTATCTTGTCTGTTAAACTGTAGTATTGTTTACACAATCTGAAGCCTTATAATATTATTAAAATCCAAACATAAGCAATTCTGTTGTAAATACTCTTTTCAAAAATATCAGTATATGTATATAAATTTTCACATTTTAATCGTAAAATTTCATTATTGTGCATTTATCTATGATATAAATAACATATATTTTAATTCAATTTATATCTATCTGTGATATTATCATTCTGATTATATAAATTATTGTATTTTTTTATAATTTATGATGATATTGTATTGTATATTATTTATGTTTAATAAATATTTACAAGATAAAAAAAAAAATCCGTAGCTTTTTGTCAACTTTGAGGTCCCAGGTTCGATTCCCACTTGCGCTATTGGTATTTTTTTTATTTTTTTTCAAGTCAAACACTGCCTCCTGAATCATTTTCAGACAACAAAATAATTTTATCAAAATTGGGCAAGGCTGTGCATAGCTAACCCTAATTTTCTTTCTACCGATTTAAGCCCTCTTTGCACCATTTGCTGGTAAGGAGAAACTTCAAACTGACCTATTAAACCTCTCTAAGATCATTTTTTCGGAACCAAATTGCGTTGGACGTGTGCGCTACGACGTGCTCTTTCATTTGGTATGCGGAAGTCTTATATTTGACCAAGCTTTCACCCCTTCCTGAGCTAACCCTAGTTTGCATTCCAAAATCAAGAGTTACCCTTAGGGTTAACCCTAGCTAACCCTAGGGTTAGAGTTGGGGTTAACCCTAAGTCTCGGTAGCCGAGTGGTCTCCGTAGCTTTTTGTCAACTTTGAGGTCCCAGGTTCGATTCCCACTTGCGCTATTGGTATTTTTTTTATTTTTTTCAAGTCAAACACTGCCTCCTGAATCATTTTCAGACAACAAAATAATTTTATCAAAATTGGGCAAGGCTGTGCATAGCTAACCCTAATTTTCTTTCTACCGATTTAAGCCCTCTTTGCACCATTTGCTGGTAAGGAGAAACTTCAAACTGACCTATTAAACCTCTCTAAGATCATTTTTTCGGAACCAAATTGCGTTGGACGTGTGCGCTACGACGTGCTCTTTCATTTGGTATGCGGAAGTCTTATATTTGACCAAGCTTTCACCCCTTCCTGAGCTAACCCTAGTTTGCATTCCAAAATCAAGAGTTACCCTTAGGGTTAACCCTAGCTAACCCTAGGGTTAGAGTTGGGGTTAACCCTAAGTCTCGGTAGCCGAGTGGTCTCCGTAGCTTTTTGTCAACTTTGAGGTCCCAGGTTCGATTCCCACTTGCGCTATTGGTATTTTTTTTATTTTTTTCAAGTCAAACACTGCCTCCTGAATCATTTTCAGACAACAAAATAATTTTATCAAAATTGGGCAAGGCTGTGCATAGCTAACCCTAATTTTCTTTCTACCGATTTAAGCCCTCTTTGCACCATTTGCTGGTAAGGAGAAACTTCAAACTGACCTATTAAACCTCTCTAAGATCATTTTTTCGGAACCAAATTGCGTTGGACGTGTGCGCTACGACGTGCTCTTTCATTTGGTATGCGGAAGTCTTATATTTGACCAAGCTTTCACCCCTTCCTGAGCTAACCCTAGTTTGCATTCCAAAATCAAGAGTTACCCTTAGGGTTAACCCTAGCTAACCCTAGGGTTAGAGTTGGGGTTAACCCTAAGTCTCGGTAGCCGAGTGGTCTCCGTAGCTTTTTGTCAACTTTGAGGTCCCAGGTTCGATTCCCACTTGCGCTATTGGTATTTTTTTTATTTTTTTCAAGTCAAACACTGCCTCCTGAATCATTTTCAGACAACAAAATAATTTTATCAAAATTGGGCAAGGCTGTGCATAGCTAACCCTAATTTTCTTTCTACCGATTTAAGCCCTCTTTGCACCATTTGCTGGTAAGGAGAAACTTCAAACTGACCTATTAAACCTCTCTAAGATCATTTTTTCGGAACCAAATTGCGTTGGACGTGTGCGCTACGACGTGCTCTTTCATTTGGTATGCGGAAGTCTTATATTTGACCAAGCTTTCACCCCTTCCTGAGCTAACCCTAGTTTGCATTCCAAAATCAAGAGTTACCCTTAGGGTTAACCCTAGCTAACCCTAGGGTTAGAGTTGGGGTTAACCCTAAGTCTCGGTAGCCGAGTGGTCTCCGTAGCTTTTTGTCAACTTTGAGGTCCCAGGTTCGATTCCCACTTGCGCTATTGGTATTTTTTTTATTTTTTTCAAGTCAAACACTGCCTCCTGAATCATTTTCAGACAACAAAATAATTTTATCAAAATTGGGCAAGGCTGTGCATAGCTAACCCTAATTTTCTTTCTACCGATTTAAGCCCTCTTTGCACCATTTGCTGGTAAGGAGAAACTTCAAACTGACCTATTAAACCTCTCTAAGATCATTTTTTCGGAACCAAATTGCGTTGGACGTGTGCGCTACGACGTGCTCTTTCATTTGGTATGCGGAAGTCTTATATTTGACCAAGCTTTCACCCCTTCCTGAGCTAACCCTAGTTTGCATTCCAAAATCAAGAGTTACCCTTAGGGTTAACCCTAGCTAACCCTAGGGTTAGAGTTGGGGTTAACCCTAAGTCTCGGTAGCCGAGTGGTCTCCGTAGCTTTTTGTCAACTTTGAGGTCCCAGGTTCGATTCCCACTTGCGCTATTGGTATTTTTTTTATTTTTTTCAAGTCAAACACTGCCTCCTGAATCATTTTCAGACAACAAAATAATTTTATCAAAATTGGGCAAGGCTGTGCATAGCTAACCCTAATTTTCTTTCTACCGATTTAAGCCCTCTTTGCACCATTTGCTGGTAAGGAGAAACTTCAAACTGACCTATCAAACCTCTCTAAGATCATTTTTTCGGAACCAAATTGCGTTGGACGTGTGCGCTACGACGTGCTCTTTCATTTGGTATGCGGAAGTCTTATATTTGACCAAGCTTTCACCCCTTCCTGAGCTAACCCTAGTTTGCATTCCAAAATCAAGAGTTACCCTTAGGGTTAACCCTAGCTAACCCTAGGGTTAGAGTTGGGGTTAACCCTAAGTCTCGGTAGCCGAGTGGTCTCCGTAGCTTTTTGTCAACTTTGAGGTCCCAGGTTCGATTCCCACTTGCGCTATTGGTATTTTTTTTATTTTTTTCAAGTCAAACACTGCCTCCTGAATCATTTTCAGACAACAAAATAATTTTATCAAAATTGGGCAAGGCTGTGCATAGCTAACCCTAATTTTCTTTCTACCGATTTAAGCCCTCTTTGCACCATTTGCTGGTAAGGAGAAACTTCAAACTGACCTATTAAACCTCTCTAAGATCATTTTTTCGGAACCAAATTGCGTTGGACGTGTGCGCTACGACGTGCTCTTTCATTTGGTATGCGGAGGTCTTATATTTGACCAAGCTTTCACCCCTTCCTGAGCTAACCCTAGTTTGCATTCCAAAATCAAGAGTTACCCTTAGGGTTAACCCTAGCTAACCCTAGGGTTAGAGTTGGGGTTAACCCTAAGTCTCGGTAGCCGAGTGGTCTCCGTAGCTTTTTGTCAACTTTGAGGTCCCAGGTTCGATTCCCACTTGCGCTATTGGTATTTTTTTTATTTTTTTCAAGTCAAACACTGCCTCCTGAATCATTTTCAGACAACAAAATAATTTTATCAAAATTGGGCAAGGCTGTGCATAGCTAACCCTAATTTTCTTTCTACCGATTTAAGCCCTCTTTGCACCATTTGCTGGTAAGGAGAAACTTCAAACTGACCTATTAAACCTCTCTAAGATCATTTTTTCGGAACCAAATTGCGTTGGACGTGTGCGCTACGACGTGCTCTTTCATTTGGTATGCGGAGGTCTTATATTTGACCAAGCTTTCACCCCTTCCTGAGCTAACCCTAGTTTGCATTCCAAAATCAAGAGTTACCCTTAGGGTTAACCCTAGCTAACCCTAGGGTTAGAGTTGGGGTTAACCCTAAGTCTCGGTAGCCGAGTGGTCTCCGTAGCTTTTTGTCAACTTTGAGGTCCCAGGTTCGATTCCCACTTGCGCTATTGGTATTTTTTTTATTTTTTTCAAGTCAAACACTGCCTCCTGAATCATTTTCAGACAACAAAATAATTTTATCAAAATTGGGCAAGGCTGTGCATAGCTAACCCTAATTTTCTTTCTACCGATTTAAGCCCTCTTTGCACCATTTGCTGGTAAGGAGAAACTTCAAACTGACCTATTAAACCTCTCTAAGATCATTTTTTCGGAACCAAATTGCGTTGGACGTGTGCGCTACGACGTGCTCTTTCATTTGGTATGCGGAAGTCTTATATTTGACCAAGCTTTCACCCCTTCCTGAGCTAACCCTAGTTTGCATTCCAAAATCAAGAGTTACCCTTAGGGTTAACCCTAGCTAACCCTAGGGTTAGAGTTGGGGTTAACCCTAAGTCTCGGTAGCCGAGTGGTCTCCGTAGCTTTTTGTCAACTTTGAGGTCCCAGGTTCGATTCCCACTTGCGCTATTGGTATTTTTTTTATTTTTTTCAAGTCAAACACTGCCTCCTGAATCATTTTCAGACAACAAAATAATTTTATCAAAATTGGGCAAGGCTGTGCATAGCTAACCCTAATTTTCTTTCTACCGATTTAAGCCCTCTTTGCACCATTTGCTGGTAAGGAGAAACTTCAAACTGACCTATTAAACCTCTCTAAGATCATTTTTTCGGAACCAAATTCCGTTGGACGTGTGCGCTACGACGTGCTCTTTCATTTGGTATGCGGAAGTCTTATATTTGACCAAGCTTTCACCCCTTCCTGAGCTAACCCTAGTTTGCATTCCAAAATCAAGAGTTACCCTTAGGGTTAACCCTAGCTAACCCTAGGGTTAGAGTTGGGATTAACCCTAAGTCTCGGTAGCCGAGTGGTCTCCGTAGCTTTTTGACAGTCTGGTTTATGTTTTCAAAGCGAAAGGACGTGTTTTCTTGAGCTCTGAGATTCAACCAAGCGATACACCCTGAATAGTATTCAGTGAGGACTTGTAAATAGATATAGTGTAAATAACAACTTTATAATATAGTGTATATTTGTATATAAACCGACTTTTAGGGGCCTTTTGGCCCCAATAACTGCTGTGATATTTAAACTGTGATATATAACTGTGATATTTTTGTGATAATTTACTTTTCTGTGATATTTTCCACCCCGCAAAGGATAGCGGCGGTGTCTTTTGGATTTAAACATGGCGACGTCGGGACGACGCTTCGCAAAAGAGAACACTGTAAAGGTAAATAATGTTGATGTTAAAAAGGTATACATGATCGATTTTATTGAAGCAGTTGAAAGTTGTATTGGTGAAGGCTTATGCTATGCATGTGTCCCACGCCCACTTATTAATAGCATTGAAATTACAGTTAATAATGTTGAAAACGCCGTGAAATTATGTGATGAAGGTTTAGCCATCAATGATGTGAACTATTCAGTTGAGCTTTGTTTTTCGCAATATACAGTAGTGTCTTTTTTCAATCTCCCGAGTCATGTTGACGACGATGTTATTACAAATAAACTTGAACAATATCAGATCGAAATAGTAGAAAATGTGGTTAGACATTATTACAAACAAAGACCTGATGTAGCCGACGGCACACGCCATGTTAAATGTAAATTTCCCCCGAACTTTCATTCGCTTCCATATGTCTTGCCTTTTGACACTCCAGATGGACCCCAAAATTTTAAAGTACTCCATAATAACCAAACAAAAGTATGTTTTAAGTGCCTTTCTCCTGACCATGAGAAAAAGGAATGCCCGAAAATTCAGTGCCGAAAATGTAAGATCTACGGCCATATGGCTTTTAACTGCAACATCGAAAAATGTGAAAAGTGCGATAGATATATCAATCAGTGCAAATGTGAAGAATTCTATGACACTAATGAAGGAAATGACGAGGATTTGAGGACTGATAAGCCTAGCAAGACGCAGGCCAAGCGCGACTTAAGTTTGTCCACAGAAATTACACACGATGACAAAAAACAACGTAAAGACAACAACGAAGAACAAACACCCCCCACAGAGTTAGCCCGTTATGATCCCCACTCTTTTCTCAACGAATTCTCTGTTATTGAAAATCCAGAAGACAGACCCTCTAGTGCAGGAACACCACAAGAGGCTCCCCATCCCGACAGTGACACAGAATTTCGCGACGCAAAGAACACTAATGACAATTTAAATGTTAAACTTACTGTAACTAGAGGCAAAGATGGCAAAGTAAAACGCACAGTAATTCCGACAGGAAAATCATCCCCAAATAAACTGAATGTGTTTAATTCCAGAAAAGATGTACCGGTAGAATCCACCCCCCTGCCCAAAATAAACACTCCCAAAAAGTAGCTTTTCTACGTTTCATTACATTTTACCCTTTATGGGTGTTGTGACTTTTACTTTTTATCTATTTTTATTCTTTTTAAACCACCCTATGCTTAAAATTACAACCTGGAATGTTAATGGTTTACGTGACATAAATAACCTTGAGAAAGTGCTCAGTCAATTAAAGAATAGCAATTCAGACATAATAGCGCTTCAAGAAACTTTTTGGAGTGAGGATTTTATACTTTCTGTGGAAAAACTATGGGACGGACCTATTTTTACAAGCAATTTTAATAATTATCGGCGGGGTGTCGCCATTCTGTGCAAAAACAATTTGAAAGGTTCAATTCTAGGAAATTTTAAAGACAATGAAGGAAGAATTTTAAGAGTTGATTTTTTAATAGATGATGTAAATTTTAATGTTTTAAATATATATGCTCCAAACAAAGACCTAGAAAGAGATGAATTTTTTAATTCTATTTTACCTTTTTTAACTCCAAGTTCTATTTTATGTGGAGATTTCAACAACATTTTAGACCCTTTTTTAGATAGAGCTAAAGACATGTATTTTAGCAAAAAGAGCGTATCTATTTTTAATAATTTTCTTTTACAGCATAATCTCTGTGATATTTTTAGACGCAGAAACCCTGATAAAAGGCAATATACCCGGACTAACTACCTTAATAACGTTTTAAAAGCTAGTCGTTTAGACTATATTTTTACACCTTTTAATTTCATTCATCATGTTTTTAAAGTTTTTATTACTTATACGTCATTTTCTGACCATAATCCAGTAAGTATTTTAATTGATTTTAACGAAGTAGAAAGAGGTCCGGGTATATATATTTTTAACAACCTGCTTTTAAAAGATGAATATTTTACCAATAACATAAGGAATTTAATTATTAAGGAAAAAGATAGTCCCTTGTATTCCTCTGAGATCCTAGTTTGGTGGGATAATCTTAAATATAAATTAAAAAGCTATGCACAGAGATACTCAAAGAAAAAAAAGAAAGAAGAGAGAGATAAGTTTTGGTCCCTCCAAAATAGGATCTCTAGGGAATATGAGAGACTATCTAAAATAATGGCCCCTAATCTTACTCTAATTAAGGAATTAGAATTAAAACTACAGGAAATGGACGAGGTTGTATGTAAAGGGGCCATTTTAAGAAGTAAGTTTCAAAATGCTACTGAGGGTGACAGGTGTACCTCCTTTTTTTTATCTCTAGAAAAACAAAGACAGAATAAGAATTGTATTAAAGAATTACAAGATAGTACAGGAAATATTTTAAATCAAACTAAAGATATTTTATATGCATGTTCTGATTTTTATTCCAATTTATATGCTAAAGAAGGCCCTGATGATTTTAATTGTATAAATGAAGTTGGTAATATTTTAAATTGTAATATAGATACTGTAGATAGAGATATTTTAGATTCCCCCATCATTTTAGAAGAAGTTTTTAATGCTTTACAATCTATGTGCAGAGGGAAAAGTCCTGGCTTGGATGGCTTAACTGCAGAATTTTATTTATGTTTTAAAGATATTTTAATGCCTTTATTTTTAGAAGTTTTAAATCATATTTTTAATAATAACATTTTATCTAAGTCTATGAGGAGGGGGGTAATTGTTCTGATCTATAAAGACAAAGGTGACAAGACACATTTGAAAAATTTTAGGCCCATATCTCTTCTAAATGCAGACACCAAAATATTGTCTAAAATTTTAGCCCTTAGACTGAAAAATGTATTAGAGTCGATTATCTCCCCTGAACAGTCATGTTCTGTTCCAGGAAGAAGCATTTTAGAAAATGTTGCAGGTATTCGAGATGTAATTGATTATGTAAACACAGAAGACGAAGACATGTGGCTGTGCCAAATAGACGCGGAAAAAGCCTTCGACCGCGTCTCGTTCGAATACCTGCAACATATTCTAAAATGCTTTGGTTTTGGTCCAGTCTTCAGGAACTGGATAAATATTTTATACACTGATGTAAAAAGTACAGTTAAAGTTAACGGACACCTGTCACCCTATTTTCCCATAAAGCGGTCAGTGCGTCAGGGTTGTCCATTATCCGCATTGCTATATGTTATATGCGCCGAGCCTCTCAATCAACTAATTAAGCATTCCCCTGCTCAAGGCATTTTAATCAAAAACTCTGAGGCTCGGTCATTAATCTATCAGCATGCGGATGATACAACCCTGACACTGGCCAACCTTAATTCTGTCAAAGAAGTGTTTGTATGTTTGGATAAATATTGTAAGGCTTCAGGTGCCAAAATAAACATCCAAAAATCCAAGATTATGCCATTTGGCTCTGCTGTGAGTAAAAATATTAACATAAATCTCCCTATAACTATTATATATGACATAATCTTGATTTTGGGTGTTTATTTTGGCAACAATCTTAAGGAATGTGTGAAGAATAACTGGGAATCCAAAATTGCAAAAGTGCAAAGTGTGTTAAATTTTTGGAGAAAAAGGCAATTGACTCTCCTTGGGAAAGTCACAGTTATAAATGCACTTTTATTGTCTAAGTTTTATTACACAATGTCTATCATCCCCATGCCTGACCATATACAACAACAAATAAAGACCATTATAACTAGCTTCCTATGGAACAAGAAACCACCCTTAATCAAATATGATGTGATGACATCAGAAAAGTCTAATGGGGGCATGGGGTTGGTAGACATTAAATTAAAAGGTCAATCACTTTTACTTAAATGGCTAAAGCAATATTTTAACCCTGTAAATAATACTTTTTGGAAATATACAATGACCTATTTTTTAAATTTATATGGTTCATATGGGCTAGACAAAGATATTTTTAAAATACATTTCAATTACAAACTTTTAAATATTTTACCTACCTTTTACAAGCACCTTTTAATAGCCTGGAATAATGTAAATAGCAACTCTAGAGTGGAACCATGCACCTTAAATGATATTGCTGTACAGCCAATTTTTAACAATATCTTACTTAACCACAATAATAAAGTTTTAGCATATAAATATTTTATACAGTCAGAAATTCTAACTTTTTATGACATTTTATATTATGTAATACCAGGATTCCTCCAAAATCATTCTATTATTGATATTATTGAAGAAAAATTCCCTGAATTGGATGAGAATAAAATAATCGAGACGTTTAACCATATTAAAGCATCTATACCAGCAGCTTGGAGGGAAATCATAGACAACAACTCCTTCATTGTACATCCTGGGGAAAATTTCTTCAATATTAACAATAATAGAATAAGTAGTGACCAGCTGACCTCTAAATTCTGTTACAAGATATTATCAAAACTTAAAGACACAACACCTACAGCTGTTCATTATTGGGAAAAACAGAATTTGGATGTCAACTGGCCACTCACTTTTAATAATATTTTTAAATTCTACAAATCACCTAAAATGATTGACCTAGATTTTAGAATAGCCCACAATGTAGTATGGACAATGACCAAATTAAAACGCATTGAGAAAGTTGAGAGCGACCTTTGTCCGGTTTGTGGTGACGAGCCAGAAACCGCAGAACATTTATTTGTAGATTGCCTAGATTTAAGTTTTTTTACATACCTTTTAGAACAAATGCTAAGGGATATTTTACCTTTTACTTTTTCCAATCAAGATTTTAAATGTTTTATGTTATTTGGTCTCCAAAATTTTAATAAGTCAATCCCCTCTGAACTCTTGAATATTATTTTATCCTGTGCAAGGCAAACTATTTTAACAAGAAGATATGTACATATTGATAAACCTAATAGTAACATTGATCTGGTAATTTTATATAAGAGCATTTTAGCAAATGCCTTAATTTATCTTAAACAACTATTTCCTAAACATGTTTTTATTCAGAAGTTTATTTTACCCTCCTGTTTTATAAATATACAATTAGACAATTCAATTAATATTGAATTCAATTAGTTTTAGCAATGTAAATAGTTATTTATTTTTTTTTAAGTGGATTCCTTTCTATAACATTAAGTGTAGTATAAAAACCACGTGACTTCACACATTCCTAACTGTTCATTGTGTAAACAAACATAGCAGACGAATTATTATGCCCTAGTTTTACCTCAAACTAGGGTCTTAACTATTTTATTTTTATACGTTTAAGGGATATTCTTATGATCCTTACATTTTCGGTTTTGTCCGTAAGGGTCATATAATAAGAATATCTCTGTATCATACCTTATTTTAACTTTATATAGACTTATCTCTTTTAACAGACCGTTATCCCCGCTTTGATAGTACGTCACGTGATTTCACCTGCCGTAATGTCAAAGCGTGTATAACGATACCTTTTTTCTTTTTTATCCAGTCCTTTTCACACAATATATTGGTGAAGACTTTTCATTTTACCTTTTATTATCCAGTATTTTTACCCTACCGTGATATAAAACTTACTTTTATTCTTTATTATCCAGGCACAAATAGTGTTTTGGCTTTTTTACAATCATTAAAATTTTTTAACCAGTTTTATTTCAATAAAGTCTATATATTAACCAAATTTTAACTCTCGTGATCTATCTTGTCTGTTAAACTGTAGTATTGTTTACACAATCTGAAGCCTTATAATATTATTAAAATCCAAACATAAGCAATTCTGTTGTAAATACTCTTTTCAAAAATATCAGTATATGTATATAAATTTTCACATTTTAATCGTAAAATTTCATTATTGTGCATTTATCTATGATATAAATAACATATATTTTAATTCAATTTATATCTATCTGTGATATTATCATTCTGATTATATAAATTATTGTATTTTTTTATAATTTATGATGATATTGTATTGTATATTATTTATGTTTAATAAATATTTACAAGATAAAAAAAAAAATCCGTAGCTTTTTGTCAACTTTGAGGTCCCAGGTTCGATTCCCACTTGCGCTATTGGTATTTTTTTTATTTTTTTTCAAGTCAAACACTGCCTCCTGAATCATTTTCAGACAACAAAATAATTTTATCAAAATTGGGCAAGGCTGTGCATAGCTAACCCTAATTTTCTTTCTACCGATTTAAGCCCTCTTTGCACCATTTGCTGGTAAGGAGAAACTTCAAACTGACCTATTAAACCTCTCTAAGATCATTTTTTCGGAACCAAATTGCGTTGGACGTGTGCGCTACGACGTGCTCTTTCATTTGGTATGCGGAAGTCTTATATTTGACCAAGCTTTCACCCCTTCCTGAGCTAACCCTAGTTTGCATTCCAAAATCAAGAGTTACCCTTAGGGTTAACCCTAGCTAACCCTAGGGTTAGAGTTGGGGTTAACCCTAAGTCTCGGTAGCCGAGTGGTCTCCGTAGCTTTTTGTCAACTTTGAGGTCCCAGGTTCGATTCCCACTTGCGCTATTGGTATTTTTTTTATTTTTTTCAAGTCAAACACTGCCTCCTGAATCATTTTCAGACAACAAAATAATTTTATCAAAATTGGGCAAGGCTGTGCATAGCTAACCCTAATTTTCTTTCTACCGATTTAAGCCCTCTTTGCACCATTTGCTGGTAAGGAGAAACTTCAAACTGACCTATTAAACCTCTCTAAGATCATTTTTTCGGAACCAAATTGCGTTGGACGTGTGCGCTACGACGTGCTCTTTCATTTGGTATGCGGAAGTCTTATATTTGACCAAGCTTTCACCCCTTCCTGAGCTAACCCTAGTTTGCATTCCAAAATCAAGAGTTACCCTTAGGGTTAACCCTAGCTAACCCTAGGGTTAGAGTTGGGGTTAACCCTAAGTCTCGGTAGCCGAGTGGTCTCCGTAGCTTTTTGTCAACTTTGAGGTCCCAGGTTCGATTCCCACTTGCGCTATTGGTATTTTTTTTATTTTTTTCAAGTCAAACACTGCCTCCTGAATCATTTTCAGACAACAAAATAATTTTATCAAAATTGGGCAAGGCTGTGCATAGCTAACCCTAATTTTCTTTCTACCGATTTAAGCCCTCTTTGCACCATTTGCTGGTAAGGAGAAACTTCAAACTGACCTATTAAACCTCTCTAAGATCATTTTTTCGGAACCAAATTGCGTTGGACGTGTGCGCTACGACGTGCTCTTTCATTTGGTATGCGGAAGTCTTATATTTGACCAAGCTTTCACCCCTTCCTGAGCTAACCCTAGTTTGCATTCCAAAATCAAGAGTTACCCTTAGGGTTAACCCTAGCTAACCCTAGGGTTAGAGTTGGGGTTAACCCTAAGTCTCGGTAGCCGAGTGGTCTCCGTAGCTTTTTGTCAACTTTGAGGTCCCAGGTTCGATTCCCACTTGCGCTATTGGTATTTTTTTTATTTTTTTCAAGTCAAACACTGCCTCCTGAATCATTTTCAGACAACAAAATAATTTTATCAAAATTGGGCAAGGCTGTGCATAGCTAACCCTAATTTTCTTTCTACCGATTTAAGCCCTCTTTGCACCATTTGCTGGTAAGGAGAAACTTCAAACTGACCTATTAAACCTCTCTAAGATCATTTTTTCGGAACCAAATTGCGTTGGACGTGTGCGCTACGACGTGCTCTTTCATTTGGTATGCGGAAGTCTTATATTTGACCAAGCTTTCACCCCTTCCTGAGCTAACCCTAGTTTGCATTCCAAAATCAAGAGTTACCCTTAGGGTTAACCCTAGCTAACCCTAGGGTTAGAGTTGGGGTTAACCCTAAGTCTCGGTAGCCGAGTGGTCTCCGTAGCTTTTTGTCAACTTTGAGGTCCCAGGTTCGATTCCCACTTGCGCTATTGGTATTTTTTTTATTTTTTTCAAGTCAAACACTGCCTCCTGAATCATTTTCAGACAACAAAATAATTTTATCAAAATTGGGCAAGGCTGTGCATAGCTAACCCTAATTTTCTTTCTACCGATTTAAGCCCTCTTTGCACCATTTGCTGGTAAGGAGAAACTTCAAACTGACCTATTAAACCTCTCTAAGATCATTTTTTCGGAACCAAATTGCGTTGGACGTGTGCGCTACGACGTGCTCTTTCATTTGGTATGCGGAAGTCTTATATTTGACCAAGCTTTCACCCCTTCCTGAGCTAACCCTAGTTTGCATTCCAAAATCAAGAGTTACCCTTAGGGTTAACCCTAGCTAACCCTAGGGTTAGAGTTGGGGTTAACCCTAAGTCTCGGTAGCCGAGTGGTCTCCGTAGCTTTTTGTCAACTTTGAGGTCCCAGGTTCGATTCCCACTTGCGCTATTGGTATTTTTTTTATTTTTTTCAAGTCAAACACTGCCTCCTGAATCATTTTCAGACAACAAAATAATTTTATCAAAATTGGGCAAGGCTGTGCATAGCTAACCCTAATTTTCTTTCTACCGATTTAAGCCCTCTTTGCACCATTTGCTGGTAAGGAGAAACTTCAAACTGACCTATTAAACCTCTCTAAGATCATTTTTTCGGAACCAAATTGCGTTGGACGTGTGCGCTACGACGTGCTCTTTCATTTGGTATGCGGAAGTCTTATATTTGACCAAGCTTTCACCCCTTCCTGAGCTAACCCTAGTTTGCATTCCAAAATCAAGAGTTACCCTTAGGGTTAACCCTAGCTAACCCTAGGGTTAGAGTTGGGGTTAACCCTAAGTCTCGGTAGCCGAGTGGTCTCCGTAGCTTTTTGTCAACTTTGAGGTCCCAGGTTCGATTCCCACTTGCGCTATTGGTATTTTTTTTATTTTTTTCAAGTCAAACACTGCCTCCTGAATCATTTTCAGACAACAAAATAATTTTATCAAAATTGGGCAAGGCTGTGCATAGCTAACCCTAATTTTCTTTCTACCGATTTAAGCCCTCTTTGCACCATTTGCTGGTAAGGAGAAACTTCAAACTGACCTATTAAACCTCTCTAAGATCATTTTTTCGGAACCAAATTGCGTTGGACGTGTGCGCTACGACGTGCTCTTTCATTTGGTATGCGGAAGTCTTATATTTGACCAAGCTTTCACCCCTTCCTGAGCTAACCCTAGTTTGCATTCCAAAATCAAGAGTTACCCTTAGGGTTAACCCTAGCTAACCCTAGGGTTAGAGTTGGGGTTAACCCTAAGTCTCGGTAGCCGAGTGGTCTCCGTAGCTTTTTGTCAACTTTGAGGTCCCAGGTTCGATTCCCACTTGCGCTATTGGTATTTTTTTTATTTTTTTCAAGTCAAACACTGCCTCCTGAATCATTTTCAGACAACAAAATAATTTTATCAAAATTGGGCAAGGCTGTGCATAGCTAACCCTAATTTTCTTTCTACCGATTTAAGCCCTCTTTGCACCATTTGCTGGTAAGGAGAAACTTCAAACTGACCTATTAAACCTCTCTAAGATCATTTTTTCGGAACCAAATTGCGTTGGACGTGTGCGCTACGACGTGCTCTTTCATTTGGTATGCGGAAGTCTTATATTTGACCAAGCTTTCACCCCTTCCTGAGCTAACCCTAGTTTGCATTCCAAAATCAAGAGTTACCCTTAGGGTTAACCCTAGCTAACCCTAGGGTTAGAGTTGGGGTTAACCCTAAGTCTCGGTAGCCGAGTGGTCTCCGTAGCTTTTTGTCAACTTTGAGGTCCCAGGTTCGATTCCCACTTGCGCTATTGGTATTTTTTTTATTTTTTTCAAGTCAAACACTGCCTCCTGAATCATTTTCAGACAACAAAATAATTTTATCAAAATTGGGCAAGGCTGTGCATAGCTAACCCTAATTTTCTTTCTACCGATTTAAGCCCTCTTTGCACCATTTGCTGGTAAGGAGAAACTTCAAACTGACCTATTAAACCTCTCTAAGATCATTTTTTCGGAACCAAATTGCGTTGGACGTGTGCGCTACGACGTGCTCTTTCATTTGGTATGCGGAAGTCTTATATTTGACCAAGCTTTCACCCCTTCCTGAGCTAACCCTAGTTTGCATTCCAAAATCAAGAGTTACCCTTAGGGTTAACCCTAGCTAACCCTAGGGTTAGAGTTGGGGTTAACCCTAAGTCTCGGTAGCCGAGTGGTCTCCGTAGCTTTTTGTCAACTTTGAGGTCCCAGGTTCGATTCCCACTTGCGCTATTGGTATTTTTTTTATTTTTTTCAAGTCAAACACTGCCTCCTGAATCATTTTCAGACAACAAAATAATTTTATCAAAATTGGGCAAGGCTGTGCATAGCTAACCCTAATTTTCTTTCTACCGATTTAAGCCCTCTTTGCACCATTTGCTGGTAAGGAGAAACTTCAAACTGACCTATTAAACCTCTCTAAGATCATTTTTTCGGAACCAAATTGCGTTGGACGTGTGCGCTACGACGTGCTCTTTCATTTGGTATGCGGAAGTCTTATATTTGACCAAGCTTTCACCCCTTCCTGAGCTAACCCTAGTTTGCATTCCAAAATCAAGAGTTACCCTTAGGGTTAACCCTAGCTAACCCTAGGGTTAGAGTTGGGGTTAACCCTAAGTCTCGGTAGCCGAGTGGTCTCCGTAGCTTTTTGTCAACTTTGAGGTCCCAGGTTCGATTCCCACTTGCGCTATTGGTATTTTTTTTATTTTTTTCAAGTCAAACACTGCCTCCTGAATCATTTTCAGACAACAAAATAATTTTATCAAAATTGGGCAAGGCTGTGCATAGCTAACCCTAATTTTCTTTCTACCGATTTAAGCCCTCTTTGCACCATTTGCTGGTAAGGAGAAACTTCAAACTGACCTATTAAACCTCTCTAAGATCATTTTTTCGGAACCAAATTGCGTTGGACGTGTGCGCTACGACGTGCTCTTTCATTTGGTATGCGGAAGTCTTATATTTGACCAAGCTTTCACCCCTTCCTGAGCTAACCCTAGTTTGCATTCCAAAATCAAGAGTTACCCTTAGGGTTAACCCTAGCTAACCCTAGGGTTAGAGTTGGGGTTAACCCTAAGTCTCGGTAGCCGAGTGGTCTCCGTAGCTTTTTGTCAACTTTGAGGTCCCAGGTTCGATTCCCACTTGCGCTATTGGTATTTTTTTTATTTTTTTCAAGTCAAACACTGCCTCCTGAATCATTTTCAGACAACAAAATAATTTTATCAAAATTGGGCAAGGCTGTGCATAGCTAACCCTAATTTTCTTTCTACCGATTTAAGCCCTCTTTGCACCATTTGCTGGTAAGGAGAAACTTCAAACTGACCTATTAAACCTCTCTAAGATCATTTTTTCGGAACCAAATTGCGTTGGACGTGTGCGCTACGACGTGCTCTTTCATTTGGTATGCGGAAGTCTTATATTTGACCAAGCTTTCACCCCTTCCTGAGCTAACCCTAGTTTGCATTCCAAAATCAAGAGTTACCCTTAGGGTTAACCCTAGCTAACCCTAGGGTTAGAGTTGGGGTTAACCCTAAGTCTCGGTAGCCGAGTGGTCTCCGTAGCTTTTTGTCAACTTTGAGGTCCCAGGTTCGATTCCCACTTGCGCTATTGGTATTTTTTTTATTTTTTTCAAGTCAAACACTGCCTCCTGAATCATTTTCAGACAACAAAATAATTTTATCAAAATTGGGCAAGGCTGTGCATAGCTAACCCTAATTTTCTTTCTACCGATTTAAGCCCTCTTTGCACCATTTGCTGGTAAGGAGAAACTTCAAACTGACCTATTAAACCTCTCTAAGATCATTTTTTCGGAACCAAATTGCGTTGGACGTGTGCGCTACGACGTGCTCTTTCATTTGGTATGCGGAAGTCTTATATTTGACCAAGCTTTCACCCCTTCCTGAGCTAACCCTAGTTTGCATTCCAAAATCAAGAGTTACCCTTAGGGTTAACCCTAGCTAACCCTAGGGTTAGAGTTGGGGTTAACCCTAAGTCTCGGTAGCCGAGTGGTCTCCGTAGCTTTTTGTCAACTTTGAGGTCCCAGGTTCGATTCCCACTTGCGCTATTGGTATTTTTTTTATTTTTTTCAAGTCAAACACTGCCTCCTGAATCATTTTCAGACAACAAAATAATTTTATCAAAATTGGGCAAGGCTGTGCATAGCTAACCCTAATTTTCTTTCTACCGATTTAAGCCCTCTTTGCACCATTTGCTGGTAAGGAGAAACTTCAAACTGACCTATTAAACCTCTCTAAGATCATTTTTTCGGAACCAAATTGCGTTGGACGTGTGCGCTACGACGTGCTCTTTCATTTGGTATGCGGAAGTCTTATATTTGACCAAGCTTTCACCCCTTCCTGAGCTAACCCTAGTTTGCATTCCAAAATCAAGAGTTACCCTTAGGGTTAACCCTAGCTAACCCTAGGGTTAGAGTTGGGGTTAACCCTAAGTCTCGGTAGCCGAGTGGTCTCCGTAGCTTTTTGTCAACTTTGAGGTCCCAGGTTCGATTCCCACTTGCGCTATTGGTATTTTTTTTATTTTTTTCAAGTCAAACACTGCCTCCTGAATCATTTTCAGACAACAAAATAATTTTATCAAAATTGGGCAAGGCTGTGCATAGCTAACCCTAATTTTCTTTCTACCGATTTAAGCCCTCTTTGCACCATTTGCTGGTAAGGAGAAACTTCAAACTGACCTATTAAACCTCTCTAAGATCATTTTTTCGGAACCAAATTGCGTTGGACGTGTGCGCTACGACGTGCTCTTTCATTTGGTATGCGGAAGTCTTATATTTGACCAAGCTTTCACCCCTTCCTGAGCTAACCCTAGTTTGCATTCCAAAATCAAGAGTTACCCTTAGGGTTAACCCTAGCTAACCCTAGGGTTAGAGTTGGGGTTAACCCTAAGTCTCGGTAGCCGAGTGGTCTCCGTAGCTTTTTGTCAACTTTGAGGTCCCAGGTTCGATTCCCACTTGCGCTATTGGTATTTTTTTTATTTTTTTCAAGTCAAACACTGCCTCCTGAATCATTTTCAGACAACAAAATAATTTTATCAAAATTGGGCAAGGCTGTGCATAGCTAACCCTAATTTTCTTTCTACCGATTTAAGCCCTCTTTGCACCATTTGCTGGTAAGGAGAAACTTCAAACTGACCTATTAAACCTCTCTAAGATCATTTTTTCGGAACCAAATTGCGTTGGACGTGTGCGCTACGACGTGCTCTTTCATTTGGTATGCGGAAGTCTTATATTTGACCAAGCTTTCACCCCTTCCTGAGCTAACCCTAGTTTGCATTCCAAAATCAAGAGTTACCCTTAGGGTTAACCCTAGCTAACCCTAGGGTTAGAGTTGGGGTTAACCCTAAGTCTCGGTAGCCGAGTGGTCTCCGTAGCTTTTTGTCAACTTTGAGGTCCCAGGTTCGATTCCCACTTGCGCTATTGGTATTTTTTTTATTTTTTTCAAGTCAAACACTGCCTCCTGAATCATTTTCAGACAACAAAATAATTTTATCAAAATTGGGCAAGGCTGTGCATAGCTAACCCTAATTTTCTTTCTACCGATTTAAGCCCTCTTTGCACCATTTGCTGGTAAGGAGAAACTTCAAACTGACTTATTAAACCTCTCTAAGATCATTTTTTCGGAACCAAATTGCGTTGGACGTGTGCGCTACGACGTGCTCTTTCATTTGGTATGCGGAAGTCTTATATTTGACCAAGCTTTCACCCCTTCCTGAGCTAACCCTAGTTTGCATTCCAAAATCAAGAGTTACCCTTAGGGTTAACCCTAGCTAACCCTAGGGTTAGAGTTGGGGTTAACCCTAAGTCTCGGTAGCCGAGTGGTCTCCGTAGCTTTTTGTCAACTTTGAGGTCCCAGGTTCGATTCCCACTTGCGCTATTGGTATTTTTTTTATTTTTTTCAAGTCAAACACTGCCTCCTGAATCATTTTCAGACAACAAAATAATTTTATCAAAATTGGGCAAGGCTGTGCATAGCTAACCCTAATTTTCTTTCTACCGATTTAAGCCCTCTTTGCACCATTTGCTGGTAAGGAGAAACTTCAAACTGACCTATTAAACCTCTCTAAGATCATTTTTTCGGAACCAAATTGCGTTGGACGTGTGCGCTACGACGTGCTCTTTCATTTGGTATGCGGAAGTCTTATATTTGACCAAGCTTTCACCCCTTCCTGAGCTAACCCTAGTTTGCATTCCAAAATCAAGAGTTACCCTTAGGGTTAACCCTAGCTAACCCTAGGGTTAGAGTTGGGGTTAACCCTAAGTCTCGGTAGCCGAGTGGTCTCCGTAGCTTTTTGTCAACTTTGAGGTCCCAGGTTCGATTCCCACTTGCGCTATTGGTATTTTTTTTATTTTTTTCAAGTCAAACACTGCCTCCTGAATCATTTTCAGACAACAAAATAATTTTATCAAAATTGGGCAAGGCTGTGCATAGCTAACCCTAATTTTCTTTCTACCGATTTAAGCCCTCTTTGCACCATTTGCTGGTAAGGAGAAACTTCAAACTGACCTATTAAACCTCTCTAAGATCATTTTTTCGGAACCAAATTGCGTTGGACGTGTGCGCTACGACGTGCTCTTTCATTTGGTATGCGGAAGTCTTATATTTGACCAAGCTTTCACCCCTTCCTGAGCTAACCCTAGTTTGCATTCCAAAATCAAGAGTTACCCTTAGGGTTAACCCTAGCTAACCCTAGGGTTAGAGTTGGGGTTAACCCTAAGTCTCGGTAGCCGAGTGGTCTCCGTAGCTTTTTGTCAACTTTGAGGTCCCAGGTTCGATTCCCACTTGCGCTATTGGTATTTTTTTTATTTTTTTCAAGTCAAACACTGCCTCCTGAATCATTTTCAGACAACAAAATAATTTTATCAAAATTGGGCAAGGCTGTGCATAGCTAACCCTAATTTTCTTTCTACCGATTTAAGCCCTCTTTGCACCATTTGCTGGTAAGGAGAAACTTCAAACTGACCTATTAAACCTCTCTAAGATCATTTTTTCGGAACCAAATTGCGTTGGACGTGTGCGCTACGACGTGCTCTTTCATTTGGTATGCGGAAGTCTTATATTTGACCAAGCTTTCACCCCTTCCTGAGCTAACCCTAGTTTGCATTCCAAAATCAAGAGTTACCCTTAGGGTTAACCCTAGCTAACCCTAGGGTTAGAGTTGGGGTTAACCCTAAGTCTCGGTAGCCGAGTGGTCTCCGTAGCTTTTTGTCAACTTTGAGGTCCCAGGTTCGATTCCCACTTGCGCCATTGGTATTTTTTTTATTTTTTTCAAGTCAAACACTGCCTCCTGAATCATTTTCAGACAACAAAATAATTTTATCAAAATTGGGCAAGGCTGTGCATAGCTAACCCTAATTTTCTTTCTACCGATTTAAGCCCTCTTTGCACCATTTGCTGGTAAGGAGAAACTTCAAACTGACCTATTAAACCTCTCTAAGATCATTTTTTCGGAACCAAATTGCGTTGGACGTGTGCGCTACGACGTGCTCTTTCATTTGGTATGCGGAAGTCTTATATTTGACCAAGCTTTCACCCCTTCCTGAGCTAACCCTAGTTTGCATTCCAAAATCAAGAGTTACCCTTAGGGTTAACCCTAGCTAACCCTAGGGTTAGAGTTGGGGTTAACCCTAAGTCTCGGTAGCCGAGTGGTCTCCGTAGCTTTTTGTCAACTTTGAGGTCCCAGGTTCGATTCCCACTTGCGCTATTGGTATTTTTTTTATTTTTTTCAAGTCAAACACTGCCTCCTGAATCATTTTCAGACAACAAAATAATTTTATCAAAATTGGGCAAGGCTGTGCATAGCTAACCCTAATTTTCTTTCTACCGATTTAAGCCCTCTTTGCACCATTTGCTGGTAAGGAGAAACTTCAAACTGACCTATTAAACCTCTCTAAGATCATTTTTTCGGAACCAAATTGCGTTGGACGTGTGCGCTACGACGTGCTCTTTCATTTGGTATGCGGAAGTCTTATATTTGACCAAGCTTTCACCCCTTCCTGAGCTAACCCTAGTTTGCATTCCAAAATCAAGAGTTACCCTTAGGGTTAACCCTAGCTAACCCTAGGGTTAGAGTTGGGGTTAACCCTAAGTCTCGGTAGCCGAGTGGTCTCCGTAGCTTTTTGTCAACTTTGAGGTCCCAGGTTCGATTCCCACTTGCGCCATTGGTATTTTTTTTATTTTTTTCAAGTCAAACACTGCCTCCTGAATCATTTTCAGACAACAAAATAATTTTATCAAAATTGGGCAAGGCTGTGCATAGCTAACCCTAATTTTCTTTCTACCGATTTAAGCCCTCTTTGCACCATTTGCTGGTAAGGAGAAACTTCAAACTGACCTATTAAACCTCTCTAAGATCATTTTTTCGGAACCAAATTGCGTTGGACGTGTGCGCTACGACGTGCTCTTTCATTTGGTATGCGGAAGTCTTATATTTGACCAAGCTTTCACCCCTTCCTGAGCTAACCCTAGTTTGCATTCCAAAATCAAGAGTTACCCTTAGGGTTAACCCTAGCTAACCCTAGGGTTAGAGTTGGGGTTAACCCTAAGTCTCGGTAGCCGAGTGGTCTCCGTAGCTTTTTGTCAACTTTGAGGTCCCAGGTTCGATTCCCACTTGCGCTATTGGTATTTTTTTTATTTTTTTCAAGTCAAACACTGCCTCCTGAATCATTTTCAGACAACAAAATAATTTTATCAAAATTGGGCAAGGCTGTGCATAGCTAACCCTAATTTTCTTTCTACCGATTTAAGCCCTCTTTGCACCATTTGCTGGTAAGGAGAAACTTCAAACTGACCTATTAAACCTCTCTAAGATCATTTTTTCGGAACCAAATTGCGTTGGACGTGTGCGCTACGACGTGCTCTTTCATTTGGTATGCGGAAGTCTTATATTTGACCAAGCTTTCACCCCTTCCTGAGCTAACCCTAGTTTGCATTCCAAAATCAAGAGTTACCCTTAGGGTTAACCCTAGCTAACCCTAGGGTTAGAGTTGGGGTTAACCCTAAGTCTCGGTAGCCGAGTGGTCTCCGTAGCTTTTTGTCAACTTTGAGGTCCCAGGTTCGATTCCCACTTGCGCTATTGGTATTTTTTTTATTTTTTTCAAGTCAAACACTGCCTCCTGAATCATTTTCAGACAACAAAATAATTTTATCAAAATTGGGCAAGGCTGTGCATAGCTAACCCTAATTTTCTTTCTACCGATTTAAGCCCTCTTTGCACCATTTGCTGGTAAGGAGAAACTTCAAACTGACCTATTAAACCTCTCTAAGATCATTTTTTCGGAACCAAATTGCGTTGGACGTGTGCGCTACGACGTGCTCTTTCATTTGGTATGCGGAAGTCTTATATTTGACCAAGCTTTCACCCCTTCCTGAGCTAACCCTAGTTTGCATTCCAAAATCAAGAGTTACCCTTAGGGTTAACCCTAGCTAACCCTAGGGTTAGAGTTGGGGTTAACCCTAAGTCTCGGTAGCCGAGTGGTCTCCGTAGCTTTTTGTCAACTTTGAGGTCCCAGGTTCGATTCCCACTTGCGCTATTGGTATTTTTTTTATTTTTTTCAAGTCAAACACTGCCTCCTGAATCATTTTCAGACAACAAAATAATTTTATCAAAATTGGGCAAGGCTGTGCATAGCTAACCCTAATTTTCTTTCTACCGATTTAAGCCCTCTTTGCACCATTTGCTGGTAAGGAGAAACTTCAAACTGACCTATTAAACCTCTCTAAGATCATTTTTTCGGAACCAAATTGCGTTGGACGTGTGCGCTACGACGTGCTCTTTCATTTGGTATGCGGAAGTCTTATATTTGACCAAGCTTTCACCCCTTCCTGAGCTAACCCTAGTTTGCATTCCAAAATCAAGAGTTACCCTTAGGGTTAACCCTAGCTAACCCTAGGGTTAGAGTTGGGGTTAACCCTAAGTCTCGGTAGCCGAGTGCTCTCCGTAGCTTTTTGTCAACTTTGAGGTCCCAGGTTCGATTCCCACTTGCGCTATTGGTATTTTTTTTTTTTTTTCAAGTCAAACACTGCCTCCTGAATCATTTTCAGACAACAAAATAATTTTATCAAAATTGGGCAAGGCTGTGCATAGCTAACCCTAATTTTCTTTCTACCGATTTAAGCCCTCTTTGCACCATTTGCTGGTAAGGAGAAACTTCAAACTGACCTATTAAACCTCTCTAAGATCATTTTTTCGGAACCAAATTGCGTTGGACGTGTGCGCTACGACGTGCTCTTTCATTTGGTATGCGGAAGTCTTATATTTGACCAAGCTTTCACCCCTTCCTGAGCTAACCCTAGTTTGCATTCCAAAATCAAGAGTTACCCTTAGGGTTAACCCTAGCTAACCCTAGGGTTAGAGTTGGGGTTAACCCTAAGTCTCGGTAGCCGAGTGGTCTCCGTAGCTTTTTGTCAACTTTGAGGTCCCAGGTTCGATTCCCACTTGCGCTATTGGTATTTTTTTTATTTTTTTCAAGTCAAACACTGCCTCCTGAATCATTTTCAGACAACAAAATAATTTTATCAAAATTGGGCAAGGCTGTGCATAGCTAACCCTAATTTTCTTTCTACCGATTTAAGCCCTCTTTGCACCATTTGCTGGTAAGGAGAAACTTCAAACTGACCTATTAAACCTCTCTAAGATCATTTTTTCGGAACCAAATTGCGTTGGACGTGTGCGCTACGACGTGCTCTTTCATTTGGTATGCGGAAGTCTTATATTTGACCAAGCTTTCACCCCTTCCTGAGCTAACCCTAGTTTGCATTCCAAAATCAAGAGTTACCCTTAGGGTTAACCCTAGCTAACCCTAGGGTTAGAGTTGGGGTTAACCCTAAGTCTCGGTAGCCGAGTGGTCTCCGTAGCTTTTTGTCAACTTTGAGGTCCCAGGTTCGATTCCCACTTGCGCTATTGGTATTTTTTTTATTTTTTTCAAGTCAAACACTGCCTCCTGAATCATTTTCAGACAACAAAATAATTTTATCAAAATTGGGCAAGGCTGTGCATAGCTAACCCTAATTTTCTTTCTACCGATTTAAGCCCTCTTTGCACCATTTGCTGGTAAGGAGAAACTTCAAACTGACCTATTAAACCTCTCTAAGATCATTTTTTCGGAACCAAATTGCGTTGGACGTGTGCGCTACGACGTGCTCTTTCATTTGGTATGCGGAAGTCTTATATTTGACCAAGCTTTCACCCCTTCCTGAGCTAACCCTAGTTTGCATTCCAAAATCAAGAGTTACCCTTAGGGTTAACCCTAGCTAACCCTAGGGTTAGAGTTGGGGTTAACCCTAAGTCTCGGTAGCCGAGTGGTCTCCGTAGCTTTTTGTCAACTTTGAGGTCCCAGGTTCGATTCCCACTTGCGCTATTGGTATTTTTTTTATTTTTTTCAAGTCAAACACTGCCCCCTGAATCATTTTCAGACAACAAAATAATTTTATCAAAATTGGGCAAGGCTGTGCATAGCTAACCCTAATTTTCTTTCTACCGATTTAAGCCCTCTTTGCACCATTTGCTGGTAAGGAGAAACTTCAAACTGACCTATTAAACCTCTCTAAGATCATTTTTTCGGAACCAAATTGCGTTGGACGTGTGCGCTACGACGTGCTCTTTCATTTGGTATGCGGAAGTCTTGTATTTGACCAAGCTTTCACCCCTTCCTGAGCTAACCCTAGTTTGCATTCCAAAATCAAGAGTTACCCTTAGGGTTAACCCTAGCTAACCCTAGGGTTAGAGTTGGGGTTAACCCTAAGTCTCGGTAGCCGAGTGGTCTCCGTAGCTTTTTGTCAACTTTGAGGTCCCAGGTTCGATTCCCACTTGCGCTATTGGTATTTTTTTTATTTTTTTCAAGTCAAACACTGCCTCCTGAATCATTTTCAGACAACAAAATAATTTTATCAAAATTGGGCAAGGCTGTGCATAGCTAACCCTAATTTTCTTTCTACCGATTTAAGCCCTCTTTGCACCATTTGCTGGTAAGGAGAAACTGCAAACTGACCTATTAAACCTCTCTAAGATCATTTTTTCGGAACCAAATTGCGTTGGACGTGTGCGCTACGACGTGCTCTTTCATTTGGTATGCGGAAGTCTTGTATTTGACCAAGCTTTCACCCCTTCCTGAGCTAACCCTAGTTTGCATTCCAAAATCAAGAGTTACCCTTAGGGTTAACCCTAGCTAACCCTAGGGTTAGAGTTGGGGTTAACCCTAAGTCTCGGTAGCCGAGTGGTCTCCGTAGCTTTTTGTCAATTTTGAGGTCCCAGGTTCGATTCCCACTTGCGCTATTGGTATTTTTTTTATTTTTTTCAAGTCAAACACTGCCTCCTGAATCATTTTCAGACAACAAAATAATTTTATCAAAATTGGGCAAGGCTGTGCATAGCTAACCCTAATTTTCTTTCTACCGATTTAAGCCCTCTTTGCACCATTTGCTGGTAAGGAGAAACTTCAAACTGACCTATTAAACCTCTCTAAGATCATTTTTTCGGAACCAAATTGCGTTGGACGTGTGCGCTACGACGTGCTCTTTCATTTGGTATGCGGAAGTCTTGTATTTGACCAAGCTTTCACCCCTTCCTGAGCTAACCCTAGTTTGCATTCCAAAATCAAGAGTTACCCTTAGGGTTAACCCTAGCTAACCCTAGGGTTAGAGTTGGGGTTAACCCTAAGTCTCGGTAGCCGAGTGGTCTCCGTAGCTTTTTGTCAACTTTGAGGTCCCAGGTTCGATTCCCACTTGCGCTATTGGTATTTTTTTTATTTTTTTCAAGTCAAACACTGCCTCCTGAATCATTTTCAGACAACAAAATAATTTTATCAAAATTGGGCAAGGCTGTGCATAGCTAACCCTAATTTTCTTTCTACCGATTTAAGCCCTCTTTGCACCATTTGCTGGTAAGGAGAAACTTCAAACTGACCTATTAAACCTCTCTAAGATCATTTTTTCGGAACCAAATTGCGTTGGACGTGTGCGCTACGACGTGCTCTTTCATTTGGTATGCGGAAGTCTTATATTTGACCAAGCTTTCACCCCTTCCTGAGCTAACCCTAGTTTGCATTCCAAAATCAAGAGTTACCCTTAGGGTTAACCCCAACTCTAACCCTAGGGTTAGCTAGGGTTAACCCTAAGGGTAACCCTAGGGTTAGAGTTGGGGTTAACCCTAAGTCTCGGTAGCCGAGTGGTCTCCGTAGCTTTTTGTCAACTTTGAGGTCCCAGGTTCGATTCCCACTTGCGCTATTGGTATTTTTTTTATTTTTTTCAAGTCAAACACTGCCTCCTGAATCATTTTCAGACAACAAAATAATTTTATCAAAATTGGGCAAGGCTGTGCATAGCTAACCCTAATTTTTTTTCTACCGATTTAACCCTAGGGTTAGAGTTGGGGTTAACCCTAAGTCTCGGTAGCCGAGTGGTCTCCGTAGCTTTTTGTCAACTTTGAGGTCCCAGGTTCGATTCCCACTTGCGCTATTGGTATTTTTTTTATTTTTTTCAAGTCAAACACTGCCTCCTGAATCATTTTCAGACAACAAAATAATTTTATCAAAATTGGGCAAGGCTGTGCATAGCTAACCCTAATTTTCTTTCTACCGATTTAAGCCCTCTTTGCACCATTTGCTGGTAAGGAGAAACTTCAAACTGACCTATTAAACCTCTCTAAGATCATTTTTTCGGAACCAAATTGCGTTGGACGTGTGCGCTACGACGTGCTCTTTCATTTGGTATGCGGAAGTCTTGTATTTGACCAAGCTTTCACCCCTTCCTGAGCTAACCCTAGTTTGCATTCCAAAATCAAGAGTTACCCTTAGGGTTAACCCTAGCTAACCCTAGGGTTAGAGTTGGGGTTAACCCTAAGTCTCGGTAGCCGAGTGGTCTCCGTAGCTTTTTGTCAACTTTGAGGTCCCAGGTTCGATTCCCACTTGCGCTATTGGTATTTTTTTTATTTTTTTCAAGTCAAACACTGCCTCCTGAATCATTTTCAGACAACAAAATAATTTTATCAAAATTGGGCAAGGCTGTGCATAGCTAACCCTAATTTTCTTTCTACCGATTTAAACCCTCTTTGCACCATTTGCTGGTAAGGAGAAACTTCAAACTGACCTATTAAACCTCTCTAAGATCATTTTTTCGGAACCAAATTGCGTTGGACGTGTGCGCTACGACGTGCTCTTTCATTTGGTATGCGGAAGTCTTGTATTTGACCAAGCTTTCACCCCTTCCTGAGCTAACCCTAGTTTGCATTCCAAAATCAAGAGTTACCCTTAGGGTTAACCCTAGCTAACCCTAGGGTTAGAGTTGGGGTTAACCCTAAGTCTCGGTAGCCGAGTGGTCTCCGTAGCTTTTTGTCAACTTTGAGGTCCCAGGTTCGATTCCCACTTGCGCTATTGGTATTTTTTTTATTTTTTTCAAGTCAAACACTGCCTCCTGAATCATTTTCAGACAACAAAATAATTTTATCAAAATTGGGCAAGGCTGTGCATAGCTAACCCTAATTTTCTTTCTACCGATTTAAGCCCTCTTTGCACCATTTGCTGGTAAGGAGAAACTTCAAACTGACCTATTAAACCTCTCTAAGATCATTTTTTCGGAACCAAATTGCGTTGGACGTGTGCGCTACGACGTGCTCTTTCATTTGGTATGCGGAAGTCTTATATTTGACCAAGCTTTCACCCCTTCCTGAGCTAACCCTAGTTTGCATTCCAAAATCAAGAGTTACCCTTAGGGTTAACCCTAGCTAACCCTAGGGTTAGAGTTGGGGTTAACCCTAAGTCTCGGTAGCCGAGTGGTCTCCGTAGCTTTTTGTCAACTTTGAGGTCCCAGGTTCGATTCCCACTTGCGCTATTGGTATTTTTTTTATTTTTTTCAAGTCAAACACTGCCTCCTGAATCATTTTCAGACAACAAAATAATTTTATCAAAATTGGGCAAGGCTGTGCATAGCTAACCCTAATTTTCTTTCTACCGATTTAAGCCCTCTTTGCACCATTTGCTGGTAAGGAGAAACTTCAAACTGACCTATTAAACCTCTCTAAGATCATTTTTTCGGAACCAAATTGCGTTGGACGTGTGCGCTACGACGTGCTCTTTCATTTGGTATGCGGAAGTCTTATATTTGACCAAGCTTTCACCCCTTCCTGAGCTAACCCTAGTTTGCATTCCAAAATCAAGAGTTACCCTTAGGGTTAACCCTAGCTAACCCTAGGGTTAGAGTTGGGGTTAACCCTAAGTCTCGGTAGCCGAGTGGTCTCCGTAGCTTTTTGTCAACTTTGAGGTCCCAGGTTCGATTCCCACTTGCGCTATTGGTATTTTTTTTATTTTTTTCAAGTCAAACACTGCCTCCTGAATCATTTTCAGACAACAAAATAATTTTATCAAAATTGGGCAAGGCTGTGCATAGCTAACCCTAATTTTCTTTCTACCGATTTAAGCCCTCTTTGCACCATTTGCTGGTAAGGAGAAACTTCAAACTGACCTATTAAACCTCTCTAAGATCATTTTTTCGGAACCAAATTGCGTTGGACGTGTGCGCTACGACGTGCTCTTTCATTTGGTATGCGGAAGTCTTATATTTGACCAAGCTTTCACCCCTTCCTGAGCTAACCCTAGTTTGCATTCCAAAATCAAGAGTTACCCTTAGGGTTAACCCTAGCTAACCCTAGGGTTAGAGTTGGGGTTAACCCTAAGTCTCGGTAGCCGAGTGGTCTCCGTAGCTTTTTGTCAACTTTGAGGTCCCAGGTTCGATTCCCACTTGCGCTATTGGTATTTTTTTTATTTTTTTCAAGTCAAACACTGCCTCCTGAATCATTTTCAGACAACAAAATAATTTTATCAAAATTGGGCAAGGCTGTGCATAGCTAACCCTAATTTTTTTTCTACCGATTTAAGCCCTCTTTGCACCATTTGCTGGTAAGGAGAAACTTCAAACTGACCTATTAAACCTCTCTAAGATCATTTTTTCGGAACCAAATTGCGTTGGACGTGTGCGCTACGACGTGCTCTTTCATTTGGTATGCGGAAGTCTTATATTTGACCAAGCTTTCACCCCTTCCTGAGCTAACCCTAGTTTGCATTCCAAAATCAAGAGTTACCCTTAGGGTTAACCCTAGCTAACCCTAGGGTTAGTGTTGGGGTTAACCCTAAGTCTCGGTAGCCGAGTGGTCTCCGTAGCTTTTTGTCAACTTTGAGGTCCCAGGTTCGATTCCCACTTGCGCTATTGGTATTTTTTTTATTTTTTTCAAGTCAAACACTGCCTCCTGAATCATTTTCAGACAACAAAATAATTTTATCAAAATTGGGCAAGGCTGTGCATAGCTAACCCTAATTTTCTTTCTACCGATTTAAGCCCTCTTTGCACCATTTGCTGGTAAGGAGAAACTTCAAACTGACCTATTAAACCTCTCTAAGATCATTTTTTCGGAACCAAATTGCGTTGGACGTGTGCGCTACGACGTGCTCTTTCATTTGGTATGCGGAAGTCTTATATTTGACCAAGCTTTCACCCCTTCCTGAGCTAACCCTAGTTTGCATTCCAAAATCAAGAGTTACCCTTAGGGTTAACCCTAGCTAACCCTAGGGTTAGAGTTGGGGTTAACCCTAAGTCTCGGTAGCCGAGTGGTCTCCGTAGCTTTTTGTCAACTTTGAGGTCCCAGGTTCGATTCCCACTTGCGCTATTGGTATTTTTTTTATTTTTTTCAAGTCAAACACTGCCTCCTGAATCATTTTCAGACAACAAAATAATTTTATCAAAATTGGGCAAGGCTGTGCATAGCTAACCCTAATTTTCTTTCTACCGATTTAAGCCCTCTTTGCACCATTTGCTGGTAAGGAGAAACTTCAAACTGACCTATTAAACCTCTCTAAGATCATTTTTTCGGAACCAAATTGCGTTGGACGTGTGCGCTACGACGTGCTCTTTCATTTGGTATGCGGAAGTCTTATATTTGACCAAGCTTTCACCCCTTCCTGAGCTAACCCTAGTTTGCATTCCAAAATCAAGAGTTACCCTTAGGGTTAACCCTAGCTAACCCTAGGGTTAGAGTTGGGGTTAACCCTAAGTCTCGGTAGCCGAGTGGTCTCCGTAGCTTTTTGTCAACTTTGAGGTCCCAGGTTCGATTCCCACTTGCGCTATTGGTATTTTTTTTATTTTTTTCAAGTCAAACACTGCCTCCTGAATCATTTTCAGACAACAAAATAATTTTATCAAAATTGGGCAAGGCTGTGCATAGCTAACCCTAATTTTCTTTCTACCGATTTAAGCCCTCTTTGCACCATTTGCTGGTAAGGAGAAACTTCAAACTGACCTATTAAACCTCTCTAAGATCATTTTTTCGGAACCAAATTGCGTTGGACGTGTGCGCTACGACGTGCTCTTTCATTTGGTATGCGGAAGTCTTATATTTGACCAAGCATTCACCCCTTCCTGAGCTAACCCTAGTTTGCATTCCAAAATCAAGAGTTACCCTTAGGGTTAACCCTAGCTAACCCTAGGGTTAGAGTTGGGGTTAACCCTAAGTCTCGGTAGCCGAGTGGTCTCCGTAGCTTTTTGTCAACTTTGAGGTCCCAGGTTCGATTCCCACTTGCGCTATTGGTATTTTTTTTATTTTTTTCAAGTCAAACACTGCCTCCTGAATCATTTTCAGACAACAAAATAATTTTATCAAAATTGGGCAAGGCTGTGCATAGCTAACCCTAATTTTCTTTCTACCGATTTAAGCCCTCTTTGCACCATTTGCTGGTAAGGAGAAACTTCAAACTGACCTATTAAACCTCTCTAAGATCATTTTTTCGGAACCAAATTGCGTTGGACGTGTGCGCTACGACGTGCTCTTTCATTTGGTATGCGGAAGTCTTATATTTGACCAAGCTTTCACCCCTTCCTGAGCTAACCCTAGTTTGCATTCCAAAATCAAGAGTTACCCTTAGGGTTAACCCTAGCTAACCCTAGGGTTAGAGTTGGGGTTAACCCTAAGTCTCGGTAGCCGAGTGGTCTCCGTAGCTTTTTGTCAACTTTGAGGTCCCAGGTTCGATTCCCACTTGCGCTATTGGTATTTTTTTTATTTTTTTCAAGTCAAACACTGCCTCCTGAATCATTTTCAGACAACAAAATAATTTTATCAAAATTGGGCAAGGCTGTGCATAGCTAACCCTAATTTTCTTTCTACCGATTTAAGCCCTCTTTGCACCATTTGCTGGTAAGGAGAAACTTCAAACTGACCTATTAAACCTCTCTAAGATCATTTTTTCGGAACCAAATTGCGTTGGACGTGTGCGCTACGACGTGCTCTTTCATTTGGTATGCGGAAGTCTTATATTTGACCAAGCTTTCACCCCTTCCTGAGCTAACCCTAGTTTGCATTCCAAAATCAAGAGTTACCCTTAGGGTTAACCCTAGCTAACCCTAGGGTTAGAGTTGGGGTTAACCCTAAGTCTCGGTAGCCGAGTGGTCTCCGTAGCTTTTTGTCCACTTCCGGTCGAGTATTCATACTGTCAAGACGTGTTTACATCGCTCTCCAGAGATTACCCAACCGTGAAATTATGATCTAACTTAGTTACAATTTGGTGATTAATGTTAATGTAGACGTTATCATAGTGTATAGAGAACATTACTTGTGATATTTGTACGGGGTTTTATACCTCTCTTGCCCTGAAATATGGGTTCGAGGACTTATTCTAAAGAATGTGTTGTGGAAATAGCGAACGTTGATATCAAACAGGATAATTTGGATTATTTGATTGATAAGATAGAAGAATGTATTGGAGTTGGAAATGTATATGGAGCGATACCGAGGAGACCAGATATTTTAGAAGTTACGGTGAAGGATAAAACCAGTGCGGAAAAACTCAGTACAGGACTCAAAATAGGTGAGAAACATTTCAAATGTCGTATCCCATATTCCCCCTTTATTGTTGTCTCTTTCATGGACATCCCGCCCTATATTGAAGATAGTGTACTGATCGAGAAATTGAGAATATTTAGAATCGAGATTGACGGAGAGGTTGTGCGTCATTTTCATGATAAACATAAGACTATTGAAAACGGAATTCGACATGTGAGATGTATTTTTCCCCCAGAAATTAAGTCCCTACCATGGGGAGTGAAATTAGAATCCATCAATGGCGTTAAAAACTATCGAGTGATTCATAACAATCAAGTTAAAGTGTGCAACAAGTGTTGTTCTGATGAGCATATGATTGCCGATTGCCCCCAAATTAAATGTAGACGATGTCACCAATATGGACATACATGTATGGGTAATTTATGTACGATAAAAATGTGTCATATATGTAAACATTTGGATACTGAGTGTATTTGCTCTGATTATTTCGAAGATGGTTTTAATTGTTCAGCTAACAATTTATCGGTCGACTCTAGTGAAAATCAGCTCACGAATATCGACTCAGATCTAAATTCAATCAGTGTGAACTCTAATTCAATATCTAGTGTACCTGAACAAAAGTCTAAGAAACTACGATTAGATACTGAACAGTGCCCAGTGGTGAATGAACCAGTGACTGAGTCGACACGCGTGGATAATCACCCAAACCTTAATGACTTGCCTCTCCCAGATGTTGATTGTATGATTGAACCCATAGAATGCGATACTGAACAAGAGCTCCCTCCTCCACCCTTACCCTCACCACCTCCCCCCACCCCACCACAACGTGTTGTGTCCCGGAAAGAATTCCATATTATGAAGTCGGATCGCAAGGAAACTGAGGAAAATCCAAAAATCTACCCCCCTGCCCCAGTGTCGCCGTATAAAGCACCCAGAACCCGTAGAAATATATTGGTTACTAAACCTGATCCCGAGCATATTCGAAAGGTGATAAATAAGCGTGATAGTAGGACAAGTGGGAAATCGAACTATTATTAAATTCAGTCTAACTATGGTGAATGTTACTCTAGTGTGTGTATCCTGCTTCTTAATATTAACATTCAACTTATGTACTTTTAACTGTAATAAGCTGAGAACTAATGATAAAATTGATAGTGTTTTTCAGAAACTGTATGCTGTTAATGTTGATATAGCTTGCCTGCAAGAAACGTATTGGGACAGTGAAATAGTTGAAACTATTAAATGCAAGTGGGACGGTTCAATGTTTTATTCCAATTATACTTCAAATTTTCCATCTCGTGGCGTAGCAATTTTGATAAGAAAATCTATTCTTAGTTCAGTGTCTATTATATCCACTTCTACCGACGAAGAAGGCAGGATTGTAACAGTGAGTCTAGACATTAATGACAGGAAATTTATTATATTATGTATTTATGCTCCAAATAACCCTTATTATAGAATTGATTTTTTTAAGCGTATTCACGATTTCATAGATCCTCAGAGGGAAGTTCTTGTTTGTGGTGATTTTAATGAAGTTTTTAACTCTTTTTTAGATCGTGGCAAGGGTCAATCGACCAATAAGGCAAGTTCCCTGGCATTGAATACGTTTACACTTTCGCATAATGTAGTGGATATATTTCGACATAGAAACCCAGATAAGAAAATATTTACCAGGAAATCCATTGTTAATGGTGAACTAAAAGTTAGTCGTATTGACCACATTTTAATCTCCAGATCTTTGTTATGCAATGTTATTAATTCAAATATTCTACATACTACTTTTTCAGATCACAATATAGTTAAGTTATGTATAGACTTTGATAGTTGTAGTAAAGGTCCAGGTGTTTATATATTGAATAATGTACATTTAAATGATAGTAAGTATTGTAAACTAATTAACGATTTAATCGATATAGAAATTAATAATGATTTATATTCTCAAAATCCACTTGTATGGTGGGATAATTTTAAATTTAAGATTAAGAAGACTTCCCAGGATTACTCCCGTAAAGTGAGCAAAGCAAAATACAAGGAACTGTATGATATTCAAAACAAATTAGAGAGGGAATATGCAAGAATTTCAAATAACCCGACTCTTAGCACTGACATAATTATTGATTTAGAAAATCAGCTTAGTAATTATGAAACGGAAAAATGTAAGGGCGCAATCCTTAGAAGTAAAACCTTAAATGCCACAGAAGGTGATAAAAACACAAGCTATTTTCTAAAATTAGAAAAGCAGAGGCAGACAAAAAATGCAATCAATGAGCTCTTAGATAAGGATGGTAATTCCCTTCAGGATACTTTTTCAATCCTTGACCAATGTGTTGACTTTTATAGTAATTTATATAATAAGGACATTAATGAATCTATGAATTATAATTATGTAAATGATATGTGTAGTTCTATATCCAACAAGTTATCAGATAGTGATAAGGAAATGTGTGATGCTCCAATAACCTTAACTGAACTCTCTGATACCTTGAAGGATATGAACAAAGGTAAGAGTCCAGGACTCGATGGGATAACTGTTGAATTTTATTTGAAATTTTGGGATAAGATAGGGCCTATATTTTTAAATATTGTTAATGTAATTTATGATCAACAACTACTTTCTAGGTCTATGAGGAAGGGCATCTTGACGCTGATTTATAAAGAAAAGGGAGATAAAAAAGATCTGAAGAACTTTCGGCCCATATCATTGCTTCAGAATGATTATAAATTAGTGTCAAGAGTCCTTGCTGGTAGACTTAAAAAGGTAATTAGCCAGCTTATTTCTATAGATCAGACCTGTGGTGTTCCAAAGCGCAGCATATTTGATAACATTCATTCAATTAGAGATATCATAGAGTATGCAAACCATGAAAACATAGAGGGTTATTTGTTGTCTTTAGACATGTTTAAAGCATACGATGTTTTATCTCATTTTTATCTTTTTAGTATTTTGCATAGTTTTGGGTTCGGTTATTATTTTACCACGTGGATCACTATTTTATATACTAGTATTGTAAGTACTGTAAAATGTAATGGACATCTATCTACTTTCTTCCCTATTTTACGCAGTATTAGGCAAGGTGATCCTATGAGTACAATGTTGTACGTCTTATGTGCTCAGCCTATGAATAACTTAGTTAAATTGGCTCCCCTTAAGGGAATCCCAATAAAATTTAGCAATGTTACCTCATTAATTTATCAATACGCAGATGACACTAATTTTATTTTTTCTGATCTAAAATCTGTAAATGATATATTTAATGTAATAGAACCATATTGTAAAGCCTCCGGTGCTCGAATTAATGTAGAGAAGAGTGAAATACTCCCCTTAGGTAAAGTTAAAAATCAGCCTTTAAATTCAGATATTCCATTAAAACAAGTTAGTTATATTAAGATATTAGGTGTTTACTTAGGGAATGATACAGCAATTTGTGACGAGTTGAACTGGAATTCAAAACTGAATAAGATGCAGTTGATATGCAATATGTGGAAAGCAAGAAATTTAACTCTTATAGGTAAAATTACTGTAATAAAGTCTTTGATAATGACTCTTATTTACCATAATTTGATGGTTTTATATCTGCCTGATTATATCTATGTTAAGATTAAGAATTTAGTTACAGAATTTATTTGGAATGGAAAACCCCCTCTAATTAAGTATGATGTTTTAATTAATGATGTAATTAATGGTGGTCTTGCTTTACCTGACGTTCGTTATAAGTCATATGCATTTGCTCTTAAATTATTTAAGAAAGTTGGTGATAAAATGGAGCATTTTACATGGAAAGCTATACTCAATTATTTTGTGAAAAGATATTTTAATTCTACTGCTACAGATCTTCTCAAAGTTCATTTGAGTAAATCGTCTTTATTGGAGTTGCCTCCCTTCTACCAGTCAATGTTCTATGCATGGGACATAATCAATCACGGCTACAGACCTGCTCCTTGTACTCTGTATGATATTTCTTTACAACCCCTGTTTAATAATCCCCTAATTAAGTATAATGATAAGGTTCTTAAGTGTAAACTCTTCAGTGATTGTGGCATTACAACCATTTATGATATCATATATTATGTTATTCCTGGTTTCTTACCCTTAGATGAATTGTTGTATGAATGTAGTCATGTGGATCCAAAACCAGAATATGTAACTAAGATGTTTGAAATTATCAAATGCTCAATTCCTCAGGAGTGGATAGCAATTATTGAGACTGAGCAACAATCGAGTACTGCTGCTACCGAAACGAATCAAATGTGTGTCATTGATGGTGAGGAATTGGCATTTGATAATTTCACATCGAAACTTCTATATAGTATTTTAATTAAGAGTAAATGTTGTGTACCAACTGGTTTTAAACGATGGGATAGTATTTTCCCTGATATTAAGTGGCATATTGTTTGTAAAAACACCTTTGACATGTATAAAGATGCAAAACAAATGGATTTAGACTTTAAGATAATACATAATATTATCTGGACGAGAGTAAAATTACACAAAATTGATAAAATTCCAAATGATTTATGTCCAGTTTGTAATGAGAAGGCTGAAGATATTGTACATTTATTTCATTCTTGTTTAGATCTCTCACTCCTTCAGTATCTTTTGAAAATAATGCTTTCTGATATCCTATCTAGAACCATTAATGATGATGAATTGTGGGTTTTTATAATTTTAGGGTTTCAAAATAGAAGTAAATCCGTTCCTTTTCGATTGTGTAATACTATTTTAAGTGTAGCACGGAAGACAATACTAAGCAGAAGAAATATTCTTGTAGAAAAGCCTAATTCAAATGTTGATTTAATCAAGCTTTTTAAATACAATTTATGTCAAGCTTTATATTATATAAAATGTTATTATGTTACTAGAAATCTTAATTTTGTCAAATATTTCATTTTACCTTCATGTCTATTTGTATTAGAGTTAGATGGTTCGATAGGTCTTGACTTTTGAATGAATATTGTTGATTCTACTGTATACTGTTAATGCTCCAGTTGGAGCTCACATGTCAAATATTAATAAGTCTAACGAATTATCCTCTAAATGGAACTTTAATTTTATTTTCGCTTTCGTCTTTACAAAGTTTCATTGATATAGGGATAATTCAAATTACTATTTTTAACATGTACATTAATTGTCATATTTTTATTCTCTTGAAATATTGTATAAAGTATTTTTATATATCTATGATATAAATTCTGTGATATTTTGCATACCATGTGATGTAAATATGTGATCATGTTTATATGTTAATAAATATTTCAAAGATAAAAAAAAAAAAAAAAAAAAAAAACGTAGCTTTTTGTCAACTTTGAGGTCCCAGGTTCGATTCCCACTTGCGCTATTGGTATTTTTTTATTTTTTTCAAGTCAAACACTGCCTCCTGAATCATTTTCAGACAACAAAATAATTTTATCAAAATTGGGCAAGGCTGTGCATAGCTAACCCTAATTTTCTTTCTACCGATTTAAGCCCTCTTTGCACCATTTGCTGGTAAGGAGAAACTTCAAACTGACCTATTAAACCTCTCTAAGATCATTTTTTCGGAACCAAATTGCGTTGGACGTGTGCGCTACGAAGTGCTCTTTCATTTGGTATGCGGAAGTCTTATATTTGACCAAGCTTTCACCCCTTCCTGAGCTAACCCTAGTTTGCATTCCAAAATCAAGAGTTACCCTTAGGGTTAACCCTAGCTAACCCTAGGGTTAGAGTTGGGGTTAACCCTAAGTCTCGGTAGCCGAGTGGTCTCCGTAGCTTTTTGTCAACTTTGAGGTCCCAGGTTCGATTCCCACTTGCGCTATTGGTATTTTTTTTATTTTTTTCAAGTCAAACACTGCCTCCTGAATCATTTTCAGACAACAAAATAATTTTATCAAAATTGGGCAAGGCTGTGCATAGCTAACCCTAATTTTCTTTCTACCGATTTAAGCCCTCTTTGCACCATTTGCTGGTAAGGAGAAACTTCAAACTGACCTATTAAACCTCTCTAAGATCATTTTTTCGGAACCAAATTGCGTTGGACGTGTGCGCTACGACGTGCTCTTTCATTTGGTATGCGGAAGTCTTATATTTGACCAAGCTTTCACCCCTTCCTGAGCTAACCCTAGTTTGCATTCCAAAATCAAGAGTTACCCTTAGGGTTAACCCTAGCTAACCCTAGGGTTAGAGTTGGGGTTAACCCTAAGTCTCGGTAGCCGAGTGGTCTCCGTAGCTTTTTGTCAACTTTGAGGTCCCAGGTTCGATTCCCACTTGCGCTATTGGTATTTTTTTTATTTTTTTCAAGTCAAACACTGCCTCCTGAATCATTTTCAGACAACAAAATAATTTTATCAAAATTGGGCAAGGCTGTGCATAGCTAACCCTAATTTTCTTTCTACCGATTTAAGCCCTCTTTGCACCATTTGCTGGTAAGGAGAAACTTCAAACTGACCTATTAAACCTCTCTAAGATCATTTTTTCGGAACCAAATTGCGTTGGACGTGTGCGCTACGACGTGCTCTTTCATTTGGTATGCGGAAGTCTTATATTTGACCAAGCTTTCACCCCTTCCTGAGCTAACCCTAGTTTGCATTCCAAAATCAAGAGTTACCCTTAGGGTTAACCCTAGCTAACCCTAGGGTTAGAGTTGGGGTTAACCCTAAGTCTCGGTAGCCGAGTGGTCTCCGTAGCTTTTTGTCAACTTTGAGGTCCCAGGTTCGATTCCCACTTGCGCTATTGGTATTTTTTTTATTTTTTTCAAGTCAAACACTGCCTCCTGAATCATTTTCAGACAACAAAATAATTTTATCAAAATTGGGCAAGGCTGTGCATAGCTAACCCTAATTTTCTTTCTACCGATTTAAGCCCTCTTTGCACCATTTGCTGGTAAGGAGAAACTTCAAACTGACCTATTAAACCTCTCTAAGATCATTTTTTCGGAACCAAATTGCGTTGGACGTGTGCGCTACGACGTGCTCTTTCATTTGGTATGCGGAAGTCTTATATTTGACCAAGCTTTCACCCCTTCCTGAGCTAACCCTAGTTTGCATTCCAAAATCAAGAGTTACCCTTAGGGTTAACCCTAGCTAACCCTAGGGTTAGAGTTGGGGTTAACCCTAAGTCTCGGTAGCCGAGTGGTCTCCGTAGCTTTTTGTCAACTTTGAGGTCCCAGGTTCGATTCCCACTTGCGCTATTGGTATTTTTTTTATTTTTTTCAAGTCAAACACTGCCTCCTGAATCATTTTCAGACAACAAAATAATTTTATCAAAATTGGGCAAGGCTGTGCATAGCTAACCCTAATTTTCTTTCTACCGATTTAAGCCCTCTTTGCACCATTTGCTGGTAAGGAGAAACTTCAAACTGACCTATTAAACCTCTCTAAGATCATTTTTTCGGAACCAAATTGCGTTGGACGTGTGCGCTACGACGTGCTCTTTCATTTGGTATGCGGAAGTCTTATATTTGACCAAGCTTTCACCCCTTCCTGAGCTAACCCTAGTTTGCATTCCAAAATCAAGAGTTACCCTTAGGGTTAACCCTAGCTAACCCTAGGGTTAGAGTTGGGGTTAACCCTAAGTCTCGGTAGCCGAGTGGTCTCCGTAGCTTTTTGTCAACTTTGAGGTCCCAGGTTCGATTCCCACTTGCGCTATTGGTATTTTTTTTATTTTTTTCAAGTCAAACACTGCCTCCTGAATCATTTTCAGACAACAAAATAATTTTATCAAAATTGGGCAAGGCTGTGCATAGCTAACCCTAATTTTTTTTCTACCGATTTAAGCCCTCTTTGCACCATTTGCTGGTAAGGAGAAACTTCAAACTGACCTATTAAACCTCTCTAAGATCATTTTTTCGGAACCAAATTGCGTTGGACGTGTGCGCTACGACGTGCTCTTTCATTTGGTATGCGGAAGTCTTATATTTGACCAAGCTTTCACCCCTTCCTGAGCTAACCCTAGTTTGCATTCCAAAATCAAGAGTTACCCTTAGGGTTAACCCTAGCTAACCCTAGGGTTAGAGTTGGGGTTAACCCTAAGTCTCGGTAGCCGAGTGGTCTCCGTAGCTTTTTGTCAACTTTGAGGTCCCAGGTTCGATTCCCACTTGCGCTATTGGTATTTTTTTTATTTTTTTCAAGTCAAACACTGCCTCCTGAATCATTTTCAGACAACAAAATAATTTTATCAAAATTGGGCAAGGCTGTGCATAGCTAACCCTAATTTTCTTTCTACCGATTTAAGCCCTCTTTGCACCATTTGCTGGTAAGGAGAAACTTCAAACTGACCTATTAAACCTCTCTAAGATCATTTTTTCGGAACCAAATTGCGTTGGACGTGTGCGCTACGACGTGCTCTTTCATTTGGTATGCGGAAGTCTTATATTTGACCAAGCTTTCACCCCTTCCTGAGCTAACCCTAGTTTGCATTCCAAAATCAAGAGTTACCCTTAGGGTTAACCCTAGCTAACCCTAGGGTTAGAGTTGGGGTTAACCCTAAGTCTCGGTAGCCGAGTGGTCTCCGTAGCTTTTTGTCAACTTTGAGGTCCCAGGTTCGATTCCCACTTGCGCTATTGGTATTTTTTTTATTTTTTTCAAGTCAAACACTGCCTCCTGAATCATTTTCAGACAACAAAATAATTTTATCAAAATTGGGCAAGGCTGTGCATAGCTAACCCTAATTTTCTTTCTACCGATTTAAGCCCTCTTTGCACCATTTGCTGGTAAGGAGAAACTTCAAACTGACCTATTAAACCTCTCTAAGATCATTTTTTCGGAACCAAATTGCGTTGGACGTGTGCGCTACGACGTGCTCTTTCATTTGGTATGCGGAAGTCTTATATTTGACCAAGCTTTCACCCCTTCCTGAGCTAACCCTAGTTTGCATTCCAAAATCAAGAGTTACCCTTAGGGTTAACCCTAGCTAACCCTAGGGTTAGAGTTGGGGTTAACCCTAAGTCTCGGTAGCCGAGTGGTCTCCGTAGCTTTTTGTCAACTTTGAGGTCCCAGGTTCGATTCCCACTTGCGCTATTGGTATTTTTTTTATTTTTTTCAAGTCAAACACTGCCTCCTGAATCATTTTCAGACAACAAAATAATTTTATCAAAATTGGGCAAGGCTGTGCATAGCTAACCCTAATTTTCTTTCTACCGATTTAAGCCCTCTTTGCACCATTTGCTGGTAAGGAGAAACTTCAAACTGACCTATTAAACCTCTCTAAGATCATTTTTTCGGAACCAAATTGCGTTGGACGTGTGCGCTACGACGTGCTCTTTCATTTGGTATGCGGAAGTCTTATATTTGACCAAGCTTTCACCCCTTCCTGAGCTAACCCTAGTTTGCATTCCAAAATCAAGAGTTACCCTTAGGGTTAACCCTAGCTAACCCTAGGGTTAGAGTTGGGGTTAACCCTAAGTCTCGGTAGCCGAGTGGTCTCCGTAGCTTTTTGTCAACTTTGAGGTCCCAGGTTCGATTCCCACTTGCGCTATTGGTATTTTTTTTATTTTTTTCAAGTCAAACACTGCCTCCTGAATCATTTTCAGACAACAAAATAATTTTATCAAAATTGGGCAAGGCTGTGCATAGCTAACCCTAATTTTCTTTCTACCGATTTAAGCCCTCTTTGCACCATTTGCTGGTAAGGAGAAACTTCAAACTGACCTATTAAACCTCTCTAAGATCATTTTTTCGGAACCAAATTGCGTTGGACGTGTGCGCTACGACGTGCTCTTTCATTTGGTATGCGGAAGTCTTATATTTGACCAAGCTTTCACCCCTTCCTGAGCTAACCCTAGTTTGCATTCCAAAATCAAGAGTTACCCTTAGGGTTAACCCTAGCTAACCCTAGGGTTAGAGTTGGGGTTAACCCTAAGTCTCGGTAGCCGAGTGGTCTCCGTAGCTTTTTGTCAACTTTGAGGTCCCAGGTTCGATTCCCACTTGCGCTATTGGTATTTTTTTTATTTTTTTCAAGTCAAACACTGCCTCCTGAATCATTTTCAGACAACAAAATAATTTTATCAAAATTGGGCAAGGCTGTGCATAGCTAACCCTAATTTTCTTTCTACCGATTTAAGCCCTCTTTGCACCATTTGCTGGTAAGGAGAAACTTCAAACTGACCTATTAAACCTCTCTAAGATCATTTTTTCGGAACCAAATTGCGTTGGACGTGTGCGCTACGACGTGCTCTTTCATTTGGTATGCGGAAGTCTTATATTTGACCAAGCTTTCACCCCTTCCTGAGCTAACCCTAGTTTGCATTCCAAAATCAAGAGTTACCCTTAGGGTTAACCCTAGCTAACCCTAGGGTTAGAGTTGGGGTTAACCCTAAGTCTCGGTAGCCGAGTGGTCTCCGTAGCTTTTTGTCAACTTTGAGGTCCCAGGTTCGATTCCCACTTGCGCTATTGGTATTTTTTTTATTTTTTTCAAGTCAAACACTGCCTCCTGAATCATTTTCAGACAACAAAATAATTTTATCAAAATTGGGCAAGGCTGTGCATAGCTAACCCTAATTTTTTTCTACCGATTTAAGCCCTCTTTGCACCATTTGCTGGTAAGGAGAAACTTCAAACTGACCTATTAAACCTCTCTAAGATCATTTTTTCGGAACCAAATTGCGTTGGACGTGTGCGCTACGACGTGCTCTTTCATTTGGTATGCGGAAGTCTTATATTTGACCAAGCTTTCACCCCTTCCTGAGCTAACCCTAGTTTGCATTCCAAAATCAAGAGTTACCCTTAGGGTTAACCCTAGCTAACCCTAGGGTTAGAGTTGGGGTTAACCCTAAGTCTCGGTAGCCGAGTGGTCTCCGTAGCTTTTTGTCAACTTTGAGGTCCCAGGTTCGATTCCCACTTGCGCTATTGGTATTTTTTTTATTTTTTTCAAGTCAAACACTGCCTCCTGAATCATTTTCAGACAACAAAATAATTTTATCAAAATTGGGCAAGGCTGTGCATAGCTAACCCTAATTTTCTTTCTACCGATTTAAGCCCTCTTTGCACCATTTGCTGGTAAGGAGAAACTTCAAACTGACCTATTAAACCTCTCTAAGATCATTTTTTCGGAACCAAATTGCGTTGGACGTGTGCGCTACGACGTGCTCTTTCATTTGGTATGCGGAAGTCTTATATTTGACCAAGCTTTCACCCCTTCCTGAGCTAACCCTAGTTTGCATTCCAAAATCAAGAGTTACCCTTAGGGTTAACCCTAGCTAACCCTAGGGTTAGAGTTGGGGTTAACCCTAAGTCTCGGTAGCCGAGTGGTCTCCGTAGCTTTTTGTCAACTTTGAGGTCCCAGGTTCGATTCCCACTTGCGCTATTGGTATTTTTTTTATTTTTTTCAAGTCAAACACTGCCTCCTGAATCATTTTCAGACAACAAAATAATTTTATCAAAATTGGGCAAGGCTGTGCATAGCTAACCCTAATTTTCTTTCTACCGATTTAAGCCCTCTTTGCACCATTTGCTGGTAAGGAGAAACTTCAAACTGACCTATTAAACCTCTCTAAGATCATTTTTTCGGAACCAAATTGCGTTGGACGTGTGCGCTACGACGTGCTCTTTCATTTGGTATGCGGAAGTCTTATATTTGACCAAGCTTTCACCCCTTCCTGAGCTAACCCTAGTTTGCATTCCAAAATCAAGAGTTACCCTTAGGGTTAACCCTAGCTAACCCTAGGGTTAGAGTTGGGGTTAACCCTAAGTCTCGGTAGCCGAGTGGTCTCCGTAGCTTTTTGTCAACTTTGAGGTCCCAGGTTCGATTCCCACTTGCGCTATTGGTATTTTTTTTATTTTTTTCAAGTCAAACACTGCCTCCTGAATCATTTTCAGACAACAAAATAATTTTATCAAAATTGGGCAAGGCTGTGCATAGCTAACCCTAATTTTCTTTCTACCGATTTAAGCCCTCTTTGCACCATTTGCTGGTAAGGAGAAACTTCAAACTGACCTATTAAACCTCTCTAAGATCATTTTTTCGGAACCAAATTGCGTTGGACGTGTGCGCTACGACGTGCTCTTTCATTTGGTATGCGGAAGTCTTATATTTGACCAAGCTTTCACCCCTTCCTGAGCTAACCCTAGTTTGCATTCCAAAATCAAGAGTTACCCTTAGGGTTAATCCTAGCTAACCCTAGGGTTAGAGTTGGGGTTAACCCTAAGTCTCGGTAGCCGAGTGGTCTCCGTAGCTTTTTGTCAACTTTGAGGTCCCAGGTTCGATTCCCACTTGCGCTATTGGTATTTTTTTTATTTTTTTCAAGTCAAACACTGCCTCCTGAATCATTTTCAGACAACAAAATAATTTTATCAAAATTGGGCAAGGCTGTGCATAGCTAACCCTAATTTTCTTTCTACCGATTTAAGCCCTCTTTGCACCATTTGCTGGTAAGGAGAAACTTCAAACTGACCTATTAAACCTCTCTAAGATCATTTTTTCGGAACCAAATTGCGTTGGACGTGTGCGCTACGACGTGCTCTTTCATTTGGTATGCGGAAGTCTTATATTTGACCAAGCTTTCACCCCTTCCTGAGCTAACCCTAGTTTGCATTCCAAAATCAAGAGTTAACCCTAGGGTTAGAGTTGGGGTTAACCCTAAGTCTCGGTAGCCGAGTGGTCTCCGTAGCTTTTTGTCAACTTTGAGGTCCCAGGTTCGATTCCCACTTGCGCTATTGGTATTTTTTTTATTTTTTTCAAGTCAAACACTGCCTCCTGAATCATTTTCAGACAACAAAATAATTTTATCAAAATTGGGCAAGGCTGTGCATAGCTAACCCTAATTTTTTTTCTACCGATTTAAGCCCTCTTTGCACCATTTGCTGGTAAGGAGAAACTTCAAACTGACCTATTAAACCTCTCTAAGATCATTTTTTCGGAACCAAATTGCGTTGGACGTGTGCGCTACGACGTGCTCTTTCATTTGGTATGCGGAAGTCTTATATTTGACCAAGCTTTCACCCCTTCCTGAGCTAACCCTAGTTTGCATTCCAAAATCAAGAGTTACCCTTAGGGTTAACCCTAGCTAACCCTAGGGTTAGAGTTGGGGTTAACCCTAAGTCTCGGTAGCCGAGTGTTCTCCGTAGCTTTTTGTCAACTTTGAGGTCCCAGGTTCGATTCCCACTTGCGCTATTGGTATTTTTTTTATTTTTTTCAAGTCAAACACTGCCTCCTGAATCATTTTCAGACAACAAAATAATTTTATCAAAATTGGGCAAGGCTGTGCATAGCTAACCCTAATTTTCTTTCTACCGATTTAAGCCCTCTTTGCACCATTTGCTGGTAAGGAGAAACTTCAAACTGACCTATTAAACCTCTCTAAGATCATTTTTTCGGAACCAAATTGCGTTGGACGTGTGCGCTACGACGTGCTCTTTCATTTGGTATGCGGAAGTCTTATATTTGACCAAGCTTTCACCCCTTCCTGAGCTAACCCTAGTTTGCATTCCAAAATCAAGAGTTACCCTTAGGGTTAACCCTAGCTAACCCTAGGGTTAGAGTTGGGGTTAACCCTAAGTCTCGGTAGCCGAGTGGTCTCCGTAGCTTTTTGTCAACTTTGAGGTCCCAGGTTCGATTCCCACTTGCGCTATTGGTATTTTTTTTATTTTTTTCAAGTCAAACACTGCCTCCTGAATCATTTTCAGACAACAAAATAATTTTATCAAAATTGGGCAAGGCTGTGCATAGCTAACCCTAATTTTCTTTCTACCGATTTAAGCCCTCTTTGCACCATTTGCTGGTAAGGAGAAACTTCAAACTGACCTATTAAACCTCTCTAAGATCATTTTTTCGGAACCAAATTGCGTTGGACGTGTGCGCTACGACGTGCTCTTTCATTTGGTATGCGGAAGTCTTATATTTGACCAAGCTTTCACCCCTTCCTGAGCTAACCCTAGTTTGCATTCCAAAATCAAGAGTTACCCTTAGGGTTAACCCTAGCTAACCCTAGGGTTAGAGTTGGGGTTAACCCTAAGTCTCGGTAGCCGAGTGGTCTCCGTAGCTTTTTGTCAACTTTGAGGTCCCAGGTTCGATTCCCACTTGCGCTATTGGTATTTTTTTTATTTTTTTCAAGTCAAACACTGCCTCCTGAATCATTTTCAGACAACAAAATAATTTTATCAAAATTGGGCAAGGCTGTGCATAGCTAACCCTAATTTTCTTTCTACCGATTTAAGCCCTCTTTGCACCATTTGCTGGTAAGGAGAAACTTCAAACTGACCTATTAAACCTCTCTAAGATCATTTTCTCGGAACCAAATTGCGTTGGACGTGTGCGCTACGACGTGCTCTTTCATTTGGTATGCGGAAGTCTTATATTTGACCAAGCTTTCACCCCTTCCTGAGCTAACCCTAGTTTGCATTCCAAAATCAAGAGTTACCCTTAGGGTTAACCCTAGGGTTAGAGTTGGGGTTAACCCTAAGTCTCGGTAGCCGAGTGGTCTCCGTAGCTTTTTGTCAACTTTGAGGTCCCAGGTTCGATTCCCACTTGCGCTATTGGTATTTTTTTTATTTTTTTCAAGTCAAACACTGCCTCCTGAATCATTTTCAGACAACAAAATAATTTTATCAAAATTGGGCAAGGCTGTGCATAGCTAACCCTAATTTTTTTTCTACCGATTTAAGCCCTCTTTGCACCATTTGCTGGTAAGGAGAAACTTCAAACTGACCTATTAAACCTCTCTAAGATCATTTTTTCGGAACCAAATTGCGTTGGACGTGTGCGCTACGACGTGCTCTTTCATTTGGTATGCGGAAGTCTTATATTTGACCAAGCTTTCACCCCTTCCTGAGCTAACCCTAGTTTGCATTCCAAAATCAAGAGTTACCCTTAGGGTTAACCCTAGCTAACCCTAGGGTTAGAGTTGGGGTTAACCCTAAGTCTCGGTAGCCGAGTGTTCTCCGTAGCTTTTTGTCAACTTTGAGGTCCCAGGTTCGATTCCCACTTGCGCTATTGGTATTTTTTTTATTTTTTTCAAGTCAAACACTGCCTCCTGAATCATTTTCAGACAACAAAATAATTTTATCAAAATTGGGCAAGGCTGTGCATAGCTAACCCTAATTTTCTTTCTACCGATTTAAGCCCTCTTTGCACCATTTGCTGGTAAGGAGAAACTTCAAACTGACCTATTAAACCTCTCTAAGATCATTTTTTCGGAACCAAATTGCGTTGGACGTGTGCGCTACGACGTGCTCTTTCATTTGGTATGCGGAAGTCTTATATTTGACCAAGCTTTCACCCCTTCCTGAGCTAACCCTAGTTTGCATTCCAAAATCAAGAGTTACCCTTAGGGTTAACCCTAGCTAACCCTAGGGTTAGAGTTGGGGTTAACCCTAAGTCTCGGTAGCCGAGTGGTCTCCGTAGCTTTTTGTCAACTTTGAGGTCCCAGGTTCGATTCCCACTTGCGCTATTGGTATTTTTTTTATTTTTTTCAAGTCAAACACTGCCTCCTGAATCATTTTCAGACAACAAAATAATTTTATCAAAATTGGGCAAGGCTGTGCATAGCTAACCCTAATTTTCTTTCTACCGATTTAAGCCCTCTTTGCACCATTTGCTGGTAAGGAGAAACTTCAAACTGACCTATTAAACCTCTCTAAGATCATTTTTTCGGAACCAAATTGCGTTGGACGTGTGCGCTACGACGTGCTCTTTCATTTGGTATGCGGAAGTCTTATATTTGACCAAGCTTTCACCCCTTCCTGAGCTAACCCTAGTTTGCATTCCAAAATCAAGAGTTACCCTTAGGGTTAACCCTAGCTAACCCTAGGGTTAGAGTTGGGGTTAACCCTAAGTCTCGGTAGCCGAGTGGTCTCCGTAGCTTTTTGTCAACTTTGAGGTCCCAGGTTCGATTCCCACTTGCGCTATTGGTATTTTTTTTATTTTTTTCAAGTCAAACACTGCCTCCTGAATCATTTTCAGACAACAAAATAATTTTATCAAAATTGGGCAAGGCTGTGCATAGCTAACCCTAATTTTCTTTCTACCGATTTAAGCCCTCTTTGCACCATTTGCTGGTAAGGAGAAACTTCAAACTGACCTATTAAACCTCTCTAAGATCATTTTCTCGGAACCAAATTGCGTTGGACGTGTGCGCTACGACGTGCTCTTTCATTTGGTATGCGGAAGTCTTATATTTGACCAAGCTTTCACCCCTTCCTGAGCTAACCCTAGTTTGCATTCCAAAATCAAGAGTTACCCTTAGGGTTAACCCTAGGGTTAGAGTTGGGGTTAACCCTAAGTCTCGGTAGCCGAGTGGTCTCCGTAGCTTTTTGTCAACTTTGAGGTCCCAGGTTCGATTCCCACTTGCGCTATTGGTATTTTTTTTATTTTTTTCAAGTCAAACACTGCCTCCTGAATCATTTTCAGACAACAAAATAATTTTATCAAAATTGGGCAAGGCTGTGCATAGCTAACCCTAATTTTCTTTCTACCGATTTAAGCCCTCTTTGCACCATTTGCTGGTAAGGAGAAACTTCAAACTGACCTATTAAACCTCTCTAAGATCATTTTTTCGGAACCAAATTGCGTTGGACGTGTGCGCTACGACGTGCTCTTTCATTTGGTATGCGGAAGTCTTATATTTGACCAAGCTTTCACCCCTTCCTGAGCTAACCCTAGTTTGCATTCCAAAATCAAGAGTTACCCTTAGGGTTAACCCTAGCTAACCCTAGGGTTAGAGTTGGGGTTAACCCTAAGTCTCGGTAGCCGAGTGGTCTCCGTAGCTTTTTGTCAACTTTGAGGTCCCAGGTTCGATTCCCACTTGCGCTATTGGTATTTTTTTTATTTTTTTCAAGTCAAACACTGCCTCCTGAATCATTTTCAGACAACAAAATAATTTTATCAAAATTGGGCAAGGCTGTGCATAGCTAACCCTAATTTTCTTTCTACCGATTTAAGCCCTCTTTGCACCATTTGCTGGTAAGGAGAAACTTCAAACTGACCTATTAAACCTCTCTAAGATCATTTTTTCGGAACCAAATTGCGTTGGACGTGTGCGCTACGACGTGCTCTTTCATTTGGTATGCGGAAGTCTTATATTTGACCAAGCTTTCACCCCTTCCTGAGCTAACCCTAGTTTGCATTCCAAAATCAAGAGTTACCCTTAGGGTTAACCCTAGCTAACCCTAGGGTTAGAGTTGGGGTTAACCCTAAGTCTCGGTAGCCGAGTGGTCTCCGTAGCTTTTTGTCAACTTTGAGGTCCCAGGTTCGATTCCCACTTGCGCTATTGGTATTTTTTTTATTTTTTTCAAGTCAAACACTGCCTCCTGAATCATTTTCAGACAACAAAATAATTTTATCAAAATTGGGCAAGGCTGTGCATAGCTAACCCTAATTTTCTTTCTACCGATTTAAGCCCTCTTTGCACCATTTGCTGGTAAGGAGAAACTTCAAACTGACCTATTAAACCTCTCTAAGATCATTTTTTCGGAACCAAATTGCGTTGGACGTGTGCGCTACGACGTGCTCTTTCATTTGGTATGCGGAAGTCTTATATTTGACCAAGCTTTCACCCCTTCCTGAGCTAACCCTAGTTTGCATTCCAAAATCAAGAGTTACCCTTAGGGTTAACCCTAGCTAACCCTAGGGTTAGAGTTGGGGTTAACCCTAAGTCTCGGTAGCCGAGTGGTCTCCGTAGCTTTTTGTCAACTTTGAGGTCCCAGGTTCGATTCCCACTTGCGCTATTGGTATTTTTTTTATTTTTTTCAAGTCAAACACTGCCTCCTGAATCATTTTCAGACAACAAAATAATTTTATCAAAATTGGGCAAGGCTGTGCATAGCTAACCCTAATTTTCTTTCTACCGATTTAAGCCCTCTTTGCACCATTTGCTGGTAAGGAGAAACTTCAAACTGACCTATTAAACCTCTCTAAGATCATTTTTTCGGAACCAAATTGCGTTGGACGTGTGCGCTACGACGTGCTCTTTCATTTGGTATGCGGAAGTCTTATATTTGACCAAGCTTTCACCCCTTCCTGAGCTAACCCTAGTTTGCATTCCAAAATCAAGAGTTACCCTTAGGGTTAACCCTAGCTAACCCTAGGGTTAGAGTTGGGGTTAACCCTAAGTCTCGGTAGCCGAGTGGTCTCCGTAGCTTTTTGTCAACTTTGAGGTCCCAGGTTCGATTCCCACTTGCGCTATTGGTATTTTTTTTATTTTTTTCAAGTCAAACACTGCCTCCTGAATCATTTTCAGACAACAAAATAATTTTATCAAAATTGGGCAAGGCTGTGCATAGCTAACCCTAATTTTCTTTCTACCGATTTAAGCCCTCTTTGCACCATTTGCTGGTAAGGAGAAACTTCAAACTGACCTATTAAACCTCTCTAAGATCATTTTTTCGGAACCAAATTGCGTTGGACGTGTGCGCTACGACGTGCTCTTTCATTTGGTATGCGGAAGTCTTATATTTGACCAAGCTTTCACCCCTTCCTGAGCTAACCCTAGTTTGCATTCCAAAATCAAGAGTTACCCTTAGGGTTAACCCTAGCTAACCCTAGGGTTAGAGTTGGGGTTAACCCTAAGTCTCGGTAGCCGAGTGGTCTCCGTAGCTTTTTGTCAACTTTGAGGTCCCAGGTTCGATTCCCACTTGCGCTATTGGTATTTTTTTTATTTTTTTCAAGTCAAACACTGCCTCCTGAATCATTTTCAGACAACAAAATAATTTTATCAAAATTGGGCAAGGCTGTGCATAGCTAACCCTAATTTTCTTTCTACCGATTTAAGCCCTCTTTGCACCATTTGCTGGTAAGGAGAAACTTCAAACTGACCTATTAAACCTCTCTAAGATCATTTTTTCGGAACCAAATTGCGTTGGACGTGTGCGCTACGACGTGCTCTTTCATTTGGTATGCGGAAGTCTTATATTTGACCAAGCTTTCACCCCTTCCTGAGCTAACCCTAGTTTGCATTCCAAAATCAAGAGTTACCCTTAGGGTTAACCCTAGCTAACCCTAGGGTTAGAGTTGGGGTTAACCCTAAGTCTCGGTAGCCGAGTGGTCTCCGTAGCTTTTTGTCAACTTTGAGGTCCCAGGTTCGATTCCCACTTGCGCTATTGGTATTTTTTTTATTTTTTTCAAGTCAAACACTGCCTCCTGAATCATTTTCAGACAACAAAATAATTTTATCAAAATTGGGCAAGGCTGTGCATAGCTAACCCTAATTTTCTTTCTACCGATTTAAGCCCTCTTTGCACCATTTGCTGGTAAGGAGAAACTTCAAACTGACCTATTAAACCTCTCTAAGATCATTTTTTCGGAACCAAATTGCGTTGGACGTGTGCGCTACGACGTGCTCTTTCATTTGGTATGCGGAAGTCTTATATTTGACCAAGCTTTCACCCCTTCCTGAGCTAACCCTAGTTTGCATTCCAAAATCAAGAGTTACCCTTAGGGTTAACCCTAGCTAACCCTAGGGTTAGAGTTGGGGTTAACCCTAAGTCTCGGTAGCCGAGTGGTCTCCGTAGCTTTTTGTCAACTTTGAGGTCCCAGGTTCGATTCCCACTTGCGCTATTGGTATTTTTTTTATTTTTTTCAAGTCAAACACTGCCTCCTGAATCATTTTCAGACAACAAAATAATTTTATCAAAATTGGGCAAGGCTGTGCATAGCTAACCCTAATTTTCTTTCTACCGATTTAAGCCCTCTTTGCACCATTTGCTGGTAAGGAGAAACTTCAAACTGACCTATTAAACCTCTCTAAGATCATTTTTTCGGAACCAAATTGCGTTGGACGTGTGCGCTACGACGTGCTCTTTCATTTGGTATGCGGAAGTCTTATATTTGACCAAGCTTTCACCCCTTCCTGAGCTAACCCTAGTTTGCATTCCAAAATCAAGAGTTACCCTTAGGGTTAACCCTAGCTAACCCTAGGGTTAGAGTTGGGGTTAACCCTAAGTCTCGGTAGCCGAGTGGTCTCCGTAGCTTTTTGTCAACTTTGAGGTCCCAGGTTCGATTCCCACTTGCGCTATTGGTATTTTTTTTATTTTTTTCAAGTCAAACACTGCCTCCTGAATCATTTTCAGACAACAAAATAATTTTATCAAAATTGGGCAAGGCTGTGCATAGCTAACCCTAATTTTCTTTCTACCGATTTAAGCCCTCTTTGCACCATTTGCTGGTAAGGAGAAACTTCAAACTGACCTATTAAACCTCTCTAAGATCATTTTTTCGGAACCAAATTGCGTTGGACGTGTGCGCTACGACGTGCTCTTTCATTTGGTATGCGGAAGTCTTATATTTGACCAAGCTTTCACCCCTTCCTGAGCTAACCCTAGTTTGCATTCCAAAATCAAGAGTTACCCTTAGGGTTAACCCTAGCTAACCCTAGGGTTAGAGTTGGGGTTAACCCTAAGTCTCGGTAGCCGAGTGGTCTCCGTAGCTTTTTGTCAACTTTGAGGTCCCAGGTTCGATTCCCACTTGCGCTATTGGTATTTTTTTTATTTTTTTCAAGTCAAACACTGCCTCCTGAATCATTTTCAGACAACAAAATAATTTTATCAAAATTGGGCAAGGCTGTGCATAGCTAACCCTAATTTTCTTTCTACCGATTTAAGCCCTCTTTGCACCATTTGCTGGTAAGGAGAAACTTCAAACTGACCTATTAAACCTCTCTAAGATCATTTTTTCGGAACCAAATTGCGTTGGACGTGTGCGCTACGACGTGCTCTTTCATTTGGTATGCGGAAGTCTTATATTTGACCAAGCTTTCACCCCTTCCTGAGCTAACCCTAGTTTGCATTCCAAAATCAAGAGTTACCCTTAGGGTTAACCCTAGCTAACCCTAGGGTTAGAGTTGGGGTTAACCCTAAGTCTCGGTAGCCGAGTGGTCTCCGTAGCTTTTTGTCAACTTTGAGGTCCCAGGTTCGATTCCCACTTGCGCTATTGGTATTTTTTTTATTTTTTTCAAGTCAAACACTGCCTCCTGAATCATTTTCAGACAACAAAATAATTTTATCAAAATTGGGCAAGGCTGTGCATAGCTAACCCTAATTTTCTTTCTACCGATTTAAGCCCTCTTTGCACCATTTGCTGGTAAGGAGAAACTTCAAACTGACCTATTAAACCTCTCTAAGATCATTTTTTCGGAATCAAATTGCGTTGGACGTGTGCGCTACGACGTGCTCTTTCATTTGGTATGCGGAAGTCTTATATTTGACCAAGCTTTCACCCCTTCCTGAGCTAACCCTAGTTTGCATTCCAAAATCAACAGTTACCCTTAGGGTTAACCCTAGCTAACCCTAGGGTTAGAGTTGGGGTTAACCCTAAGTCTCGGTAGCCGAGTGGTCTCCGTAGCTTTTTGTCAACTTTGAGGTCCCAGGTTCGATTCCCACTTGCGCTATTGGTATTTTTTTTATTTTTTTTCAAGTCAAACACTGCCTCCTGAATCATTTTCAGACAACAAAATAATTTTATCAAAATTGGGCAAGGCTGTGCATAGCTAACCCTAATTTTCTTTCTACCGATTTAAGCCCTCTTTGCACCATTTGCTGGTAAGGAGAAACTTCAAACTGACCTATTAAACCTCTCTAAGATCATTTTTTCGGAACCAAATTGCGTTGGACGTGTGCGCTACGACGTGCTCTTTCATTTGGTATGCGGAAGTCTTATATTTGACCAAGCTTTCACCCCTTCCTGAGCTAACCCTAGTTTGCATTCCAAAATCAACAGTTACCCTTAGGGTTAACCCTAGCTAACCCTAGGGTTAGAGTTGGGGTTAACCCTAAGTCTCGGTAGCCGAGTGGTCTCCGTAGCTTTTTGTCAACTTTGAGGTCCCAGGTTCGATTCCCACTTGCGCTATTGGTATTTTTTTTATTTTTTTTCAAGTCAAACACTGCCTCCTGAATCATTTTCAGACAACAAAATAATTTTATCAAAATTGGGCAAGGCTGTGCATAGCTAACCCTAATTTTCTTTCTACCGATTTAAGCCCTCTTTGCACCATTTGCTGGTAAGGAGAAACTTCAAACTGACCTATTAAACCTCTCTAAGATCATTTTTTCGGAACCAAATTGCGTTGGACGTGTGCGCTACGACGTGCTCTTTCATTTGGTATGCGGAAGTCTTATATTTGACCAAGCTTTCACCCCTTCCTGAGCTAACCCTAGTTTGCATTCCAAAATCAAGAGTTACCCTTAGGGTTAACCCTAGCTAACCCTAGGGTTAGAGTTGGGGTTAACCCTAAGTCTCGGTAGCCGAGTGGTCTCCGTAGCTTTTTGTCAACTTTGAGGTCCCAGGTTCGATTCCCACTTGCGCTATTGGTATTTTTTTTATTTTTTTCAAGTCAAACACTGCCTCCTGAATCATTTTCAGACAACAAAATAATTTTATCAAAATTGGGCAAGGCTGTGCATAGCTAACCCTAATTTTCTTTCTACCGATTTAAGCCCTCTTTGCACCATTTGCTGGTAAGGAGAAACTTCAAACTGACCTATTAAACCTCTCTAAGATCATTTTTTCGGAACCAAATTGCGTTGGACGTGTGCGCTACGACGTGCTCTTTCATTTGGTATGCGGAAGTCTTATATTTGACCAAGCTTTCACCCCTTCCTGAGCTAACCCTAGTTTGCATTCCAAAATCAAGAGTTACCCTTAGGGTTAACCCTAGCTAACCCTAGGGTTAGAGTTGGGGTTAACCCTAAGTCTCGGTAGCCGAGTGGTCTCCGTAGCTTTTTGTCAACTTTGAGGTCCCAGGTTCGATTCCCACTTGCGCTATTGGTATTTTTTTTATTTTTTTCAAGTCAAACACTGCCTCCTGAATCATTTTCAGACAACAAAATAATTTTATCAAAATTGGGCAAGGCTGTGCATAGCTAACCCTAATTTTCTTTCTACCGATTTAAGCCCTCTTTGCACCATTTGCTGGTAAGGAGAAACTTCAAACTGACCTATTAAACCTCTCTAAGATCATTTTTTCGGAACCAAATTGCGTTGGACGTGTGCGCTACGACGTGCTCTTTCATTTGGTATGCGGAAGTCTTATATTTGACCAAGCTTTCACCCCTTCCTGAGCTAACCCTAGTTTGCATTCCAAAATCAAGAGTTACCCTTAGGGTTAACCCTAGCTAACCCTAGGGTTAGAGTTGGGGTTAACCCTAAGTCTCGGTAGCCGAGTGGTCTCCGTAGCTTTTTGTCAACTTTGAGGTCCCAGGTTCGATTCCCACTTGCGCTATTGGTATTTTTTTTATTTTTTTCAAGTCAAACACTGCCTCCTGAATCATTTTCAGACAACAAAATAATTTTATCAAAATTGGGCAAGGCTGTGCATAGCTAACCCTAAATTTCTTTCTACCGATTTAAGCCCTCTTTGCACCATTTGCTGGTAAGGAGAAACTTCAAACTGACCTATTAAACCTCTCTAAGATCATTTTTTCGGAACCAAATTGCGTTGGACGTGTGCGCTACGACGTGCTCTTTCATTTGGTATGCGGAAGTCTTATATTTGACCAAGCTTTCACCCCTTCCTGAGCTAACCCTAGTTTGCATTCCAAAATCAACAGTTACCCTTAGGGTTAACCCTAGCTAACCCTAGGGTTAGAGTTGGGGTTAACCCTAAGTCTCGGTAGCCGAGTGGTCTCCGTAGCTTTTTGTCAACTTTGAGGTCCCAGGTTCGATTCCCACTTGCGCTATTGGTATTTTTTTTATTTTTTTTCAAGTCAAACACTGCCTCCTGAATCATTTTCAGACAACAAAATAATTTTATCAAAATTGGGCAAGGCTGTGCATAGCTAACCCTAATTTTCTTTCTACCGATTTAAGCCCTCTTTGCACCATTTGCTGGTAAGGAGAAACTTCAAACTGACCTATTAAACCTCTCTAAGATCATTTTTTCGGAACCAAATTGCGTTGGACGTGTGCGCTACGACGTGCTCTTTCATTTGGTATGCGGAAGTCTTATATTTGACCAAGCTTTCACCCCTTCCTGAGCTAACCCTAGTTTGCATTCCAAAATCAAGAGTTACCCTTAGGGTTAACCCTAGCTAACCCTAGGGTTAGAGTTGGGGTTAACCCTAAGTCTCGGTAGCCGAGTGGTCTCCGTAGCTTTTTGTCAACTTTGAGGTCCCAGGTTCGATTCCCACTTGCGCTATTGGTATTTTTTTTATTTTTTTCAAGTCAAACACTGCCTCCTGAATCATTTTCAGACAACAAAATAATTTTATCAAAATTGGGCAAGGCTGTGCATAGCTAACCCTAATTTTCTTTCTACCGATTTAAGCCCTCTTTGCACCATTTGCTGGTAAGGAGAAACTTCAAACTGACCTATTAAACCTCTCTAAGATCATTTTTTCGGAACCAAATTGCGTTGGACGTGTGCGCTACGACGTGCTCTTTCATTTGGTATGCGGAAGTCTTATATTTGACCAAGCTTTCACCCCTTCCTGAGCTAACCCTAGTTTGCATTCCAAAATCAAGAGTTACCCTTAGGGTTAACCCTAGCTAACCCTAGGGTTAGAGTTGGGGTTAACCCTAAGTCTCGGTAGCCGAGTGGTCTCCGTAGCTTTTTGTCAACTTTGAGGTCCCAGGTTCGATTCCCACTTGCGCTATTGGTATTTTTTTTATTTTTTTCAAGTCAAACACTGCCTTCTGAATCATTTTCAGACAACAAAATAATTTTATCAAAATTGGGCAAGGCTGTGCATAGCTAACCCTAATTTTCTTTCTACCGATTTAAGCCCTCTTTGCACCATTTGCTGGTAAGGAGAAACTTCAAACTGACCTATTAAACCTCTCTAAGATCATTTTTTCGGAACCAAATTGCGTTGGACGTGTGCGCTACGACGTGCTCTTTCATTTGGTATGTGGAAGTCTTATATTTGACCAAGCTTTCACCCCTTCCTGAGCTAACCCTAGTTTGCATTCCAAAATCAAGAGTTACCCTTAGGGTTAACCCTAGCTAACCCTAGGGTTAGAGTTGGGGTTAACCCTAAGTCTCGGTAGCCGAGTGGTCTCCGTGGCTTTTTGTCAACTTTGAGGTCCCAGGTTCGATTCCCACTTGCGCTATTGGTATTTTTTTTATTTTTTTCAAGTCAAACACTGCCTCCTGAATCATTTTCAGACAACAAAATAATTTTATCAAAATTGGGCAAGGCTGTGCATAGCTAACCCTAATTTTCTTTCTACCGATTTAAGCCCTCTTTGCACCATTTGCTGGTAAGGAGAAACTTCAAACTGACCTATTAAACCTCTCTAAGATCATTTTTTCGGAACCAAATTGCGTTGGACGTGTGCGCTACGACGTGCTCTTTCATTTGGTATGCGGAAGTCTTATATTTGACCAAGCTTTCACCCCTTCCTGAGCTAACCCTAGTTTGCATTCCAAAATCAAGAGTTACCCTTAGGGTTAACCTTAGCTAACCCTAGGGTTAGAGTTGGGGTTAACCCTAAGTCTCGGTAGCCGAGTGGTCTCCGTAGCTTTTTGTCAACTTTGAGGTCCCAGGTTCGATTCCCACTTGCGCTATTGGTATTTTTTTTATTTTTTTCAAGTCAAACACTGCCTCCTGAATCATTTTCAGACAACAAAATAATTTTATCAAAATTGGGCAAGGCTGTGCATAGCTAACCCTAATTTTCTTTCTACCGATTTAAGCCCTCTTTGCACCATTTGCTGGTAAGGAGAAACTTCAAACTGACCTATTAAACCTCTCTAAGATCATTTTTTCGGAACCAAATTGCGTTGGACGTGTGCGCTACGACGTGCTCTTTCATTTGGTATGCGGAAGTCTTATATTTGACCAAGCTTTCACCCCTTCCTGAGCTAACCCTAGTTTGCATTCCAAAATCAAGAGTTACCCTTAGGGTTAACCCTAGCTAACCCTAGGGTTAGAGTTGGGGTTAACCCTAAGTCTCGGTAGCCGAGTGGTCTCCGTAGCTTTTTGTCAACTTTGAGGTCCCAGGTTCGATTCCCACTTGCGCTATTGGTATTTTTTTTATTTTTTTCAAGTCAAACACTGCCTCCTGAATCATTTTCAGACAACAAAATAATTTTATCAAAATTGGGCAAGGCTGTGCATAGCTAACCCTAATTTTCTTTCTACCGATTTAAGCCCTCTTTGCACCATTTGCTGGTAAGGAGAAACTTCAAACTGACCTATTAAACCTCTCTAAGATCATTTTTTCGGAACCAAATTGCGTTGGACGTGTGCGCTACGACGTGCTCTTTCATTTGGTATGCGGAAGTCTTATATTTGACCAAGCTTTCACCCCTTCCTGAGCTAACCCTAGTTTGCATTCCAAAATCAAGAGTTACCCTTAGGGTTAACCCTAGCTAACCCTAGGGTTAGAGTTGGGGTTAACCCTAAGTCTCGGTAGCCGAGTGGTCTCCGTAGCTTTTTGTCAACTTTGAGGTCCCAGGTTCGATTCCCACTTGCGCTATTGGTATTTTTTTTATTTTTTTCAAGTCAAACACTGCCTCCTGAATCATTTTCAGACAACAAAATAATTTTATCAAAATTGGGCAAGGCTGTGCATAGCTAACCCTAATTTTCTTTCTACCGATTTAAGCCCTCTTTGCACCATTTGCTGGTAAGGAGAAACTTCAAACTGACCTATTAAACCTCTCTAAGATCATTTTTTCGGAACCAAATTGCGTTGGACGTGTGCGCTACGACGTGCTCTTTCATTTGGTATGCGGAAGTCTTATATTTGACCAAGCTTTCACCCCTTCCTGAGCTAACCCTAGTTTGCATTCCAAAATCAAGAGTTACCCTTAGGGTTAACCCTAGCTAACCCTAGGGTTAGAGTTGGGGTTAACCCTAAGTCTCGGTAGCCGAGTGGTCTCCGTAGCTTTTTGTCAACTTTGAGGTCCCAGGTTCGATTCCCACTTGCGCTATTGGTATTTTTTTTATTTTTTTCAAGTCAAACACTGCCTCCTGAATCATTTTCAGACAACAAAATAATTTTATCAAAATTGGGCAAGGCTGTGCATAGCTAACCCTAATTTTCTTTCTACCGATTTAAGCCCTCTTTGCACCATTTGCTGGTAAGGAGAAACTTCAAACTGACCTATTAAACCTCTCTAAGATCATTTTTTCGGAACCAAATTGCGTTGGACGTGTGCGCTACGACGTGCTCTTTCATTTGGTATGCGGAAGTCTTATATTTGACCAAGCTTTCACCCCTTCCTGAGCTAACCCTAGTTTGCATTCCAAAATCAAGAGTTACCCTTAGGGTTAACCCTAGCTAACCCTAGGGTTAGAGTTGGGGTTAACCCTAAGTCTCGGTAGCCGAGTGGTCTCCGTAGCTTTTTGTCAACTTTGAGGTCCCAGGTTCGATTCCCACTTGCGCTATTGGTATTTTTTTCAAGTCAAACACTGCCTCCTGAATCATTTTCAGACAACAAAATAATTTTATCAAAATTGGGCAAGGCTGTGCATAGCTAACCCTAATTTTCTTTCTACCGATTTAAGCCCTCTTTGCACCATTTGCTGGTAAGGAGAAACTTCAAACTGACCTATTAAACCTCTCTAAGATCATTTTTTCGGAACCAAATTGCGTTGGACGTGTGCGCTACGACGTGCTCTTTCATTTGGTATGCGGAAGTCTTATATTTGACCAAGCTTTCACCCCTTCCTGAGCTAACCCTAGTTTGCATTCCAAAATCAAGAGTTACCCTTAGGGTTAACCCTAGCTAACCCTAGGGTTAGAGTTGGGGTTAACCCTAAGTCTCGGTAGCCGAGTGGTCTCCGTAGCTTTTTGTCAACTTTGAGGTCCCAGGTTCGATTCCCACTTGCGCTATTGGTATTTTTTTTATTTTTTTCAAGTCAAACACTGCCTCCTGAATCATTTTCAGACAACAAAATAATTTTATCAAAATTGGGCAAGGCTGTGCATAGCTAACCCTAATTTTCTTTCTACCGATTTAAGCCCTCTTTGCACCATTTGCTGGTAAGGAGAAACTTCAAACTGACCTATTAAACCTCTCTAAGATCATTTTTTCGGAACCAAATTGCGTTGGACGTGTGCGCTACGACGTGCTCTTTCATTTGGTATGTGGAAGTCTTATATTTGACCAAGCTTTCACCCCTTCCTGAGCTAACCCTAGTTTGCATTCCAAAATCAAGAGTTACCCTTAGGGTTAACCCTAGCTAACCCTAGGGTTAGAGTTGGGGTTAACCCTAAGTCTCGGTAGCCGAGTGGTCTCCGTGGCTTTTTGTCAACTTTGAGGTCCCAGGTTCGATTCCCACTTGCGCTATTGGTATTTTTTTTATTTTTTTCAAGTCAAACACTGCCTCCTGAATCATTTTCAGACAACAAAATAATTTTATCAAAATTGGGCAAGGCTGTGCATAGCTAACCCTAATTTTCTTTCTACCGATTTAAGCCCTCTTTGCACCATTTGCTGGTAAGGAGAAACTTCAAACTGACCTATTAAACCTCTCTAAGATCATTTTTTCGGAACCAAATTGCGTTGGACGTGTGCGCTACGACGTGCTCTTTCATTTGGTATGCGGAAGTCTTATATTTGACCAAGCTTTCACCCCTTCCTGAGCTAACCCTAGTTTGCATTCCAAAATCAAGAGTTACCCTTAGGGTTAACCTTAGCTAACCCTAGGGTTAGAGTTGGGGTTAACCCTAAGTCTCGGTAGCCGAGTGGTCTCCGTAGCTTTTTGTCAACTTTGAGGTCCCAGGTTCGATTCCCACTTGCGCTATTGGTATTTTTTTTATTTTTTTCAAGTCAAACACTGCCTCCTGAATCATTTTCAGACAACAAAATAATTTTATCAAAATTGGGCAAGGCTGTGCATAGCTAACCCTAATTTTCTTTCTACCGATTTAAGCCCTCTTTGCACCATTTGCTGGTAAGGAGAAACTTCAAACTGACCTATTAAACCTCTCTAAGATCATTTTTTCGGAACCAAATTGCGTTGGACGTGTGCGCTACGACGTGCTCTTTCATTTGGTATGCGGAAGTCTTATATTTGACCAAGCTTTCACCCCTTCCTGAGCTAACCCTAGTTTGCATTCCAAAATCAAGAGTTACCCTTAGGGTTAACCTTAGCTAACCCTAGGGTTAGAGTTGGGGTTAACCCTAAGTCTCGGTAGCCGAGTGGTCTCCGTAGCTTTTTGTCAACTTTGAGGTCCCAGGTTCGATTCCCACTTGCGCTATTGGTATTTTTTTTATTTTTTTCAAGTCAAACACTGCCTCCTGAATCATTTTCAGACAACAAAATAATTTTATCAAAATTGGGCAAGGCTGTGCATAGCTAACCCTAATTTTCTTTCTACCGATTTAAGCCCTCTTTGCACCATTTGCTGGTAAGGAGAAACTTCAAACTGACCTATTAAACCTCTCTAAGATCATTTTTTCGGAACCAAATTGCGTTGGACGTGTGCGCTACGACGTGCTCTTTCATTTGGTATGCGGAAGTCTTATATTTGACCAAGCTTTCACCCCTTCCTGAGCTAACCCTAGTTTGCATTCCAAAATCAAGAGTTACCCTTAGGGTTAACCCTAGCTAACCCTAGGGTTAGAGTTGGGGTTAACCCTAAGTCTCGGTAGCCGAGTGGTCTCCGTAGCTTTTTGTCAACTTTGAGGTCCCAGGTTCGATTCCCACTTGCGCTATTGGTATTTTTTTTATTTTTTTCAAGTCAAACACTGCCTCCTGAATCATTTTCAGACAACAAAATAATTTTATCAAAATTGGGCAAGGCTGTGCATAGCTAACCCTAATTTTCTTTCTACCGATTTAAGCCCTCTTTGCACCATTTGCTGGTAAGGAGAAACTTCAAACTGACCTATTAAACCTCTCTAAGATCATTTTTTCGGAACCAAATTGCGTTGGACGTGTGCGCTACGACGTGCTCTTTCATTTGGTATGCGGAAGTCTTATATTTGACCAAGCTTTCACCCCTTCCTGAGCTAACCCTAGTTTGCATTCCAAAATCAAGAGTTACCCTTAGGGTTAACCCTAGCTAACCCTAGGGTTAGAGTTGGGGTTAACCCTAAGTCTCGGTAGCCGAGTGGTCTCCGTAGCTTTTTGTCAACTTTGAGATCCCAGGTTCGATTCCCACTTGCGCTATTGGTATTTTTTTCAAGTCAAACACTGCCTCCTGAATCATTTTCAGACAACAAAATAATTTTATCAAAATTGGGCAAGGCTGTGCATAGCTAACCCTAATTTTCTTTCTACCGATTTAAGACCTCTTTGCACCATTTGCTGGTAAGGAGAAACTTCAAACTGACCTATTAAACCTCTCTAAGATCATTTTTTCGGAACCAAATTGCGTTGGACGTGTGCGCTACGACGTGCTCTTTCATTTGGTATGCGGAAGTCTTATATTTGACCAAGCTTTCACCCCTTCCTGAGCTAACCCTAGTTTGCATTCCAAAATCAAGAGTTACCCTTAGGGTTAACCCTAGCTAACCCTAGGGTTAGAGTTGGGGTTAACCCTAAGTCTCGGTAGCCGAGTGGTCTCCGTAGCTTTTTGTCAACTTTGAGGTCCCAGGTTCGATTCCCACTTGCGCTATAGGTATTTTTTTTATTTTTTTCAAGTCAAACACTGCCTCCTGAATCATTTTCAGACAACAAAATAATTTTATCAAAATTGGGCAAGGCTGTG
>JARJEI010000053.1:600000-876672 GCA_029955415.1 Lottia scabra | reverse complement strand
AGAATTGAAAATAAACAACTTTTTTGAACTCGCAGGGGTCCAATTAGTCTAAAAACATACCTCAAATCGAAATCTGAGACAAAAATTTTCGGGGTAAAAATGACTTTTTTGACCATAAGGGTCCCCCCTTATGGTTTTTTCAATTTTGCCAATTTTTCAAAATTTCAACTTTGAACCTCCACCACGGCTAGACCGTTTGAGATAGGAAGCTGAAATTTTGCCACAAGGTGGGTCCAACAGGTTGTCTTTGCAATGCCGCAAACCGCGATTGGATTGCTTCATTATTTTGGGAGCTATGGGCTCCGGCGCAAAAGGTTCAATTTTGGGTACTTTTGCGCAAAAAAACCGAAGTGCTCAGAATTGAAAATAAACAACTTTTTTGAACTCGCAGGGGTCCAATTAGTCTAAAAACATACCTCAAATCGAAATCTGAGACAAAAATTTTCGGGGTAAAAATGACTTTTTTGACCATAAGGGTCCCCCCCTTATGGTTTTTTCAATTTTGCCAATTTTTCAAAATTTCAACTTTGAACCTCCACCACGGCTAGACCGTTTGAGATAGGAAGCTGAAATTTTGCCACAAGGTGGTCCAACAGGTTGTCTTTGCAATGCCGCAAACCGCGATTGGATTGCTTCATTATTTTGGGAGCTATGGGCTCCGGCGCAAAAGGTTCAATTTTGGGTACTTTTGCGCAAAAAACCGAAGTGCTCAGAATAGAAAATAAACAACTTTTTTGAACTCGCAGGGGTCCAATTAGTCTAAAAACATACCTCAAATCGAAATCTGAGACAAAAATTTTCGGGGTAAAAATGACTTTTTTGACCATAAGGGTCCCCCCTTATGGTTTTTTCAATTTTGCCAATTTTTCAAAATTTCAACTTTGAACCTCCACCACGGCTAGACCGTTTGAGATAGGAAGCTGAAATTTTGCCACAAGGTGGTCCAACAGGTTGTCTTTGCAATGCCGCAAACCGCGATTGGATTGCTTCATTATTTTGGGAGCTATGGGCTCCGGCGCAAAAGGTTCAATTTTGGGTACTTTTGCGCAAAAAACCGAAGTGCTCAGAATTGAAAATAAACAACTTTTTTGAACTCGCAGGGGTCCAATTAGTCTAAAAACATACCTCAAATCGAAATCTGAGACAAAAATTTTCGGGGGTAAAAATGACTTTTTTGACCATAAGGGTCCCCCCTTATGGTTTTTTTCAATTTTGCCAATTTTTCAAAATTTCAACTTTGAACCTCCACCACGGCTAGACCGTTTGAGATAGGAAGCTGAAATTTTGCCACAAGGTGGTTCCAACAGGTTGTCTTTGCAATGCCGCAAACCGCGATTGGATTGCTTCATTATTTTGGGAGCTATGGGCTCCGGCGCAAAAGGTTCAATTTTGGGTACTTTTGCGCAAAAAACCGAAGTGCTCAGAATTGAAAATAAACAACTTTTTTGAACTCGCAGGGGTCCAATTAGTCTAAAAACATACCTCAAATCGAAATCTGAGACAAAAAATTTTCGGGGTAAAAATGACTTTTTTGACCATAAGGGTCCCCCCTTATGGTTTTTTCAATTTTGCCAATTTTTCAAAATTTCAACTTTGAACCTCCACCACGGCTAGACCGTTTGAGATAGGAAGCTGAAATTTTGCCACAAGGTGGTCCAACAGGTTGTCTTTGCAATGCCGCAAACCGCGATTGGATTGCTTCATTATTTTGGGAGCTATGGGCTCCGGCGCAAAAGGTTCAATTTTGGGTACTTTTGCGCAAAAAACCGAAGTGCGCAGAATTGAAAATAAACAACTTTTTTGAACTCGCAGGGGTCCAATTAGTCTAAAAACATACCTCAAATCGAAATCTGAGACAAAAATTTTCGGGGTAAAAATGACTTTTTTGACCATAAGGGTCCCCCCTTATGGTTTTTTCAATTTTGCCAATTTTTCAAAATTTCAACTTTGAACCTCCACCACGGCTAGACCGTTTGAGATAGGAAGCTGAAATTTTGCCACAAGGTGGTCCAACAGGTTGTCTTTGCAATGCCGCAAACCGCGATTGGATTGCTTCATTATTTTGGGAGCTATGGGCTCCGGCGCAAAAGGTTCAATTTTGGGTACTTTTGCGCAAAAAACCGAAGTGCTCAGAATTGAAAATAAACAACTTTTTTGAACTCGCAGGGGTCCAATTAGTCTAAAAACATACCTCAAATCGAAATCTGAGACAAAAAATTTCGGGGTAAAAATGACTTTTTTGACCATAAGGGGTCCCCCCTTATGGTTTTTTCAATTTTGCCAATTTTTCAAAATTTCAACTTTGAACCTCCACCACGGCTAGACCGTTTGAGATAGGAAGCTGAAATTTTGCCACAAGGTGGTCCAACAGGTTGTCTTTGCAATGCCGCAAACCGCGATTGGATTGCTTCATTATTTTGGGAGCTATGGGCTCCGGCGCAAAAGGTTCAATTTTGGGTACTTTTGCGCAAAAAACCGAAGTGCTCAGAATTGAAAATAAACAACTTTTTTGAACTCGCAGGGGTCCAATTAGTCTAAAAACATACCTCAAATCGAAATCTGAGACAAAAATTTTCGGGGTAAAAATGACTTTTTTGACCATAAGGGTCCCCCCTTATGGTTTTTTCAATTTTGCCAATTTTTCAAAATTTCAACTTTGAACCTCCACCACGGCTAGACCGTTTGAGATAGGAAGCTGAAATTTTGCCACAAGGTGGTCCAACAGGTTGTCTTTGCAATGCCGCAAACCGCGATTGGATTGCTTCATTATTTTGGGAGCTATGGGCTCCGGCGCAAAAGGTTCAATTTTGGGTACTTTTGCGCAAAAAACCGAAGTGCTCAGAATTGAAAATAAACAACTTTTTTGAACTCGCAGGGGTCCAATTAGTCTAAAAACATACCTCAAATCGAAATCTGAGACAAAAATTTTCGGGGTAAAAATGACTTTTTTGACCATAAGGGTCCTCCCTTATGGTTTTTTTCAATTTTGCCAATTTTTCAAAATTTCAACTTTGAACCTCCACCACGGCTAGACCGTTTGAGATAGGAAGCTGAAATTTTGCCACAAGGTGGTCCAACAGGTTGTCTTTGCAATGCCGCAAACCGCGATTGGATTGCTTCATTATTTTGGGAGCTATGGGCTCCGGCGCAAAAGGTTCAATTTTGGGTACTTTTGCGCAAAAAACCGAAGTGCTCAGAATTGAAAATAAACAACTTTTTTGAACTCGCAGGGGTCCAATTAGTCTAAAAACATACCTCAAATCGAAATCTGAGACAAAAACTTTCGGGGTAAAAATGACTTTTTTGACCATAAGGGTCCCCCCTTATGGTTTTTTCAATTTTGCCAATTTTTCAAAATTTCAACTTTGAACCTCCACCACGGCTAGACCGTTTGAGATAGGAAGCTGAAATTTTGCCACAAGGTGGTCCAACAGGTTGTCTTTGCAATGCCGCAAACCGCGATTGGATTGCTTCATTATTTTGGGAGCTATGGGCTCCGGCGCAAAAGGTTCAATTTTGGGTACTTTTGCGCAAAAAACCGAAGTGCTCAGAATTGAAAATAAACAACTTTTTTGAACTCGCAGGGGTCCAATTAGTCTAAAAACATACCTCAAATCGAAATCTGAGACAAAAATTTTCGGGGTAAAAATGACTTTTTTGACCATAAGGGTCCCCCCCTTATGGTTTTTTCAATTTTGCCAATTTTTCAAAATTTCAACTTTGAACCTCCACCACGGCTAGACCGTTTGAGATAGGAAGCTGAAATTTTGCCACAAGGTGGTCCAACAGGTTGTCTTTGCAATGCCGCAAACCGCGATTGGATTGCTTCATTATTTTGGGAGCTATGGGCTCCGGCGCAAAAGGTTCAATTTTGGGTACTTTTGCGCAAAAAACCGAAGTGCTCAGAATTGAAAATAAACAACTTTTTTGAACTCGCAGGGGTCCAATTAGTCTAAAAACATACCTCAAATCGAAATCTGAGACAAAAATTTTCGGGGTAAAAATGACTTTTTTGACCATAAGGGTCCCCCCTTATGGTTTTTTCAATTTTGCCAATTTTTCAAAATTTCAACTTTGAACCTCCACCACGGCTAGACCGTTTGAGATAGGAAGCTGAAATTTTGCCACAAGGTGGTCCAACAGGTTGTCTTTGCAATGCCGCAAACCGCGATTGGATTGCTTCATTATTTTGGGAGCTATGGGCTCCGGCGCAAAAGGTTCAATTTTGGGTACTTTTGCGCAAAAAACCGAAGTGCTCAGAATTGAAAATAAACAACTTTTTTGAACTCGCAGGGGTCCAATTAGTCTAAAAACATACCTCAAATCGAAATCTGAGACAAAAATTTTCGGGGTAAAAATGACTTTTTTGACCATAAGGGTCCCCCCTTATGGTTTTTTCAATTTTGCCAATTTTTCAAAATTTCAACTTTGAACCTCCACCACGGCTAGACCGTTTGAGATAGGAAGCTGAAATTTTGCCACAAGGTGGTCCAACAGGTTGTCTTTGCAATGCCGCAAACCGCGATTGGATTGCTTCATTATTTTGGGAGCTATGGGCTCCGGCGCAAAAGGTTCAATTTTGGGTACTTTTGCGCAAAAAACCGAAGTGCTCAGAATTGAAAATAAACAACTTTTTTGAACTCGCAGGGGTCCAATTAGTCTAAAAACATACCTCAAATCGAAATCTGAGACAAAAATTTTCGGGGGTAAAAATGACTTTTTTGACCATAAGGGTCCCCCCTTATGGTTTTTTCAATTTTGCCAATTTTTCAAAATTTCAACTTTGAACCTCCACCACGGCTAGACCGTTTGAGATAGGAAGCTGAAATTTTGCCACAAGGTGGTCCAACAGGTTGTCTTTGCAATGCCGCAAACCGCGATTGGATTGCTTCATTATTTTGGGAGCTATGGGCTCCGGCGCAAAAGGTTCAATTTTGGGTACTTTTGCGCAAAAAACCGAAGTGCTCAGAATTGAAAATAAACAACTTTTTTGAACTCGCAGGGGTCCAATTAGTCTAAAAACATACCTCAAATCGAAATCTGAGACAAAAATTTTCGGGGTAAAAATGACTTTTTTGACCATAAGGGTCCCCCCTTATGGTTTTTTCAATTTTGCCAATTTTTCAAAATTTCAACTTTGAACCTCCACCACGGCTAGACCGTTTGAGATAGGAAGCTGAAATTTTGCCACAAGGTGGTCCAACAGGTTGTCTTTGCAATGCCGCAAACCGCGATTGGATTGCTTCATTATTTTGGGAGCTATGGGCTCCGGCGCAAAAGGTTCAATTTTGGGTACTTTTGCGCAAAAAACCGAAGTGCTCAGAATTGAAAATAAACAACTTTTTTGAACTCGCAGGGGTCCAATTAGTCTAAAAACATACCTCAAATCGAAATCTGAGACAAAAATTTTCGGGGTAAAAATGACTTTTTTGACCATAAGGGTCCCCCCTTATGGTTTTTTCAATTTTGCCAATTTTTCAAAATTTCAACTTTGAACCTCCACCACGGCTAGACCGTTTGAGATAGGAAGCTGAAATTTTGCCACAAGGTGGTCCAACAGGTTGTCTTTGCAATGCCGCAAACCGCGATTGGATTGCTTCATTATTTTGGGAGCTATGGGCTCCGGCGCAAAAGGTTCAATTTTGGGTACTTTTGCGCAAAAAACCGAAGTGCTCAGAATTGAAAATAAACAACTTTTTTGAACTCGCAGGGGTCCAATTAGTCTAAAAACATACCTCAAATCGAAATCTGAGACAAAAATTTTCGGGGGTAAAAATGACTTTTTTGACCATAAGGGTCCCCCCTTATGGTTTTTTCAATTTTGCCAATTTTTCAAAATTTCAACTTTGAACCTCCACCACGGCTAGACCGTTTGAGATAGGAAGCTGAAATTTTGCCACAAGGTGGTCCAACAGGTTGTCTTTGCAATGCCGCAAACCGCGATTGGATTGCTTCATTATTTTGGGAGCTATGGGCTCCGGCGCAAAAGGTTCAATTTTGGGTACTTTTGCGCAAAAAACCGAAGTGCTCAGAATTGAAAATAAACAACTTTTTTGAACTCGCAGGGGTCCAATTAGTCTAAAAACATACCTCAAATCGAAATCTGAGACAAAAATTTTCGGGGGTAAAAATGACTTTTTTGACCATAAGGGTCCTCCCTTATGGTTTTTTCAATTTTGCCAATTTTTCAAAATTTTAACTTTGAACCTCCACCACGGCTAGACCGTTTGAGATAGGAAGCTGAAATTTTGCCACAAGGTGGTCCAACAGGTTGTCTTTGCAATGCCGCAAACCGCGATTGGATTGCTTCATTATTTTGGGAGCTATGGGCTCCGGCGCAAAAGGTTCAATTTTGGGTACTTTTGCGCAAAAAACCGAAGTGCTCAGAATTGAAAATAAACAACTTTTTTGAACTCGCAGGGGTCCAATTAGTCTAAAAACATACCTCAAATCGAAATCTGAGACAAAAAATTTCGGGGTAAAAATGACTTTTTTGACCATAAGGGTCCCCCCTTATGGTTTTTTCAATTTTGCCATTTTTCAAAATTTCAACTTTGAACCTCCACCACGGCTAGACCGTTTGAGATAGGAAGCTGAAATTTTGCCACAAGGTGGTCCAACAGGTTGTCTTTGCAATGCCGCAAACCGCGATTGGATTGCTTCATTATTTTGGGAGCTATGGGCTCCGGCGCAAAAGGTTCAATTTTGGGTACTTTTGCGCAAAAAACCGAAGTGCTCAGAATTGAAAATAAACAACTTTTTTGAACTCGCAGGGGTCCAATTAGTCTAAAAACATACCTCAAATCGAAATCTGAGACAAAAATTTTCGGGGTAAAAATGACTTTTTTGACCATAAGGGTCCCCCCTTATGGTTTTTTCAATTTTGCCAATTTTTCAAAATTTCAACTTTGAACCTCCACCACGGCTAGACCGTTTGAGATAGGAAGCTGAAATTTTGCCACAAGGTGGTCCAACAGGTTGTCTTTGCAATGCCGCAAACCGCGATTGGATTGCTTCATTATTTTGGGAGCTATGGGCTCCGGCGCAAAAGGTTCAATTTTGGGTACTTTTTGCGCAAAAAACCGAAGTGCTCAGAATTGAAAATAAACAACTTTTTTGAACTCGCAGGGGTCCAATTAGTCTAAAAACATACCTCAAATCGAAATCTGAGACAAAAATTTTCGGGGTAAAAATGACTTTTTTGACCATAAGGGTCCCCCCTTATGGTTTTTTCAATTTTGCCAATTTTTCAAAATTTCAACTTTGAACCTCCACCACGGCTAGACCGTTTGAGATAGGAAGCTGAAATTTTGCCACAAGGTGGTCCAACAGGTTGTCTTTGCAATGCCGCAAACCGCGATTGGATTGCTTCATTATTTTGGGAGCTATGGGCTCCGGCGCAAAAGGTTCAATTTTGGGTACTTTTGCGCAAAAAACCGAAGTGCTCAGAATTGAAAATAAACAACTTTTTTGAACTCGCAGGGGTCCAATTAGTCTAAAAACATACCTCAAATCGAAATCTGAGACAAAAATTTTCGGGGTAAAAATGACTTTTTTGACCATAAGGGTCCCCCCTTATGGTTTTTTCAATTTTGCCCAATTTTTCAAAATTTCAACTTTGAACCTCCACCACGGCTAGACCGTTTGAGATAGGAAGCTGAAATTTTGCCACAAGGTGGTCCAACAGGTTGTCTTTGCAATGCCGCAAACCGCGATTGGATTGCTTCATTATTTTGGGAGCTATGGGCTCCGGCGCAAAAGGTTCAATTTTGGGTACTTTTGCGCAAAAAACCGAAGTGCTCAGAATTGAAAATAAACAACTTTTTTGAACTCGCAGGGGTCCAATTAGTCTAAAAACATACCTCAAATCGAAATCTGAGACAAAAATTTTCGGGGTAAAAATGACTTTTTTGACCATAAGGGTCCCCCCTTATGGTTTTTTCAATTTTGCCAATTTTTCAAAATTTCAACTTTGAACCTCCACCACGGCTAGACCGTTTGACGATAGGAAGCTGAAATTTTGCCACAGGTGGTCCAACAGGTTGTCTTTGCAATGCCGCAAACCGCGATTGGATTGCTTCATTATTTTGGGAGCTATGGGCTCCGGCGCAAAAGGTTCAATTTTGGGTACTTTTGCGCAAAAAACCGAAGTGCTCAGAATTGAAAATAAACAACTTTTTTGAACTCGCAGGGGTCCAATTAGTCTAAAAACATACCTCAAATCGAAATCTGAGACAAAAATTTTCGGGGGTAAAAATGACTTTTTTGACCATAAGGGTCCCCCCTTATGGTTTTTTTCAATTTTGCCAATTTTTCAAAATTTCAACTTTGAACCTCCACCACGGCTAGACCGTTTGAGATAGGAAGCTGAAATTTTGCCACAAGGTGGTCCAACAGGTTGTCTTTGCAATGCCGCAAACCGCGATTGGATTGCTTCATTATTTTGGGAGCTATGGGCTCCGGCGCAAAAGGTTCAATTTTGGGTACTTTTGCGCAAAAAACCGAAGTGCTCAGAATTGAAAATAAACAACTTTTTTTAACTCGCAGGGGTCCAATTAGTCTAAAAACATACCTCAAATCGAAATCTGAGACAAAAATTTTCGGGGGTAAAAATGACTTTTTTGACCATAAGGGTCCTCCCTTATGGTTTTTTCAATTTTGGCCAATTTTTCAAAATTTCAACTTTGAACCTCCACCACGGCTAGACCGTTTGAGATAGGAAGCTGAAATTTTGCCACAAGGTGGTCCAACAGGTTGTCTTTGCAATGCCGCAAACCGCGATTGGATTGCTTCATTATTTTGGGAGCTATGGGCTCCGGCGCAAAAGGTTCAATTTTGGGTACTTTTGCGCAAAAAACCGAAGTGCTCAGAATTGAAAATAAACAACTTTTTTGAACTCGCAGGGGTCCAATTAGTCTAAAAACATACCTCAAATCGAAATCTGAGACAAAAATTTTCGGGGTAAAAATGACTTTTTTGACCATAAGGGTCCCCCCTTATGGTTTTTTCAATTTTGCCAATTTTTCAAAATTTCAACTTTGAACCTCCACCACGGCTAGACCGTTTTGAGATAGGAAGCTGAAATTTTGCCACAAGGTGGTCCAACAGGTTGTCTTTGCAATGCCGCAAACCGCGATTGGATTGCTTCATTATTTTGGGAGCTATGGGCTCCGGCGCAAAAGGTTCAATTTTGGGTACTTTTGCGCAAAAAACCGAAGTGCTCAGAATTGAAAATAAACAACTTTTTTGAACTCGCAGGGGTCCAATTAGTCTAAAAACATACCTCAAATCGAAATCTGAGACAAAAATTTTCGGGGTAAAAATGACTTTTTTGACCATAAGGGTCCCCCCTTATGGTTTTTTCAATTTTGCCAATTTTTCAAAATTTCAACTTTGAACCTCCACCACGGCTAGACCGTTTGAGATAGGAAGCTGAAATTTTGCCACAAGGTGGTCCAACAGGTTGTCTTTGCAATGCCGCAAACCGCGATTGGATTGCTTCATTATTTTGGGAGCTATGGGCTCCGGCGCAAAAGGTTCAATTTGGGTACTTTTGGCGCAAAAAACCGAAGTGCGCAGAATTGAAAATAAACAACTTTTTTGAACTCGCAGGGGTCCAATTAGTCTAAAAACATACCTCAAATCGAAATCTGAGACAAAAATTTTCGGGGGTAAAAATGACTTTTTTGACCATAAGGGTCCCCCCTTATGGTTTTTTCAATTTTGCCAATTTTTCAAAATTTCAACTTTGAACCTCCACCACGGCTAGACCGTTTGAGATAGGAAGCTGAAATTTTGCCACAAGGTGGTCCAACAGGTTGTCTTTGCAATGCCGCAAACCGCGATTGGATTGCTTCATTATTTTGGGAGCTATGGGCTCCGGCGCAAAAGGTTCAATTTTGGGTACTTTTGCGCAAAAAACCGAAGTGCTCAGAATTGAAAATAAACAACTTTTTTGAACTCGCAGGGGTCCAATTAGTCTAAAAACATACCTCAAATCGAAATCTGAGACAAAAAATTTCGGGGTAAAAATGACTTTTTTGACCATAAGGGTCCCCCCTTATGGTTTTTTCAATTTTGCCAATTTTTCAAAATTTCAACTTTGAACCTCCACCACGGCTAGACCGTTTGAGATAGGAAGCTGAAATTTTGCCACAAGGTGGTCCAACAGGTTGTCTTTGCAATGCCGCAAACCGCGATTGGATTGCTTCATTATTTTGGGAGCTATGGGCTCCGGCGCAAAAGGTTCAATTTTGGGTACTTTTGCGCAAAAAAACCGAAGTGCTCAGAATTGAAAATAAACAACTTTTTTGAACTCGCAGGGGTCCAATTAGTCTAAAAACATACCTCAAATCGAAATCTGAGACAAAAATTTTCGGGGTAAAAATGACTTTTTTGACCATAAGGGTCCCCCCTTATGGTTTTTTCAATTTTGCCAATTTTTCAAAATTTCAACTTTGAACCTCCACCACGGCTAGACCGTTTGAGATAGGAAGCTGAAATTTTGCCACAAGGTGGTCCAACAGGTTGTCTTTGCAATGCCGCAAACCGCGATTGGATTGCTTCATTATTTTGGGAGCTATGGGCTCCGGCGCAAAAGGTTCAATTTTGGGTACTTTTGCGCAAAAAACCGAAGTGCTCAGAATTGAAAATAAACAACTTTTTTGAACTCGCAGGGGTCCAATTAGTCTAAAAACATACCTCAAATCGAAATCTGAGACAAAAATTTTCGGGGTAAAAATGACTTTTTTGACCATAAGGGTCCTCCCTTATGGTTTTTTCAATTTTGCCAATTTTTCAAAATTTCAACTTTGAACCTCCACCACGGCTAGACCGTTTGAGATAGGAAGCTGAAATTTTGCCACAAGGTGGTCCAACAGGTTGTCTTTGCAATGCCGCAAACCGCGATTGGATTGCTTCATTATTTTGGGAGCTATGGGCTCCGGCGCAAAAGGTTCAATTTTGGGTACTTTTGCGCAAAAAACCGAAGTGCTCAGAATTGAAAATAAACAACTTTTTTGAACTCGCAGGGGTCCAATTAGTCTAAAAACATACCTCAAATCGAAATCTGAGACAAAAATTTTCGGGGTAAAAATGACTTTTTTGACCATAAGGGTCCCCCCTTATGGTTTTTTCAATTTTGCCAATTTTTCAAAATTTCAACTTTGAACCTCCACCACGGCTAGACCGTTTGAGATAGGAAGCTGAAATTTTGCCACAAGGTGGTCCAACAGGTTGTCTTTGCAATGCCGCAAACCGCGATTGGATTGCTTCATTATTTTGGGAGCTATGGGCTCCGGCGCAAAAGGTTCAATTTTGGGTACTTTTGCGCAAAAAACCGAAGTGCTCAGAATTGAAAATAAACAACTTTTTTGAACTCGCAGGGGTCCAATTAGTCTAAAAACATACCTCAAATCGAAATCTGAGACAAAAATTTTCGGGGTAAAAATGACTTTTTTGACCATAAGGGTCCCCCCTTATGTTTTTTTCAATTTTGCCAATTTTTCAAAATTTCAACTTTGAACCTCCACCACGGCTAGACCGTTTGAGATAGGAAGCTGAAATTTTGCCACAAGGTGGTCCAACAGGTTGTCTTTGCAATGCCGCAAACCGCGATTGGATTGCTTCATTATTTTGGGAGCTATGGGCTCCGGCGCAAAAGGTTCAATTTTGGGTACTTTTGCGCAAAAAACCGAAGTGCTCAGAATTGAAAATAAACAACTTTTTTGAACTCGCAGGGGTCCAATTAGTCTAAAAACATACCTCAAATCGAAATCTGAGACAAAAATTTTCGGGGTAAAAATGACTTTTTTGACCATAAGGGTCCCCCCTTATGGTTTTTTCAATTTTGCCAATTTTTCAAAATTTCAACTTTGAACCTCCACCACGGCTAGACCGTTTGAGATAGGAAGCTGAAATTTTGCCACAAGGTGGTCCAACAGGTTGTCTTTGCAATGCCGCAAACCGCGATTGGATTGCTTCATTATTTTGGGAGCTATGGGCTCCGGCGCAAAAGGTTCAATTTTGGGTACTTTTGCGCAAAAAACCGAAGTGCTCAGAATTGAAAATAAACAACTTTTTTGAACTCGCAGGGGTCCAATTAGTCTAAAAACATACCTCAAATCGAAATCTGAGACAAAAATTTTCGGGGTAAAAATGACTTTTTTGACCATAAGGGTCCCCCCTTATGGTTTTTTCAATTTTGCCAATTTTTCAAAATTTCAACTTTGAACCTCCACCACGGCTAGACCGTTTGAGATAGGAAGCTGAAATTTTGCCACAAGGTGGTCCAACAGGTTGTCTTTGCAATGCCGCAAACCGCGATTGGATTGCTTCATTATTTTGGGAGCTATGGGCTCCGGCGCAAAAGGTTCAATTTTGGGTACTTTTGCGCAAAAAACCGAAGTGCTCAGAATTGAAAATAAACAACTTTTTTGAACTCGCAGGGGTCCAATTAGTCTAAAAACATACCTCAAATCGAAATCTGAGACAAAAATTTTCGGGGTAAAAATGACTTTTTTGACCATAAGGGTCCCCCCTTATGGTTTTTTCAATTTTGCCAATTTTTCAAAATTTCAACTTTGAACCTCCACCACGGCTAGACCGTTTGAGATAGGAAGCTGAAATTTTGCCACAAGGTGGTCCAACAGGTTGTCTTTGCAATGCCGCAAACCGCGATTGGATTGCTTCATTATTTTGGGAGCTATGGGCTCCGGCGCAAAAGGTTCAATTTTGGGTACTTTTGCGCAAAAAACCGAAGTGCTGAGAATTGAAAATAAACAACTTTTTTGAACTCGCAGGGGTCCAATTAGTCTAAAAACATACCTCAAATCGAAATCTGAGACAAAAATTTTCGGGGTAAAAATGACTTTTTTGACCATAAGGGTCCCCCCTTATGGTTTTTTCAATTTTGCCAATTTTTCAAAATTTCAACTTTGAACCTCCACCACGGCTAGACCGTTTGAGATAGGAAGCTGAAATTTTGCCACAAGGTGGTCCAACAGGTTGTCTTTGCAATGCCGCAAACCGCGATTGGATTGCTTCATTATTTTGGGAGCTATGGGCTCCGGCGCAAAAGGTTCAATTTTGGGTACTTTTGCGCAAAAAACCGAAGTGCTCAGAATTGAAAATAAACAACTTTTTTGAACTCGCAGGGGTCCAATTAGTCTAAAAACATACCTCAAATCGAAATCTGAGACAAAAATTTTCGGGGTAAAAATGACTTTTTTGACCATAAGGGTCCCCCCTTATGGTTTTTTCAATTTTGCCAATTTTTCAAAATTTCAACTTTGAACCTCCACCACGGCTAGACCGTTTGAGATAGGAAGCTGAAATTTTGCCACAAGGTGGTCCAACAGGTTGTCTTTGCAATGCCGCAAACCGCGATTGGATTGCTTCATTATTTTGGGAGCTATGGGCTCCGGCGCAAAAGGTTCAATTTTGGGTACTTTTGCGCAAAAAACCGAAGTGCTCAGAATTGAAAATAAACAACTTTTTTGAACTCGCAGGGGTCCAATTAGTCTAAAAACATACCTCAAATCGAAATCTGAGACAAAAATTTTCGGGGTAAAAATGACTTTTTTGACCATAAGGGTCCCCCCTTATGGTTTTTTCAATTTTGCCAATTTTTCAAAATTTCAACTTTGAACCTCCACCACGGCTAGACCGTTTGAGATAGGAAGCTGAAATTTTGCCACAAGGTGGTCCAACAGGTTGTCTTTGCAATGCCGCAAACCGCGATTGGATTGCTTCATTATTTTGGGAGCTATGGGCTCCGGCGCAAAAGGTTCAATTTTGGGTACTTTTGCGCAAAAAACCGAAGTGCTCAGAATTGAAAATAAACAACTTTTTTGAACTCGCAGGGGTCCAATTAGTCTAAAAACATACCTCAAATCGAAATCTGAGACAAAAATTTTCGGGGTAAAAATGACTTTTTTGACCATAAGGGTCCCCCCCTTATGGTTTTTTCAATTTTGCCAATTTTTCAAAATTTCAACTTTGAACCTCCACCACGGCTAGACCGTTTGAGATAGGAAGCTGAAACTTTGCCACAAGGTGGTCCAACAGGTTGTCTTTGCAATGCCGCAAACCGCGATTGGATTGCTTCATTATTTTGGGAGCTATGGGCTCCGGCGCAAAAGGTTCAATTTTGGGTACTTTTGCGCAAAAAACCGAAGTGCTCAGAATTGAAAATAAACAACTTTTTTGAACTCGCAGGGGTCCAATTAGTCTAAAAACATACCTCAAATCGAAATCTGAGACAAAAATTTTCGGGGTAAAAATGACTTTTTTGACCATAAGGGTCCCCCCTTATGAGTCTAGGACAATTCCCCCCCAGACAGTTGCCCCCCGGGAAAGTGCCCCCTGCAAATCCCCCCCTGGACAATTGCCCCCCAAGGCAATAGCCCCCCAAGACAATTCCCCCCTGGACAATCACCCCCTGGACCACTGCCCCCCAGAAAAATCCCCCCCTGGACATCTACCCCCTGGACGATTGCCCCCCGAGACAATTTCCCCCTGGACAATTGCCCCCCATGTAAAATTGCCCCCCAGGACAATACCCCCCTGGAACACTGCCCCCTGGACAATTGCCCCCCATGTCAATATCCCCCTGGACAACTACCCCCGGATAATGCCCCCATGTAAAATTGACCCCAGGTTAATTGAACTGAATTCCCTCGTCCTTCCTATGTAAAATTACCCACCAGATCATCGAAGTTGCCTGATTTTACTCCATTGAATTAAGATCTCCCGAACAAAGTAAGGAACGTCCCCTTTTATGACTCAGAAGGGTGGCTATGCCCCCTTCCCCCCAAGAACTTTTGTAGTTTGGTCTGTAATATTGTAATACTGTAATACTCATTGTGATCGACCGTACACTGTAACAATGTTGTTAAATAGTTTGGTAAAACCTTAAAAAGGTCTTAAATGTTACCTGAAAATATTTTTTATGTGCATATTACATAAGTTTATCATAATTTATATAACCTGCATAGAAGAAATATTTCGATCTAATAAGGCGCTTTATTTAACACATATCCATACACCGTCCAATAAGTATAACAAACTTAAAAACCATACGGAATGGTTTGAATATTTTAGCATTTTTTGTGGCGGAGGAGTGCACAAGAACATTAAAGCTAAAGATAGTGGACCACGGCCATATACGCCCAACGAAAAAGCCTTAAATTTAATCAGGAATAAACCAAACTTTCTCAAACCTTTCAGTTTCGGTCCATTAGCATCCATTTGATTCCATCAAAAACTCTAGTTTTGAGAGCATTTACGAGGGATTTTTTAGGAGGTTATTCTGTGAGGGAAATTGTAAATATCCAGGGTGGTATCGTCCTGGGGGGCAATTGGCTTAGGGGGCAATTGCCGTGGGGGGCAATTGTCCAGGGGGGGATTTTCAGGGGGCAATTATCCGGGGGGCAATTGCCTGGGGGGTAATTGTCCAGGGGGGTATCGTCCTGGGGGGGCATTTGGCTTGGGGGGCAATTGTCCGCGGGGGGTGATTGTCCAGGGGGGGAATAGTCTTGGGGGGCTATTGCCTTGGGGGGCAATTGTCCAGGGGGGGATTTGCAGGGGGCAATTGTCCGGGGGGCAACTGTCTGGGGGGGAATTGTCTTGATACCCCCCTTATGGTTTTTTCAATTTTGCCAATTTTTCAAAATTTCAACTTTGAACCTCCACCACGGCTAGACCGTTTGAGATAGGAAGCTGAAATTTTGCGATAATCATGTCCTGAGAAATCATGGTATTATACCTCGAAAATTTATGGTATTGACACATAGACTATGTATTAGTTCTACAAAAACACATACACATACATAGATAACATTGTAAAATATTCACTTTAAAGAATGCATTTAAGCAACTGATACTAGAATCTCTTCAAAATGTAATGATTTCGGTGGATTTCGATTTAACTTGATAAAGATTAAGCGCGATCCAAAATGTTGGATTGGTTGTATGTTACATCCGGTTATATAGTAGATTATTCTAACTGATTGGTTATCTTTATAACACCAAGAAGCTGTCAGAAATGTTGAATTATCACAACTTCCATCGTTACTCAATCCAATTTCAAAATATTGTAATCTACCAGGCACCGATGCTATAAAAATAAATCAAATTAAATAAATTAGAAAATTTCTCAATCATGAAGATTCAACTCAAATTGAAAGTTTAACTAGAAAAATATATCATTTGCTAATTTGATCCGATTGACATTTTTTTTTGGGCAACAATTTAGTCTCTTTTATGCATCTTTTAAAGCCCAACTGCAAACCAAAAACCATTTAAGGTTGGACCGAGCTGTTCCAAATCGCTCTTGAACAATTACAAGAACTAGGCAGGACATCAATGTGTTTTGTATTGGCCTATAAAAAATACAGGCTAAGGTGAAACACTTTGCATATGGAATTTTTTTCACATTCAAGGGCTTGTAAAGAGGTTTTCTTAATTTGTTGTGTGTGTCGGGGAGACTGATAGCATCAATTTGTAACATTCTAATTTTCTACCAGACATCAGTGGTTCCAGCAATTCAACTTAAACTAAGTGTTTGATGACCTCTTGATAATGTTACGTGAACATGACCCCTTTTTACTGTCATGAAATCAGCTATATAACAGTTGATAAATTTAACATACATGAATCATTTCTGTTGAAGATAGTGATCTGGTTAAAATCATAAGGTTTCAATAAATCCACACACCACCAAGATAGAGCCACTTTATGAGTATGAAAATGAGTGGTTAAATCACCATCCACCCCTCTACAGGAAGACATGTTGTGCTTTTCAGTACTCATCGCTGTAGGCTTTCCCACAGCAACGTTTTCTTTATCTGAAGAGGGAAAAGTTTAGTAGGAAATAAAGGCCCAAGTAATAAGAGCTACCATAAAATAGTACATACCAATATATACCTGTTCATACTTACAAAAGAAACCCTATGGGCTACGTGGTGGTGTTGATTGACCAGTTTGTGAATATGAAGATAATTATCATGAATATTTATTACCTTAGTCCCTAATAAGAATTTTAAACTCTGTAGAAATATGTTTCTTGACTGTAACTATAAAATATCACTAAAAACAGGGAAAACGACAACCTTTGTTTGTTCTGGTTGAAATTTAAAGAACTCCTTATAATGGAATACTGCCTCTTAAATGATCAAAAAAGCAAAACTCCCAAACTTGGTGAATAAGAGTTTATATTTATAAGGCATCTTGTACTGTTCAATATGATAAATCTAGAAAACTATCTTATACATTATAATTACTACAAGATATACAAAATATTAAGCGGTTTATTAAGCGTTTTTCAATTATAACCTTTAATTTTATGGAAAAAAGTTTTTTGGTTTATTTGATTCTGTTTGTATACTGTAGACATCTTTGATGAATATGTAATCTTAGTGACATTAAATTTTTTGTTCATTTTAAGAGGTACTATCTTTAAGAGGTTCTCAAATTAGCGTACTTACTTTCTTCTGAAGGAATATAAAGTAACATGCCACTGTCTTCAGAACCATCACAATCTGCGGGGGAAACGATCGTAAAGGAAACATTCCCTTCTTATTTGATGAAATCCAAATGCAAAACAAACAGTTGTACTGGAACAAATTGAACCACACTCTATTTTTGACCTTTTAACACTTTGTTCATAAAATCCGTATATAAGTTTATCTTGAAGATATATTTTAAAAGAGTGTGCTGTCAAAAGGTTTGACGAGCATAGATGTACCGATGACAAAGTAAAGACATAAAACACTTGACATATAAGGTGCATTTTATCTGAAAAAAAAAAAATGGTAAACACTTGCAAATGAATTCCACGCACAACTATTGACACAACAAGAAATTGTAGATCTTCTCGAAGCACGATAGATCGTAACTATAATCTTCTTCCAATGATTTACTGTGCGCAGTTATTAGATTGGACACCACGATTTTATGCGATCTGTCACGCTTTTGTATTTTACAATAACATATCGTTATGATGATCCCGAATGTCAATATTGATCGTGCTGATCATAGAATATATTGGTACTAGTATCTAAGTACGATTGTACCTATAAAACCCCGATTGCATTTGTACTACGATTTGTACCAGATCAGATAATTCCCTTAATCTTAGCAATCGTATTGTGTTTGACCAGAAGATCAAAGAGGAACATTGCCAAATAATGAAACAGATCGCACCAAGCGCAACAAATCTTGTCGGAAACACACACTGACACGTAAAATTCCACCAAAGCTAAAAATTGTTCATGTTCTTTGCGATCATTAAAATCCCATTAAATTCCACACACTCATTGTCATGATCTCAAACCAAGGAAACGGTAGATATTCTCAACTATTGTAAACACAAATTTTAATTTCAAAGTGGGCTGTAGGCACTTACCCGTGCAACGCTTTTCTAGTTTTAATTTTTACAAAGCAAATAAATTAAATTGTTCTGTGAGATGATTATCATGATTACCCTTAAGTAGTTATTACATACAAATGCTTACCTTACAGTCAACTAGTCAAAACCCATGTGAATTAGGATAATTCTCAATCGAAGCAACCTTTGTTTTTTATTTTTTTTTATTTATTAAACCAACCTCTGAGATAGCTCTTACATACAACGTAGTATTATAATCTTAAATGGTTTATAGATAAAGAGAACTAATAACATATTATTGATTTTAAAGATATTGATTTGAAAGCTGTTTGCTTAAAACTTTAATCTTAAAGTAAAACTGTCTGCAAACATATGATCCGAAATATATTTCGTCGTTTAGTCGATTAAACCTTTACCAATGAGACCAAAACTTCAAGAGGACCTCATCCGAGTTTTCAGTTTTAATGGATTAAAAACTAAAAAACAATAGTTACCTCAAATAAGTAATGTAAATCGATTGACTATTTCAATATAGCTATATACATTTGAATATTACATTTGTTTTAGAAGCCAAGTCCTTGGAAAATGGACAAATGCAGAGAGCACATAAAAACATTTTGATTTTACAGTTTTCTTGATCAAGAAAAAAATACAGTCTGCTTTTTGTAAAAACAAATTCACAATTTCATTGATTATTGTTTTTATATTTTGTGCAAGGAAGTCAATTTTTTGATAATGATTTCTATGTACAGTTTATCTCAATATTCAGACAGACATATAAGGAATAAATACGTACATGTATACGTGTAACATACATGTAACTATATGTTACAGATTGTTGTAATATAGATAACTGTAAAATGTTGATTATAAACAGATTGTTGTAATATAGATAACTGTAAAATATTGATTATAAACAGATTGTTGTAAAATATATAATCTTAACCAAGACAACTGTAAAATATTGATTATAAACAGATTGTTATAAAATATATAAACTGAACTAAGAAAACTGTAAAATGTTGATTATAAACAGATTGTTGTACAAGATATAAACTTAACTAAGATAACTGCAAAATGTTGATTATAAACAGATTATTGTAAAAGATATAAACTGAACTAAGATAACTGTAAAATGTTGATTATAAACAGATTGTTGTTAGAGATATAAACTTAACTAAGATAACTGCAAAATGTTGATTATAAACAGATTGTTGTAAAAGATATAATCTTAACTAAGAAAACTGTAAAATGTTGATTATAAACAGATTGTTGTACAAGATATAAACTTAACTAAGATAACTGCAAAATGTTGATTATAAACAGATTATTGTAAAAGATATAAACTGAACTAAGATAACTGTAAAATATTGATTATAAACAGATTGTTGTAAAATATATAAAATTAACTAAGATAACTATAAAATGTTGATTATAAACAGATTGTTGTACAAGATATAAACTTAACTAAGATAACTGTAAAATGTTGATTATAAACAAATTGTTGTAAAAGATATAAACTGAACTAAGATAACTGTAAAATGTTGATTATAAACAGATTATTGTAAAAGATATAAACTGAACCAAGACAACTGTAAAATATTGATTATAAACAAATTGTTGTAGAAGATATATAAAATTGACTAAGATAACTGTAAAATGTTGAATATAAACAGATTGTTGTTAGAGATATAATTTTATGGAAGATAACTGTAAAATGTTGATTATAAACAGACTGTTGTTAAAGATATAAAATTGACTTAGATAACTGTAAAATGTTGATTATAAACAGATTGTTGTAAAAGATATAAACTTAACTAAGATAACTATAAAATGTTGATTATAAACAGATTGTTGTAAAAGATATAAACTTAACTAAGATAACTGTAAAATGTTGATTATAAACAGATTGTTGTTAGAGATATAATTTTATGGAAGATAACTGTAAAATGATGATTATAAACAGATTGTTGTAAAATATATAAAGTTAACTAAGATAACTGTAAAATGTTGATTATAAACAGATTGCTGTTAGAAATATGATTTTATGAAAGATAACTGTAAAATGTTGATTATAAATGGAATGTTGGGAAAGAATAGATTTTTTTTACAACCCCTTTAATGTAGCATTAGGAAAGGTTTTTTCATCAAATGTTCGTTTCTTCTAACAAAAGCATGATTTGTGTAATCTTATCTTAATGGCATTCTTGTAAAAGACATTGTTATCTATTTTCTAAATATTAATGGATTTGATTCACTACCGGGCATTAAAATAAAATGAAAGGCAATGATGTGAGAATGTAGGGCCTGATTTCATTTTCATTTTTAATATTTAGGACATTATTAAAGGGATTGTTAAGGAGCTTTCTAAATTTTTCTTTCATTCAATTTTGAATCATGGTTCCGGCAATTCTGATTTAAACACGTCTGAGAGTTGTTATGCAGGAATATTTAAACCGTCTTTTGATCTTTCATTTTATAGTTACAGAAGTGTTGATTCTACTTGAAGAACATCACAACACAATCACTATCTAATTGATCAGAAATCATAATTTGGTAAAATTGATAAATTTTTATATTTGAATACTAGATAGTCCGAGATAGTCTAAGAATTTAAATCTGTCGGTCGCGAGACGTTGAAAATCCCAAATTTTTGTGGTTTAGTTTCTCCCCCAACCATATTTGTCCAAACAGATATATAAGGCTAAGAATAGAGTTTCGGACTACTAGATAAAGTCGCGTAGTATGAATGTCACATTATAGTGGCTCGTGATTACTATTTCCACTAAATTATAAATTAACAATATCAACAGGATATATTGAAGAGATATATCCTTCTTCAAATATTTCACTTCATCCGACACTTCACAATTCAGTTTGAAAAGTGAGTGAAAAATGTTAAATGTTTATCTGTAAATATATTTTTTATGTATCATTTTACCGATATATCGAGTAGTTAAACATGTAGAAGGTTGCAGTTTTGATCGAGTTTCTTTCACTTAGTCTTTTTTATACAGGCCAAATAAATGTTATGCGAGTTAAAGCGATACAACCTCTTAAAATGAACAAAAAAATTAAGTTCTCAAACTTGGTCAATAAGAGTATGTATTCATCCACAGTATTCAAAGTATACAAACAGAATCAAATAAAGTTATAAAACTTTGTAATTTTCCATGCAATTACAGATTATTATTGATAAATGCCTTAAATTGGATTAAGGCATTTATCAATTATTGTATTTAAACATAGTTTTCTGGATTTATCAGATTATTTAGGTAATCTGTTCTATAGTTATGCCACTAGGTTTGTCCCCTGATGAATATATACTCCTATTGACCAAGTTTGAAATTTTTTTTTTTTTGGTCATTCTAAGACGTAGAGTATCGCTTTAACATGTCGTATTGTATAATTTCCATGAATAGGGTTGTGATTTATGACTTCCGTTCGGTTATGCATATCAAAAAGGGTTCAGGCAATTTCCATGTATGAGATTAGAATGGTTGGGAATCTTGGTATAGTGGAAAAAAAAACAGTGTCCAACTACAACATAATAATATGACGATATTGAATAGCAACCATACATTACCAGAACTATTTTATATAGTCAAAACATTAACTACGGAATATGCCATTATTATAACCGAGAAGATTATTCTATATAGGAAGAGCAAATGTCTGTTTTTTGGACGGGGGGGGGGGGGGGGGGGGGGGGGGGCAGGGGCGGATCCAGCATCAAAGTTTGGGGGAGGGCCATGTGCAGGGGCTGATCCAGGATTATCGAAAGGGGGGGAGTTTAAGCAAAGCTTTGGCGAGCGCAGCGATGCAAAAAAATTTTTGACCTTTTTTTTGGCTTAAAAACATAGGATTTTCCTTTTTTATTCGCCGAAATTTCCACCTGACATGTAATATGATGCGTTTCACGATGTGAAATCTTACCGTTTGGGGGGGGGGGGGGGGGATGGCCCCCCCGGCCCCCCCCCCCCTGGATCCGCGCCTGGGGGGGGGGGGGGGGTGTATGACTGTTCTTGTCGATAATTTATGTGTTTTTTTTTATATACCACGGCTTGGTTATCATAAGATAATTTCTTGGCGGTTGGACGTTATCATTTTGATTTCTGTTTTGTCTTGGGGCGTTGGTATGTTTTGATGGAACGGTTGACGGTGACGTGTTGAGTATTGATTTGTAATTGTTGGTCTGGTTGGTAAGCAAATTCGAGAATACAAATAGTATATGGACTGCTCCAAAGAGAAATACTATCAAGTGTTTCGAAAAGAGTAAGCATGGTCAGCTTAGTGTCGTGCGACATCCGCTAACGGCCTTTGCGCAATTAATATCATAAAACAGTTTGCTTAAAGCGATTATAAAGTGGCTTTATATGTGTATCGGGACACTGATAGCATCAATTTGCGCCATTCCAATTTCCATTCCGACGTGTGTGGTTCTTGCAATTCTACTAAAACTTATATGACGTCATTGACAGTGATCTGCAAAGATATCAATAGTAGATCAGTGTCAGTGACGTCATAAAACGCGTTAGCCTAAGTGAAATAGCAAGACCTACTCTTTTTGCATCCCCAGTTCCAGGAGACCATTTTGTTTTGTGGGTGGTTAAAGATCAACATGATCAAGTTGAGAAACGTTGCGACATGCCACCCTAGGATCCTACGTGCTATGTGCACTAATTTGATCCTTAACCAAGCAGCACACCTCAACCATCTGTAGTCTATCAAAAATATGTATTTGACATACCATAAAAGAGAAACTGAAATAATGAAATGATATTTTTAATTGATATACCAAAAGCGGGTTGACTCCCCGTACACACTTTCATGATTTTGATAATTGAATTTGATAAATGTACACAGTATACTATGAAGATAGATGATATACTTCCAATAAGTTTATATAATTTTATATCTACAAATGCTACCCCTTATCTCCCCTCCCCTACGTCGGACAAAAAATGATTCTATATTCACTTGAAACCCATGCCCCCTGTTGTCTGATTAAATTGTTTGGAAATTCTATGTAGAGTGCATTACAAAAAGGTATGACATTTTCAATTTCTGATTATGAGGTACAAGACAAGAAAGATAAAGTTATTTACAATTTATATACATATTATTATAATACATTTCTTTTTTTTTAGGTGGCATTTTGAAAATTGGCACAGGATTATTGTTTATTTCTTTAAAATAATGCTCATTGTTTAGTGTTTATATAAAGCTTTAATTTGAAATGAACATTACGAAATTGAATAACACTATTAAAAACATATAACACTTTAAATAATACCTGACCTTGACTTTAAATTAACATTTGCAATTCATGCCCTGTCCTAAAAACAACGAATGTTAAATTACTCTGTAAATTAGACTAGATCAAATAATACTGTATACGATGACATTCAAATTAAAGCTGGATTCAACTTAAATTGCAGGATGATCTTTTAATGTAAAGCAAGAAAATGGAACATTTTGCAACATTGAAAAGTTCATCATAGTTAAATGTTTAAACTGAATAGGCTAAATTTTAACCTATTATAATGTAGGTTTGCACAACTGCTTTTATTTTGAAGCTAAATAGAAATGCCTTATTTTAACTTGATGGAGACATTTCATAATATACAGTACTGTGCAATAAATATTCGTACAAAATGGCGGTGTGGTTACATTCGCTCTACGACCTTACATACTTGCACATCGCTTGGAAATTATTACAAAGGGGGGAAAACCATCACCTATGTATTAGAAACGTTGGACTTGTCAAGTCCAAGAGTACAATAGTAAATTTTAAGAAGCGTGTAGAACAAAGGGGGTACATAGTATACACCCGAGACGAGAAAGGCAACCTATTTCTATGTACGAATATATATTGCACGGTACCGTACTTAAAACTGAATTTGACTAGCGCTTTTACAATTCTTAACCAACATAAATATTTAAGATTTTGAACATAAATATTTAAGATTCTGAATATAAATATTTAAGATTTTGAACATAAATATTTAAGCTTTAGAAGGCTCTGAATGACTTTGAGACATGGTTTGACTAGGATGAGACAATTCATAAGAAGCGCCATGTTTTTTCATCAATGAAGCTGTTTGTGTTGAAGAAGCTGGTCGTTTGGTGATATGGAATATTCTCTTGTACTCTTTGATTACCTGAAAGTAACAACGATATTAATTAAATACTGTTTCACAGCTTGCCTTTTTAAGGGGCAACAACTCAGATTTCTATTAACCCAACAAGTGCCATTATAAATGACAAGATCATATAATATACAAGTACACCACATGTTTAAAAATCCGCGATTGCTTCAGGATAATTATTTTATCAATGACTCAATTGGTCGAGAACTTAGCAACTTGATGGAAGATACAGCAGGAGAACTATAAACCAAAAGTTGGATAAAGTCAGTAATTGGTGTCAAAGACTTCAAGCAACAGGAAGATTGATTAAAATGAAATGAAATGAATGGAGTTTTACGTCTTACTTTCTGCACCTATATGGGCTAATTGAGGACGGACAAACGCCATGCAGTGTGCAATGAGGGAAATTTTGCCAGGACAGCGGCATTAGCCTGCTCTTATTTTCGATTTCCAACTGTCGAGGGATCTTTAACGTGCGAAGATGGATTAACGCAGTATGCTATATAGCAATTATCTGGTATAGCCCATGTCGATATATTAAATCATATATTTGTTCTTTATATCATTAAGACAGAAAGAACTTACCTTTTTATTGAGGAGACAGTGAAAACAGAATATAAACAATCCTTGTAAACTGTTTAATACTGTGAATATATAGGCTAATGCTATAGTTTCTTGAGAGATAAAGCAATAGCCAAATACCCACGTTAATCCAAGTATAACTTCTATCGCTATAGCACCTTGTATCCATGCCCTGTAAAATATAATTATTTCAATCGTTTGAATAATGCTGAGACAACAACGGCTACCGTTCTGAACCATACCATACTACAGGTACCATTCTGGACCATACAGTAAGTCTAAAAGTACCGTTCTGAACCATACTGAAATGTTACAAGTATCGTTCTGAACTATACCGGAAGTTTACAAGTATCGTTCTGAACTATACCAGAAGTCTACACGTATCATTCTGAACTGTACCGGAAGTCTACAAGTACCGTTCTGAACCACAAAGGAAGTCTACAAGTATCGTTCTGAACCATACAGGATGTCTACAAGTATCGTTCTGAACCATACAGGATGTCTACAAGTATCGTTCTGAACCATACAGGATGTCTACAAGTATCGTTCTGAACCATACAGTAAGTCTACAAGTATCGTTCTGAACCATACAGGAAGTCTACAAGTACCGTTCTGAACCATACAGGAAGTCTACAAGTACCGTTCTGAACCATACAGTAAGTCTACAAGTATCGTTCTGAACCATACAGGAAGTCTACAAGTACCGTTCTGAACCATACAGTAAGTCTACAAGTATTGTTCTGAACTATACAGGAAGTCTACAAGTACCGTTCTAAACCATACAGGAAGTCTACAAGTATCGTTCTGAACCATATCGGAAGTCTACAAGTATCGACGAACTATATCGGAAGTTCACAAAAGTCATTCTTAACCAAGTCGCAATATATAAATGTAAATGCATATACATATTTTATTATAACTTATATACATGTATCAATATAATAAATACCTCATATCTGACCCAGTCTTATCTTTACCACCACTAAATACATAGTCTGAATGTCGACATACAGTTGTCATGGCATAGATTAACACAATAGCGTTTACCTAAAAATAATACAAATGATAATGAAATGGAGTTTTACGTCCTGCTCTTCTGCATAAAAATAATAGAACATAATCTAATATTTCACTAACAAATGTAATACAAATCAAATTTTGGATTGTGATCTCGGGAAAAGGTTTTAAGCAAACCGAGTGCGGCATTATCTCTAGAAAGAAAAAGAGGTGAACCAAAATTCTGTTTAGCCAGGCAACTCCAGTAGATCATATTTTTTTTTTCTAAATAGGGCAAACATATACCTCTATATGCCGATATACTTGATGGAAACCCTATTGCTGTCTGGTTTAGGCTTCCTTTAGGAATTTTTCAAAATTACTGCTTGAAATTTATTCGGTCAAGTCATAGTTGTTGTTGTTATATTATAAGATTGATAGTCCTCCATGAATGTTTAGTGCCCAAAGAATAAATGTTGAAAAGTCAATTGAATAACAATACCACTTACCAATAAAACAACAGCAACTGGTCCAGCAAAACTCCAAATGAAATAATTTTCAGTGGTTAACCAACAGCTAAAAATAAATAATTATAACATCTAATAGAATAGTTATTAGTTTTTAGTATGTTATAACATCTAATCAAATAGTTATTACTTATAGTACGTTATAGCATACCATCTAATCAAATAGTAATTAGTTTATAGTATGTTATAATATAACATCTAATCAAATAGTTATTACTTATAGTATGTTATAACATAACATATAATCAAATAGTTATTACTTATAGTATGTTATAACATAACATCTAATCAAATAGTTATTACTTATAGTATGTTATAACATCTAATCAAATAGTTATTAGTTATAGTATGTTATAACATAACATCTAATCAAATAGTTATTACTTATAGTATGTTATAACATAACATCTAATCAAATAGTTATTACATATAGTATGTTATAACATAACATCTAATCAAATACTGTTATTACTTATAGTATGTTATAACATAACATCTAATCAAATAGTTATTAGTTATAGTATGTTATAACATAATATCTAATCAAATAGTTATTACTTATAATATGTTATAACATAACATCTAATCAAATAGTTATTACTTATAGTATGTTATAACATCTAATCAAATAGTTATTAGTTATAGTATGTTATAGCACCGAGGTCCATTATGTGAATAAACATTTTGAAAATCGGCAGAAAATTCTACAAATGAATTAAAGTTATGAGAAGCCCTCTGCCACGAACTCGAAAATAGGGTGGTAAATTGAAATCTTAATGGCTGGCATTTTTAAATCTCATCTCTTTCGAAAGTATGTTTGGTTTCCTCGATCTGCAGGTCACTTTGATGGTAGAGCGTTACATTGTCATTTCTATTTTAAAGTCAGTACTTACTATCTGTCAGTACCATAACCTTGGTGATATATTCCAGCAGATACAGCAACAATAGCTAGTGGGAAACCTAGAATTAAACAAATCAAATTAGTCGATGATATTTCATAGACTATTTTCATTTATATTAAAGGTCTGCCAAGTAATTACTTTTCAAATGCCTCTGCACTCAGGTTTGTAACCCTGAAGTGAGATTAAGGGAAAAGAGATCACAATCACGTTAAATAACAGAACAGTAATATAGTGTCAATTTGTTTTTCCTTATTCAAAGCATCCAGGTTAGGTTTAAAATATCCAAATTAACTCGTTGGTAATATCATTTAAGTCTTAAATTGACAAAGTATTTTTTCAAACAAAATTGTGCCTTAACCTGCGATATCTTTTTATTCCAATAATATTGTGTTAAAATGTATAATCAAGTACTTACCATAACCAGCAAAATAATAATACGGTAATCTGGATTTAGCAGCGTCAAATACTTGAACTAACATACAAATAATATGTAAACCCTCTAAAAACATCCATGTGAACGCTGTTAAGAAGAAGTAATGTAGAAATCCGGCTATCAAACCACATGTTAGCTAAAAAGGATGAAAGGATCTGTTAATATTATTTGGTAGTTATAAAAATTCAAATATAGTGTCACCGGTAACGACGGGCAGACAACAATATCAGAGTTCGATGGATGCAAGTAGGATACAGACATACATTTTTATTTATGGTATAGGGGAGTACAAAGTTAAACGTCACGACGTAAACGTACAATGTCCCAAACGTACTCATAATTGTTATTAATTGCACTAAAGAGCAGATTAAAGAGCACCAGCACCAACCGGGCTATTATAGCTCTAGAACAGCACTCATAAGGTAACTGTTCAACATATATAATGCTTATTATCAGTTACTCTCTGGCTACAATGAGCACAGAATCGCATTTTACCTACTATTTTTTAATGAATTGAAATATTAACTCCAAATTAGTTTTAGATTTTAGAGAGTCTTAGATTGTCTTTGGGTTGATGAAAATGACAACTGTTAAAAAAATATCTATTTGGAAACTTGATTTTACAGAGGCGAAATTTCAGTCAAAAATGTAGGTCATTTTCACATGAAATTTCTAGGAGGAAAGTGTATTTATTTCATATTGAAAATTTTCAAACCATATATTTTCATGGACCCAAAGACATTCTAAGACACATGACATGCAATTGATAATCATATTTTGAATATTTGTGAAATGAGAGAAAAAATTCAATTCAGACCTGTGGCCAGAGAGTAGTGCCAAAAACATGTTGAACCTTACAGATTTGGTCAGAGAATTTTGTGTACTATTTAATCTATTTCCCGAAAAGATATTCGTATGGCATGTCCATTTCATACGTAATTTTCGTATTCCGCTAAATTTCTAAGGCATCTTTTACCAACAGAAGTGACTGCCGCATCCGACTAAACCTTAAAGCCAGATGTACTGTGTCTGTTTCTTATCAAATATATCATGAACGACATGGTTTATATTTTGATATTAGTGCTATAAAGGTCAAAACATATGATATATTAATAGAAAATGACAAAAAATAGAGTAAAATTATAACCAAATGTTTACCTTGTTTTCTGTTTTATCAATACCGACTAAAAACAATATCTCAGCAACAAATAAACAAAACACCAAATTCTTATGAATTGTGTTCCTTTCTCCTTGTATTGCACTGAAAAGTAACAGAAAAGTGTTGAATGCGTTGTAAAGACACATATTAGATATGTTATAAATAAAAAATAACTTGTGACAGTATGGCTGATCTCTAACCAGAATTTGATAGCATCTATATATAACCTTTTCAATCTTAATCGACGATTGGTCAACAAGGTGCTGTCTTATTTCAGCACATTTAGGCAATTTCGGTTTATAAATATCCTATATGAATCATCTTTATGGTCCAAGTTAATCTAAAAAAATGATGAAAAAAATGCATCAACTGACAGAAGCTCCCCAACCCTTTCCCACCGACCAGCCCAGACCCCACCGTACCTAAAGGGGATCCACACCAAGAAAAACCCCAAAACATTTCCCAAATAGGAATGCGCCAAGAGATACCCTTGAAAAGGACTTAAATTCCTTAAAGGCCCACTTGAGCTCATCTACTTTAACTACATTTTATTTTCTGAAATACCTCTGTATATAATTGCATTTACGTTTTCCCGTATACATGTACATCAGTAGCCTACATGTGAGTTTATAAGATATAAACGGAATGCCTGTACTATAATTTTGTTAATGCCAAACTCGTGATAAAATTCAAAGTAAAATATTCAAGATAACATCTGTTTGTATTCCAACATTTTCTTGTATTTTTATGACTTTCTACAACGAGTGTATAATGTGAACAGTTTTATCATTGAATTGGTTCTTCATCAACAACTAAATCTGTATGCATGCTGCATCTTGAAATCAAATATTACAGTGTAACAAAAGGATTGACCAAACTCTACTGATGTGAATATTTGCCAAAAAGGTTAATGCTCTTTCCATGTTCACAAAATCAAAATGCTCAAATTTGGTTATTTTTAGGAGTATATATTCATGAGTGAACTTGCCTGATGTCATTAATATACAACAGAATAGTTTAATCTCATAAATGCGAAAAATATATGTTCAATATAATAATTGTAAAACTACTGCAGAAATTTTCAGCGTTTTTTTAACAATAACCTGTAATTTTATGGAAATTGACTTTTAAAAAATGATAAATATATATATTCTTTAAGGCAAAGTTTGAAACATTAATTATTTTGCTCATTCTAAGAGATAGCTTTAAAAAGCAGTGAAGGAAATTAGTAAGGAAAAGTTTGAGAAGTTAAGAACTAAGAAAAATAACTTACCTGAAACAATTAAAGGTAATAAAACAGATAAATAGACATATTATAGATATTATACATCCCACTAATGTTATAATTCTTAGAAGAGATGAATGAACAACGGACAACTGAAAAGAACAAAAGATTGAATTAGATTTTTAAAAACAAGTATTTTGATATGATCTCCTCGATCTTGATAAGTCTGATAATTCAAACAGATAATCCATGTAGGCTATTTGTGAGCTTTAGAAAAGGCACCATCACAATTGCAAAACAAAGACAGGTTTGGGACAAGTCTAAATCTTTGATCACAATTCCAAGGAGGGCCTAATTTTGATTACTGATATTTTTTACAGCTGAAAATCCAGTGGCCAAAATTTTTGTGGTGGGGGTGGGGGTGAGAGGTGTTTTTTTTAAATTTTTAACCAAGGGCCCTTCCACTTTCAGAGAAGCATTTCTTGAAGTATAAATTTCTCCAATACCTCAACTCCCTGAACATCCATAAGAATAGCGAAGTTGGTAAGATGATCACATTGACATGTAGTAGACGAATCATCAGTTTTAACCAGCTTACATCCTTCTTGAGACCAAATACCTACAACCCTGAAATAATAAAAAATAATGATGATTAATGATGATGATGAATGATGATGATGCAATCGACCTTGATGGTGATGTTGATTCCAATAAGAGGTTAGTCGTCAATCAAGTTCAGGGAAAAATGGTAGGCCTACTTTTATATGCACCACTCTTATTTTGAGGGGTTGAGGGTATCACGATTTTCAGACGTTGTATGCCAAATAGGAACGGTGAAAGACAAAGAAAAAAAAACATATAAAAAATGTGAAATATTCCTTAAAACTGTCTAAAAAAAAATAATTAAATTTTGTGTATTTTGTACCAGAAAACCAGAGTAATCTGTTTTTTTTTTTTTTTTTGCAGCAAAGTTTCTTGTTTCATGAACGTCAAGTAAAATTACTCTGAAGAATGTATAGTCTCTTATTCCAGGAATGCAATGTTTTAGGAAGATAAAATTCTCAAGTGTGCTCGAAGTACTCTGATTTGAATAAACAAACTTTACAGTTTCTCTGAATTGGATATAACGCTTTGTCTTTTCTGAACAAAACGTTTAAGTCTCTGTAATGTCAAATAAAATCCCCCCCCCCCCCTCCACCTCCCAATAACTGCAAAGGCAATTGGTTGGTACAAAACAGATACAAAATCTCGTTTTGATTTCCCACAATAGTTTCAGATTGTGACCCCCCACCCCCCACCTCAATCTCAAAACATTAATGCTTAAATTCGAGAGTCGGCATATGATTTCTGTTTTGCTTATTCTTATTGCTTCTTTGTTTCTAGCAAAATTGAGTTTTGTTCTGTATTTAAATAAGAATACTCTATGACCTAATACTGTTGTAAACATCTGGAGAAAGGCATTAAGCTCATGGAATTAAAAGAATGCTAATAGACAGTTAAAAATCATTATTGTGAAATAACTTATACCTAATATATTTTGCTGTCTAACGTCATTGTAATACACATTACTATCATGTTAAACTTGCAGTGAGGTATCTAAGGGAGTGGGAGAGGCTCAAGTTCGCCACTGTGAACTTGCATCCAAATAGGCCTACGGATCGTATCTTTCCTTATCCCGCTGCCCCCCCCCCCCCCCCCCCCCCCCAAAGAAAATCACACTACAATCTTATGATGTCTTGTGAATCGGGCATGCACTTTTCAAAAAAAAGTGAACATTCTTAAAACATCTTTAACAAGATGAATTCAATTTTTCCATCGTTATAGAATCGGAATCCAAGCAAAACTGTCCATCACAAAATATTATGATTTTTACTGTATGATATGAGAATATATAAATTCCAGCTGTTTGGAGTACGTGCCTTTAATGAGGCCTGAAATGTCATTCACCTTCAATAATTTGTCTTATCAAAGTTTTTCTAAGATTCACTCAAATTGCATAAAAACTTGTTTATGTTGAGAGATTTAATATATTCGAGGCGAGGAAAGTCAAATGATTTGATGAGATTCGCAGAATTTCACGACCTTCTTTCAGAACTAGACGAATTTGCTATGTGGGAAATTGTGTTATCTAAATGATTATTCAGTTAGCACATGTTAACATTAAATATATTAGCATTCACGCTGCCATGTAATTGACGCTTGCAGGGAATATATAAGTTCTTGTGTACTACAAATGGTGGATGTGCATATAGGCCTTATTCTTGTGAAATAGCGCACAGACTTTCTCCACTGGTGCGAAAAAAAAACCCTAATGGTTATAATATAGACAAGGTTTGAAACTCGACAAACTAGAAATGGGGGGGGGGGGGGGGGTCCTTCAACTAAACTTGAAAAAACTATAATTTTACCATGCAATTGGTTTTAAGCATGGAATGGGAATCAACAGGAGGGGCGATATGAGAATAAGAGGCGAAATGGAAAAAGGGCGATATGGGAATAATGGAAAAGGCTCGAATTGGGACAGGGACAAAATGAAAAAATGTTTACTAATTGTTTTACGATTGGAATCGTTGGTGCTTGGTTTGGTTTTATCATTACAACCAACCAATAGAGAATGCATGTATTCACAATAGTAAACTAGAATCAACAACTTACCCTTCTGATAAATTCAAAAATGAACATAAAGGCACAGCATTTTGTGGAAATTTCTGAAATTATAATTAAAATGGGAGTAGTGACGTTTCTAATATCATTTGGGGTTGGCGATGGTTCGATTACGGGCTACAGAATTATCAAGCATCAGACATGAAAGAAACTTCATGATAAGAAATTTGCAAGTGGGCAAGCCACGGCCGGATCAGTTTCATATTTTGAAACAAAAAAACACGTAAGAACGATACTCAATAAGAGCAGTTGGCCACAGAAAGAGATTGTATTTGATTGTTATGAATATAACTGATTGGGAAATCTTTACTATTAGGTAAATCCTCATGACGATACAAACATTATACCATGATTATGCAATGATTGCCATGGAATAATGGAAAATAAATGCATTTCACGGAAGACAAACGAAGGTGACTTTCAAGAATCTCACATCGCATGCCGTCTTTATAGCACAAGTAAAGTACCAAAGCATTAAATAGCATTAACATAGTCTTTTTGACGTGTATTTTTTTATCTTTTTCTGGAGCTATATAGCCCATTTGGTGTTAATGCTCCTTAATGCATTTCATTAATATAGTCTTAGTTAACCAACCTGATTGTGTTTCAAGGTAAATGAAATAGGTTCTGGAAGTTTAACATGATCTGCTCCTCCTAATGATGCACTAATGACGTAACTAACTATTTCTGGTTCCACTACAATGTCCGAGTCGTCTGTTGTGTCTTCTGTAGTCTGTTTGTCTTGTAATATATCAGATATTTGGTAATGAGTCATAAAAACAGCTTTAGCCAAACCTCCTGAATGAAACAATATGAATCCGTAAAAGCAAAACAATTCCGTTAATCAAAACCAATCGAGATTAATAGTAAAGTACAGTGGACTATTGAAAAGAAAAGTACCATGGGATGGTTCAGAAAAAGTGAGCATGGTCTGCTTCCCTCGACACCAGCCCTTACTGAATAAGTATCCAAAAATAAAGCGAAATTTAAGACCCTGATGGAATATCACCTTTCATTGCAGTTATAAAAATTTTAACTGGCAAAACAATTCCGTTAACTTACAATCTCGGTGAATAGCAAACAACTACAGACATGATATACGTGAGCAATGCAATTTCGGTCAAAACAATGTTTTTCGATTTCAGTGATTTACTTTCAGATATTCTTAACCCATGTTGATTATTCAGGTTTCACAATTTTGACGATAACATACCTTTACTTAGTTTTCTCAATGTTTCTTTTGGAATAGAGAATGTATTTCCAGCATCTTCTTCACCATAAACTAGTGGTTTAGTATCACGACTATCAGATACATTTAATACATGTAATTCCATATCTAGAAAAGAACGTAGCCTAAATATTCCTGCATCTAATAGAGATATGATCGGAAATAGATAATCCAGTAGTACAAGGACTAGTTTGTCTGCTGTAGTTTTTTACGATTTGTAAACATTTATAAAAATGTCATGCATGAGATCAACTTTCAAGGCCAAGAGTTTTGGCCAGGGACCAGCTAGTACAAAGGATCCATCAGGAATTTGTGATCCTTGTAAAATATAGATGTTTCTTTTGTGACTTTTCAAGCTCCCGAATACTACCAAACAAAGGCGTGAAGTTGAAAGTCAAAGTAATATTTTTTGTGTACTCCATAGAAAAATATAAAAAAATATAATAATGAGGGAAAATATGACATATTATTTAATTCGAATATCTTACCAATATTTTCATCCTTAGATTCAATAACGATTGGCTCGTTCAAAGATTCAGCCATAGTGACAGTAGCCGACTCCATTGCAACCAACAATGTTGTTGCCGACAGAACTTTATCTTCACCTTTCATTTCTGACCATGTTGCTGATTTGTTTTTGGATACTAAATTACTTCCAGCCTTCACAACATTCTGTGGACAGACATTAAAAATACTGGTTACAATGTACTAACTAAGATAGTGGACCACAGCCATATACGCCCACCACGGCATACGGGTGGTAAAACGGAAAAGCCTTAAATTTAAACAGAAGTAAACTTAACTTTCTCAAACCTTTCGATTTAGGTCCAATAACATCCATTTTAAGTTTCATCAAAATCGGTTTAAAACTAAGAGAGTAACGGCATATTCAAGATTTCTGGGCAAGGGCCATAACTCTGCTTCTAACTGTCGAAAATAGCTTAAATTTGAACCTGATCTTCGTTTTATGAAAATGTATACACATACCGAATTTCATTTGATTCCATCAAAAAATATATTTTTTAAAGCGTTTACGAGCAAATGTTGACGGACGGAGGGACATAAGAAAGATGTGGGGTATAAAAAATAATATCACAAATTAGACCCACTGAGATAAGAACAATACAAGCATATAATATTACCTTCACAATATTTTGAACATCCTTATTGCTTCTGGGACCTTTCTTAAACTTGGTGTTGGTGAGACTTTTGATGATCTGTGACGTCAACATTACATCTGCGACACTCACGTCTTTACCACTTGTTACTTGAGCCAAGGTATCTGTTACTTCTAAAGTTTCATTCACGGTAACTTCAACAACTTGTGGTTCAGCTTCTATGCTCGGCGCTCCCCCTTCCTGAACAGTTGGTGGTTTATTCTTTTGGAACATCTACAGAAAAAAAAACCTTATATAAAAAAGCCAAACTAAATGTCCCTGAAATCGGGATCTCGACATTTTTTTAATTGCATATAAAAACGCATGGGCAGATATATTCACAGACAGAACATACAAGATTGTATGTATACAAGAGAGTCATAGAGAAGAGAAACTACCTTAGTAGTGTAGGTAGACTCAATTCGGTCGCACCTTTCCCCATGCCATTTTCATCCCATGGGGAAACTTGCAACCAAATTGAGTCTACCCAAAACACACCTTAACACCCTACATTTCATAAAACAGCCTACATTTTTCATAGAATTCTTACGACAAACACCTTCAATAAATTTCCTACATTCCATCAAGTCCCTACCTAGCATAAAATACCTCAAATTCCATCATAAAATACCTCAAATTACATATTATCCCACTATTTTAAAATGATTTATTTATGTAAAAAATTCGTTGTGGTCTGGTTTTATTAAGATTGACAGATTTAGTTCCCTTTAATCATGTTACATTATCAATATACAATTCTAGTACATTTAGAATTGTAGTGTATAAATCAACTTGTGCAGCAGCTTCAAAAAATCAATATTAATCATATTGTAAAGGCTTGATTATTAATCAATACATCCCGTATAAACTTCATTATTTGATTACTATGAGCTCACTGCAGGTAAATGGAAACAAGCTGTTTCTAGGAATCTAATCAAATACATTACGTGATAATATTGAGGTTGCAAGCTGTATTTGAGACATTAGTTCGCCCTTCTAGCAAAAATGAGTGAAGAAAATATGGACACTGCCCCAGGTATGTAATTTGATATATTAGATTAATAAGCTTGGTGTTTTTTGAAAATATATATTGTTTTTTGATATATTGTTTTGATATATAATATGAATTTGATATTTGTTTCAGCCCCAGTGGATATTGCAACAGCAATACAAGAACACATTACGTACCACGAGGACCATTTACATCATTACGAAATAGTTAAAATAGAATTGGAAACGAATGGATTTTTAAGCGCGCAGACATATCATCAAGGACACAAAAAAAACCTGTGTAAAAGCCCAAAGGAACTTAAATTTGAACAGCCGCTTCCTAAAACACCCGAAGATTATTTAAAACATTTAAAAACATTACTGTGTTCTGTTGAAGCGGCTTTGGAAATACCACCTTTTGACAGTACTATAAACACAAACGTTGAAGAAATAACTGTGAAATGTGATAAATATATAAAACGACATTCTTCTCGATCGATCCAGTATTATGTAGTATTTGGATTGTGGTTGAAAAAACTTTCAATTTTAAAAATGGGAACCTTTAACGCTTTCGTTGAAAAAGAATTAACTATTTCGGTATCTTGGAGTAAAAGCTTAAGAAGACTTGCCGATCTCGTTAAAGACTACCCGAAACTACAGAAATTGTCAATGCCTATTTCTACAATTATTAAGTCAATTCCCAAAATTGAACGGGAGTTAACTATTAATCCTGTAGAAGCGGCGTTTTGGAAAGAAGAATAAGTTTGTATAGTTATCACAGTTTCAACATTATTGTAAAAATCAATATACTTGTTATGTTATTTCAACAAAAGCTGTGACTTTCAATCGATAATGTAATTCATTATATATTGTGAAATTTTCTCCTGTACAATATCGACCCAGGGACACTACAGTGGCTCTCATTGACAACGGGTTGTTTACTATCGTTTCTATGCAAGGACACTATAGAAGCCTTGATTAGTAACCGTGTGTTTACTGTCGTTGCTATAGACGCCATTTCTAGTGGCTGTCATTAACAACGGTCTGTTTATTGTCGTTTCCATGCAGGGACACTACAGTGTCTCTCATTAACAACGGTCTGTTTATTGCCGTTTCCATGCAGGGACACTACAGTGGCTCTCATTAACAACGTTGCTATGAGTTGATAATATAGTATATACATTGTTGAACTTATATATATGTCCTTTTGAATTGTTATTTTGTTTTGTATAATAAAAATGACTTATTTTTGCACAAATTATAGTTTTAAATTACTGATTGGAAAAACCTAAAATTATCCCCCTTAAAAATGGCAAATAAAATTCTTGATCCAATTTTTAGATTATACGATCCAATTCTTTATTCATTTAGTCGTAAGAAAGAGGATTACATTATTATTAATGCATCTGTGGGGTCTAAATCACAATTGAATGATGGTGGTAGGGTCACTTTCGAGATCAATAGTCTGTCAAATTGGTTATTACTTTCCGATGCCTATTTCAGATGCGATTTCAAAATCAAGGACGGAACAGCAAATGAAAATAGAGTCCCACAGACTAATACAACATTAGAAAATAATTTCTTTCCTTCTTTATTTAGCGAAATGGTTTTGGAAGCGGGATCAAACCCCATAGAAACCATCAAACACCCTGGAGAATTTGACACAATGTTGAAAACAGTCCTTTACCCCAAAAACTACGATTCAGTCTCGGGTTGGATACCCGATGTTGGTGATGGGACCGTTTTAAAAGAACCAGTAAAAACTGTAGCTAACGATGCTGATATCGCTAGAATGAGAGTCATTGCCAGAAATAGCATCGAGAGAATCGGTAGAGCAGTAAACCAGGGGTTTGACAAACGAGTAAATCAGTACAATAATGTTGTTGAGGATAATAGATGGGGTAATTACGTCAATTGGAAATTATATCCTTTATTCGGTCTTTTAGAACATAGAAAAGTTTCTATAGGTTTACCATTTAAAATTCATTTACAAAGAGAAATTAATGACGATAAGATATTCTTTGGAGAAGCTAATTCAAATGCAAAATTAGAAATAACAAATCTCCAACTTTTCATACCCGTAATAACACCATCAATTGAAGTAGAAACGAGAATATTCAACTCGTTAACTAAAGACATTGAAATAGCTTTTCTTCGGCGCAACACTGTAGGGAGTATGACTTTAACTGGAGAATCCACAACATGGCCAATCACTAACAGCATTAAACCAGCAAGATATTTAATAGTTGGTTTCAAGAACTTACCAGATTCTCAGACAAATAACAACAATATCTTTAGAGTGGCAATGAACCAAACTCAAGATCCTATAATCCGTAAAGTTCAAGTAAGATTAAACAACGATAATTATCCTAACCAACCTTTAACTATTAATCCATCCACAAAGGATTATAATGAATTGTATAGAAATTATAAAAATATGTGTGAATTATTTGGAAATCCACCCCAGTTTGGATATGTAGATTTTGCAATTAATCACCCAATCTTCTGTTTTGATCTATCAGCTCATCAAGAAGATCTTTTCAAAACTGGAGTAAACATAAATATTCATATCGAAAAAACACAAGGAGATGTAACCGGTTATTGTTTATTATTGGAAGAAGCAAAACATATAATAAAAATATCCGACAGACGGATGATTCGAATAGAATAAATTAATCCCTTAAAAATGAAACCCGAAACTTTAGTAAAAAGAATAATAGACGCTATCGAAACAGAAAAGCCAACTACAATTACTTACAATGGTAAAAGAATCAGAATAACTAAAAAACTTATTGATACATATAAACACTGTAAAGTGCGAGATGATATAGATTTAGAAAGAATTGACAAGAACATAAAGGCAGGTGGATTTTTACCTTTCCTACCCTTGATCTTTGCTGGGCTTGCAGCCGCAGGTGCCACGGCCGGCGGAACGGCAGGAATAGTTCAAGCCGTCAATGCCAAGAAAGCAGCCGAAGCTGAAAAAAGTGAAAAACGTAGACATAATTTGGAAATGGAAAAGTTAGCAAAAGGGTCGGGAGTAGCAGACATATTAGGTACAGTTAAAGAATTTGGAAATCGATTTAGTGAAGAAACTAAGAAAACTGTCAAACAAGGATTAACTAAATTAGTGGATAGTATTGACACAGGGGAAATCAAAGTCAAACATAAGGGTAATGGAATAGTTTTTAAAAATATACACACTGGAGAAGGAATATATCTTTCAAAGTATAAAGGAGAAGGTGTAATTTTTGGTACATAAAATGGGAAGGAAATTTAATCATTCAGAAATATTTCCTAATAATCCAATGCTCATGTGTATATGCGGTAGTTCCGGTTCTGGTAAAACTCATCTCACTTTTAACATGTTGACAACACCCAACCTTTTAGATTTCGATTCTTTGTATATCTACACAACAACACCAGAACAACCGTATTATCAATTTCTCGAAGCTTTAGAATATTTACCAAAGAAATATGTTCAAGAATTATTTCAATATTACGAGGACAACGATGAGATAGAAATAAAAGATATCTTAGATAACTTCATAAAAGAAAAGAATCCATCTTTCAATCCAACTGACATAAAAGTGTTTCTGACAAAAAATGTAAATGATTTGGACTTGTCTAATATTGATAGTAAACGAAAGAACTTAATATTGTTTGACGACTGTGTAGCGCAAAAAAATCAATCTGTTCAACAAGAATTCTTCACGAAGGGAAGACATCACAACTGTCACTGCTTATACCAATCCCAATCTTTTTACGGGATGGATTCTATGTTTATTAGAAAAAATGCTAATTGTTTTTTATTATTTGAATTAAACGATAAAGATTTATCTCAAATCATACAGTCGATAAATCACGGAATGGACAGAGATTCGTTTAAAAAGGTTTGTAAAGCTCAATGGAGAAATCCAGAGGAACATGGATATGTATTCGTTAATACAAGAAAACCTGCGGGTGAAAGAGTAATGATCAACATATGTTAATTTATTTTTTTAAAAATGGAATGGAATAATATTTTAAAAAGAAATAGAGAATATATCAAAGCTAAGAATAAAATAAAGACCCAAGTTGAAAATAACAGATTACAACAACTTGGATTAACAGAAAATCTACAAACTTTATTTAAACCAATATTAAAAAGTCAAGAGGATATCAAGAATAAATTAGAAGCTCCTAAACAACAAATTCAACAATCTCCACAAATAGAATATCCTATTGAAGATGATGGAATCGTAATCAGGACATTAGATGATATAAAACGTTATTTTTCAAATCCAAATCCAACCCTAGCCAAAACAATAAAGCCAACAATTGATCAGGATGGATTGATTCTTAACGGTTTTAGGATACGTTTCAATCAACTCAACCCAACATTTAAGATTGACAGAATAGACGCTATATATGATTTAACACCCGGTATGATTAATCTTTTGAATGGGTATGATAAAGATTATAATTTCAAAGATTTAAATTCATACGTGGAAATTCTTACATCGACAAGGACAGGAGGACCAAAAACTTTAAGATTAAGAAGACTGGAAAAAGAATTAGATGATAACACCGATGGTAGTGATGATAACTACACTGATGATATTATAGAAGAAATCGATGACTTTTTGGGACATACAGGAGATGGTGTAATTTTTCTACCAGACAATAACGAAGAATTGCTTAATAGATTACAAATAATATTAGCAGCAATGAAGGAAGGACATCAATCACACAGACAATATAATGAATTAAATTGTATATTAAAAAGACTCCTACAAAAAGGTATCATAGATAAAAATGATTATAAAAGTGTTATTAAAAATGAGTCAACTATTCGTCATCACCTCAAATAAATCAGACATTAAATTATCTCTAGATTATGAGTATGAACTCGATCGAAATCAAGAATATGAATTGGGATTAAAGTATTTCTCTGTTTACAATTCCATTAGAAATATCAACGAAGATAATAACAAAATAAAAATATCAACAGATAATGGAGCAACATTCAAAACCATAAGTTTACTACCAGGAAGTTACGAATACATAGCCATTAACGAATACCTATCTGAATACGCAGGAAGTGTCAATGGTAAAAACAATATTGAATTCGAAGGTAATTTAAATCTGAACAAAATGAAATTGATATTAAGAAATAATAGTCAAGTTGATTTCAACGTAGAAAATTCATTGAATACGTTACTAGGATTTGATAAACGAGTATACACCCAATCAACTATAGCACCAAATAAAGCTAATATCGAGAATGATGTCGATGTGATCAATATACATTGCAATTTAATAAACGGTGGATTTTTCAATAAATACAAACGTCAGATTATTTACAGTCTTCCAACGTTCACTGTTCCGATTGGATATAGAATTATAGAGAAACCATTTCAAACTACGTATTTACCACTTAATTCCTTTATGATCAAAGATATAAATCTGGAAATCAAAGATGGCAAAAATAGGTTTATAGATTTTGGTAACGAGGAAATTGTTATTCAACTTCATTTAAAACAAAAGAATTAACATTCTTCTTGAAGAGTTAGATAATCAAAGTCATCAAATTCATAGTTTTCATCCAAGGACATCTCCTCTTTATCATTGTAAGGATACATGATTCCTTCATCGTTCGGTGCTTTTCTCTTTATGAGATTCAGATAACTTTTAAATTTTTTAGTTTGTTTTTCTTTAGGAATAACTATTCCATTAGTAAAACTCTTCCCCCATGGTTTATCGAATTCATTCGTTATGTCATGTCCACTAGCTAATTGAATATAATCCTCTACCTTAACCTTATAGTTCGAGTAACCCTTAAACGTTTTCTTTTCTTTTAGAACACCGTCGGAAGTTAGAATGATATTGTATTTAACTTTTGGCGCTAAATATAAACCAAATATAATTCCACCATCACCATAATCATTCTTTCCTTTACAATACTCATTTTCGGACACCAACCCAGCTTCATTTAATTTATCCCAATTGCTAGAAGAAATGTATAAACTATCGGTATCAGTATAGTATATTTCTGGTTTATAAAAACCATCTATTACGTGAATAAAATTATTCATTATTTTTTTACTGTGTGATAATATAAACGTACCTAAATGAGTGGGTGTTAATCTCGTAAAATCCTTTGGAGGAACAAACTCTTTTTCTTCGTCATTAATCTCCACAATGTATTGACTATCATTTAGTCTGTCATACTTTTTGACGTGTTTGTCGTAATTAAGGCGAAAGGTTTCTCCATTCCATAAGTGTAATGAGGTATTTCTATCCCTCTGAATAGATTTCCCATACAGGGCATTACCTAACAACTTCATGCAGTTACTGGCAACCATATCCCCTTCCTTTTTGTATTTACTCCTTAATTCCTTCAAAATCAAAATATAATCTCTATAGGGTGGATTTTTAAAATTTTCTTCGTAAACTATACCATCTAATATTTTAATAATTCGTCCACCGGCTTTCACTATTTCTTGAATATCGACTGATGTTAAAACATCTGAACAGAAACCATTTCTGAATCTGATTTTAGTGCCAGTTTCCTTTTTACCTTCTTTATTCGTGAAAGTGATTTTATCTTTAGCTGGTATGGGTTGAAAGAACATGTTTTTGGGATATTCAAACCAGACTTTTAAAATAGCAGTTCTAGGTCTGAATTTCTGTTCATTAAAGAGCTTGACAAATTTTCTATTTTCTTCTGGTAGAAACGCCCTTGCACTTTCAGCTTTTGGATATTCACCTTCTGTCATAGCGGAAGCGTACAAACCGTTGGCGTCAAATGCCATCAGTTTAGTACATTTTATTTTTTTAAGTCTCGAGTGAACTTCCGTTTTATCTGTATCACTTTTACTATATTCTTTAAATAAATCAATTATGTTATTGCTTTCAAGTTTTGTGTATTCCCTTAATACATCACAAATTTCATCCATTTTGTTCGTTTCAAATGATTTTCTGTTTGCTGAAACTCTTCCTCCTTTAATACTTTGTCTTATAAAATATCTTATAAAAGGGTGAGTATGCGAGTAAACTTTTTCTATGTTTTGCTTTTCGGTGTGTTTCAGAACCATTCTAGTACTTTCGTACCATTCTTCTTCAACCATTTCTTTATCGTAATGATATAAATAATACCAACCCTTTAAAGATAAAGATGGAGCCGTAAGATTATTTGAAACGTTTTGGAAGACAGTTTCTCTCATTGCTTTATTGTATTTTATCAAACAAGCTGCGAGACATAAGGTATCTCTTTTAGCGTACGGTTCCCATTCGTGTCTTAAAGATTCCCAATTATCTTTGGTGTATTTTGCAATATTAATATCGGCAATCTTCCTCAAATTCATCGGTAGATTAGACGAATTCCCCCATGCCTCCAAACTAGATCTTTCATGTTGATAGGAACAAGTGAGAGATATATGTTGTAAATATTTATTTTTATCAGGTATCTCTTTCTCTCTTTTCCATTTTTTCTGTAATCTTTCTTCTGTATATGGATTAGATATAGGAAGAGATAGAATTTTATTATCTGCTACTAGTGGACATTGTGTTAGTTTATCAATGGTTTGAAGTGCAACCCAGTTGTCAAAACCACTCCCGTTATGGGAAATTAAGGTTAATCTTTTTTCATCTACTCTTCCTAAACGACGCAACATCTGATCAAAACAATCTGTTCCTACAAATATTTCTACTATATTAGTCATGAGTTTGTTGTAATATTCTTCTGGAATGGGATCAGTTGGTTTTAAATCTGGGAATACTCTTTTAATTAGTTCTAGTTTTTTCCTTAGTTTTTCCAAATTGACTAAAGTACAACAATAAGGAATGGCTTTATTTTCGTTATAAGTTTCGCAATCCCATGCGTATAAAGTATCATCATGAGGGTGTGAAATCACATTTAGTTTTAACTGAGCAAAACAAGTTAGTGCGTCATCATCCCCACAGGTTCTCCATACATTTTCATCGTAATTATCTTTTATTTCTTGAATGCCTAACTTTTTGTTATTTCTTCTTATCAAACAAAAATGTTCTTTGTGTAAATAAAATACCCAATCTAATTCTTCGGATACTTTCTTTGGTTGAAAATGTCTATGTGCGGGCATATAAATTTGAAAATAAGTATTAAATTTCTTATTGAAATCAGAGATTCTAGCAGATGTCATAACTCCTTTTCGGTTTGATTTTTGAAAACTATTGACGAAATCTTTAAATTCTTTTGTTAAGTCTTTATTCATGAAGTGATTTACACACTTTATAAAACAATAACCATCGCTTGGTATGAAACAATTTTTGCCTTTGTACTCATTTATCTTTTTAAGTAAATTACCACCTCTGCCAGTTTTAGATCTTTTTATTATACTAAAATTATTTTTGCGGAAACAAATCTCTCCTGTAAAATACCAATCAGATGCGTCAGATTTATCATCCATCTTTGAATAAATAACTTGGAAAGTTTGAGCATTGAATCCAGATAATCTCATGTCTTGTTTATATTCCCCAACTTCATATATTTGACCATTTATTTCAATTTGACCTTTGATTTTAAAATCGTTAAATAGAATAGTTATTCTCTTGATTAATTCTGAAAAAAGTATATTTGATATTTTGATTTCATCTTCTTCTACATTTTCGGCTAGATATTTGAATTTTTCTTGCGAAGATAAAGTAGGTATTGCCTTGAATAATTTTGAAAAAGAATTGTTTAAATTTTCAATATTTTCCATCTTCTTTTTTTAAGTATCTATTTTAATTATGAATTTTTAACTTTTATTGATGACATTTCTACATTAAATTTATCTAAAATTTCATTGAATTTTTCTAATTCTTCAACTGTTATGTTCTTGTCTTCTCTCGATCTTTCGAAAAAAATAAACAATTTATTAAGATACGCATTTAAAATTTCGATTTTCCTTTTATAATGAGCTTTCTGTTTTGATGTAAAACCTAAAGTTATCAAACCACAAGATGAAGTTTGAACGGCAGTGAACGCAGCTAATACAGTTGGGACAATTATTGGAAGCATTAATCCACCGGTTACAGCTGTTGCCAGCGTTATTCCTACTGTTAAAACTGTACTTAATGTTTTGAAAACAGAATCGATTCTACTCCATGTTTTTCTGCATTTGTTAAATTGTCTTAGTTTTTCTTTTAATTCTATTTGTTTGTCTATCATGTATTTTTGTCTGCTTTCTTGTTCCATTTTTAAACGTTAAATTAAGTGAACTTCCGATAATGCTCTACGTATATCCTTAGGGTTTTGTACAATAGTGACATGTACCTGTACTAAGAATGCTTCTTGTTTTGACTCCTTGTTCTTCTTATCCCGATAAACAAAAAAATTTGTTTTTTTTTCAATAGAGATTTCTATGAAAAAATATGATACATATAGATTTTCTGTTAATGCTATTGGAAAATGTTTAAATTGTTGATTTTTATTAACATCAACAGAGAAGAAAAGATCATTATGAACAAAATATAGTTTCACATATTCAAAGTCTGTTGTTCGTAAAAACTCATAAATCTGTGTTTCTTCTTCTCGTGGTTTTGGATTTCTAATTATGCTTGCTGATGGTTGAGTTTCCGTTTCCAATATCATGTCATCAAATAAATCAAATGCGCAATATCCCACCAAATTATCTTCCGGTTCGATTGAGATTCTAAGCTTATCTACATAGAACTGATTTGACGAAATATTAAAAGGTATAAGTTCCTCCCAATGTTTAAATTCTTTAGTATCTACGATGTTATCATTTTTGATAAAGTGAAAAAATAAAAGAGATTTACATTTAGTGAATCGATCACGAATTGAAAAATCGACTTTTACCTTCATAGGAAAAACAATTTCAATTATAGTTTTCCCCCATATGAGACTCTGACTCAGACTATCAAAAATTATTGTAGGCATACCAAACTCAGTATACTCAATACTTGTAGGAAGATCAATAAATCTTATAATTATTTTAAACCCATATTTATAATTAGAATAGATTCTTTCACGGTCATCCCCCTTTATATGTTCTTTGTCCTCTTTAAAAGATGGAAGAAAGAAATAATAGGGTTTAATATATTCTAGTTCATTGAGATTATTTTGTAATGTGCTTATATTTGTTTGCTGTTTTAAAACTTCATTATTAATAGTAGTTATCCGTTGTTGAATCTCACTATAATCAATATTTTGTATTTGTTGTTGAATATAAGTTTTAATTTCACTATCATCAATATTTTCTATCTGTTGTTGAATATAAGTTTTAATTTCACTATCATCAATAGTTTTTAGTTCGTTTTGTAATTCAGTTTTAAATTTAGTTTCCAGAGCAGTTAATTCTTGTTGTAATTTATCTTCACTTATGCCTGGACTAATGTTGGATATTAGTTTTTTAAAATCTACTTTTTGTTTTGATAGTTTATCATCTAAATTAGATATTGATGACCTTAAATTTTGTAATTGATTTTTATCTACTACATTTATTAATTTTTGTTGAATAGATTCTATTTGTTTTTGTATTTCGCTATCATCACTAAGTTTACTTTCTAATGCGGTTAATTTGTCTTCACTTATGCCTGGATTAATATTGGATATTAGTTGTTTAAGATCTACTTTTTGCTTTGTAATCTTGTCATCTAATTTAGATATTAATGACCTTAAATTTTGTAATTGAGTTTTATCTACTGTATTGACTAATTGTTGTTGAATAAAACTTTTTAAACTTGTTACTTCTTTTTGTAATTTACCATCATCAATATAATCTAATTCTTTCAATTTAGATTCATTTATAAAATCTTTATTATTTATTTGTCGTTTGAAGAATCTTTTCACATCAGCTATTCGATCTTTTAAATGGTCTTTATCTACTTCAATTAAATTTATTTGATCCATTAAATATTTCTTATGAACAGCATCATTATCGTTTTCCGGAGATTTTAAATTAGTTATACCAAAATTATTCATATCAATATCACCCTGAAGAATGTCTCCGATTTGATCCACAAAATATGGTTTGATTTTATTGATTGAGAATGTAGTGTTTGGTTTTTTAGTATCTAAAGGTAAAGCACCTAAACCAAATTTATTTGCCATTTTTATTGAGTTAAATTTATTACAATTTCTTCGAACTGTTTTCCTAAACTCAACTGATATAAAACCCAAAGTGAAAGCTGACCACACAACTTTTGACCCGGCTTTTGTATTTGAAATGTAGAAGATTTAATTGGTTGATTAGTTAGATTCATTATCTCTTCAGTGGGATCTAATCCAAAAGAGTCGAAAAAATAAAAGTTAGAGTCTTTGTACAAAGCAGAATGATGAACGCCTTTTTGATCAGAAGTGTGTATATTTGTTATAGCGTAGAATTTACCTTTCTTACTTTTGAGATTATTTATTTCATCTCTCATACAATAATAAAACGGTGATATGTTTAACTCATTCGCCCATCTCATAAGTTGGAAGTTTGTGGTTGTATCGGTTCCATATTTATCGAGAAATTCATTCATTTTTAAAAGTCAGTTTTTTGAAGTTCATTTTGATAAAACCTACCTATAATTTGTTCTTTGTCTTGATCGATTAATTCATATGTTGGAGGGGATGTGCTATTTACTTTATCTACGATAAATATTTCGTTTGTCCAATAACCAACATATCCTTTTTCGAATTTACTTTTATATTTGAAAATACGAACTCGATCTCCGACTTTAAATTTGGGTTTAATATTTAAATTGTTTATTTCATTTTCGTAGTTATGTTGCGCGTTAATTGATCTTATAATATTTGGATTTTTTGAGGCTTGTGCTGGTGACACTCCTATAGATGAATGTATTTTGTTATTGTATTCGTCTACGACCTCTGGTAATATTTTTAGCCATTTTTGAGATTTTAATTCCGTGAACTTTTTGAAAAGTTTATTTTTTAGAGTCCTGTTGAATCTTTCAATAACTACAGCCTTACCTTCGTTGTGAGTACTGTAAATTTCAAACCCCACAGATTTCATATTTTTGTTATAAAATTCGCTCCCTTTATCTACCCATAACTTTTGGGGCCGTCTGTCAGATTGTTTCATTATGGTTTCAAATGCGTGTTTGACTGATATTCCAGTTTTGTTTTTGAGAGGAATAACCCAAGCATATCTCGTATACAAATCTATAACTGTTAAGCAATATTTAAATCCTCTTTCAACTGGCATATTAATTAAATCTGCTGACCATATTTCATCTTTATCAAATACTTTAACTTTTAAATAATGTTTGTTTTTTCTAAATTCTTTATGAATTTCATCCGCCAATCCCATACCCAATTTCATCTTTGCTTTTAACAGTTTAATGATTAGCGCTCTTTGCATTCTCTCTTTGAATGTTGGATTTGGAATATTTTCGAGTTCGATTATCATTTGTTTGTCTGCTTCGTGTCTAAAGTTTATGTCTTTGTTTCTGTATAAAATATCATGTTTAAGTGCAGCAGCGTCAACTCTATTGACAGGTTCTTCACCTGGTTTGGGATTATCGTTTTGGTCTAGTCGTAGATCTAACCTAGTGCCTGGGCCAGTATAATTATGACCTGGAAGATGTTTCTCACCTGAGTATTTGGCCCATGGAAATCCAGGAAGATATCCAAATGATTTTTGAATATCGGAACCAAAATAAGTTTTTGGATTTTGAGCAATTATCAAAGACATTTTTATCCAATTACTTTAAAACCTTTTCCTGTTTTTTTATCTAAAGCTTGTTGTTCTATTCTCCTGTTTCGTAGTTCTCTTATTTGCTGTAATTCTTTCAGTTCGTCGGATTTTTTCACGGCGTCGTTTATTCTAATTCCTGCTTTTGCCACGGACCCAACTGCTTGAGCACCGGAGGAAATTAGGGATTTGTTGTTTGAAACAAAGCTAGCTACTTTTGGAATTATTTTTGAACCTAGCGAAAATATAGATGAAAAGATACCGTCGCCTGAATAATCTTCGAATCTGTATTGTTCATGTTTTAAAATTAAACTCATCCTATTTTTAATATGTTTTTTTGATGGAATGTAGGAAATTTATTGAAGGTGTTTGTCGTAAGAATTCTATGAAAAATGTAGGCTGTTTTATGAAATGTAGGGTGTTAAGGTGTGTTTTGGGTAGACTCAATTTGGTTGCAAGTTTCCCCATGGGATGAAAATGGCATGGGGAAAGGTGCGACCGAATTGAGTCTACCTACACTACTTACCTTTTTTCAGTTTAAGTTGCCAACATTACCCTAACACAAGATGAAATGGTGTAAACATTGTTGAATCTTACCGCTTTCGTCTTTTCCAAAAGGTTCTTGAATTTCTTTGAAGCACAATCAGAAACATCTGGTTGTGATCGCCAACAAACTGGATCTTGCCCACACATAAAGCTTGCCGACCCTGAAACACAATATAGGAACTTTTCTTGAAGAGTGTAGCTGGGTGTATTATGTGTGACGCGCCTATCAGACAATAATTTAAAGAAAGAAAGAAAGATCTATATTTTACAAGGATAACAACTTTCTCCCAACATGGCAAGACCTCTTGGCATTGATCTTTCCCAGATTATCCGTACCCATTTACAGCTGGGTGGACTGGAATTATGAGTGAAGATGACTTATTCAAGGTCATCGGACTTTCACACCCTGATCGAGAACCGAACTATTTGAGATGAGTTGTTTGATTGTTTCTAAAAATTCTATAAAATTGTTTTATCTTTGTGATTTTCTTCATTAAGCAAAGGGTGGTACTTAGCATTCGTAATTTTTCACTATTTCAAGGTGTTGTGATTGTCCAAAAATACAAAACATTTTTGCTCAGTCTTAATCAACCTTTTTTGTAAATGAATGAAGTTGATTTAGCTACATGTACTAGCATTCGTATATCAAATTTAGATTTAGACAATAGGGTATTAACTTACCCGATCCAGTTGCACACTGTGCGAAGACAAGTTCACCACGAGGAGATTCGGGCCATTGGATTCCAGCAGCCTGTATTCTTCTACATGATGTTCTCGTGTAACTATTCATTTTATTCTGTCTAGCCTTAATTTCACGAACAATCCCTGTATAGTAATAACAGCTCCTATATTTGGTCAGATCTTCCTGGAATGTTCTGGAAGGTGTCATTGTGGTCGTTGCTGCTGGATCAATGTCAGATCTTGCTCGAGTTGTCTTCTCCACTTCCTCTATCGGTGTATTGATGATGGGAGCCTTGGTTGTTGCTTTGGTTGTTGTTGTTGTTGTTGTTGTTGTTGTGGTGGTTGTCGCTGGTGTGGTAGTTAAGACGGTTGTTGCTTTGGTTGTGGTAGCTACAGTGGTAGCCTGTGCTGTAGTATGGAAAGTTGGTCTTTGTGTTACTAAAATGAATGGGATTTTAAAGAATTAAATTATCAAATACAGAGAAAAATCGTTTCCAGGTTATCTTAGAATCTAAATTCGTACACAAAACCAGTGCCATTTATGCTGATCGCATATGACGAATACATGCTACCGATAAAATTCGTATGGATTCATGTATGAGTGGAGATGGGTTACAAAACGAAGGAATAGGTTTTGCAAATTTTGGAGACCTCGCTGTTTTCGGATGCCAAATTGTGCCTACGTCCATTACAGACTCACTACTCAACCAGGCTTGACCATTTGTGGGGTGGAGGGGTGGGGGGAGGGTTTCATGTCTCCCCAGGTTTTCTGACCCCCTGGGATCTGCGCCCAAGTCTGTCGTTACAATAGCAGCCGTAAAGAACTTAACAACTTACTTTCGTTTAGTTCACAGACATACGGATTCATCTTATCACATTTTTTATCATTAAGTTTACCATCAAATTTAATTTCTACACAATCTTCGTTATTTCCTCTGTTATTGGGTTCTCCGGGTGCCCATTTACTAAAAAATAAAACTGTTAATTTTTAGTCTTAGTTATTCTTGTGAGAGGGAGGCCTTGACTTGGGGCCCTCGTTGATTTTTTGTTTTCTTAATTGTATATTTCTTTGGGGGTGGACCCGAGGTCTTGATTCAACCTGTCCATATAAAAGTCGAGCCATTGTTCAAAATGTCGTCTGTATGTGAGTTGTTTTGGTGGCAGTCACATATAATGAAATTATTGTCTTACGTTATTCTTCTAGAAACACTCATTCCATCTAACCAATTAGAGAATCGTTTGTTTTTTTCATTTCGTTTCAATCCAATCCACCATGTTAACATTTGATCTGTGTTGATGCTTCTTTGGATCACTTTCAGAACTTTTCGCTTTAAATAGAATTAAATTGATAACAAATAGGGAGGCAACTTCAATTTATCGCATGCCTGTTGTCGCAATGGACAGAATTGCATATATTATGTGATATGTGTAAACATATAGAATTATATGGTGATGTTATGTTCCATGTGCCTGTGATATGTGTACTTACAAATTCTCCTATCGAACCAACTGATAACAAGGAACCACCTTCCAAAGTACATGTATCTAAAGCTTCTTGCCATGTTTTCTTGTCATCTTTGTTAAATTTATAGCAGGCTCTGTGAATATATTGCCATTCGCCGCTACATTTCATCTGTTGTCCTGGAACTAAATATAAAGTGGAACTGATGAGAAATTTATTGGATAAAGGATAAAACTTGTTTTAGCGACCCATGTGACACAATTTCACCTATTTCAATTCCTTTTAAAACAAAAACCAAACGCGACATTCGATTACGTTTGAATAAGTTTACCAATGATGTCATAATATCGACAGAATCTTGGGAAGAAATTATATCAACGTTTTTATATATTTATATGATAACTGCACAAGTTGGATTTTTAGTTTGAAAATATATATCATCACGTAATGCAAGTATTCAAGAAAATAATATATCATCATTCTTAAGTCATCATAACACATTTTAGTATGAAATAAGATCATTTGAGAAAGGACAATTGAATGATAAACTTCGGTTAAAATTTTAACTATATATAATTTGGAGGTAGGGTTACTTTAATGACACAATAATTGACTGTATATAAATATAACTGTAGATTTAGATTATATTGTTTTAATTAAAGACAAGATATCAAGTATTTCAAGTGTCGTTCTTATCTATTAAGTGTTTTATTAGGAGCGATTAAAAAGAGAAAATTGTCAATTCTGCTCTTTGACAAAGATAAGATACGCCAACTGGACAGCTTTGTTTTAATTAGGAGGTTAAAAGGCCAGTAACCACCCCAAGTATCATACATTTGTACTAGAAACATACTGCAAATGATATAAACGAATTCTTTTAAATTGGGAGCAAAACTCAAAAACAATAAAATGATATTTCTGAAGCCTTAAGAATAAGAAGAATAGTGCTTGTTATTTGATTTTCAATAAAACAAAATCATCTACACAAAATTAATACATATTCTCAAAAACAACGGTAAGATAAATAAATATGTTTTTATTTTACTCGACATTATTTTTTTTATTGTTTGAGATTTAAAAAAAATCGTACTGCATTGAATATATTGACCATTATTCTTAACACATGACCAATAACACGAAATACCCAGTTGTCATGACTTGATACTAGCTGATATTATAACATAATAAATAGGTTATAATAAATAATAGTAAAAAATTACACCAGATGGTACCAAAATCAGATAGTTCCTGTTTATGTTATTCAAGTAATTTTTGTAATCGTCCTAGTGACAAATAAATCACCGATATACTTTGATAACATCATACTTACTTCACAATGTTGTACGATTCACAAGATAAATTATTATGATTATGTCACACTGAACATAAGCAAACATAACAGACAAGTTACAACAAATGGTACCAAAAAAAGAAAGAAAGAAACAACTTTATTTTACAAGGATAACAACTTAGGTTCCGTGAGGATCCTTTACCGTACCAATTTACAGCTGGATGGACTGGAATTATGAATGCAGGTGACTTTTTTTTATACAAGGTCATCGGACTATCACACCTCGATCGAGAACCGAACCCTCACAACGACCGCATTTGTACGTATCCAAGCAAATGACACCATGTCTGTAAAGAACGACGCATTAACATAGTCAGACATTAATAGTTTTGACAGTTTTATGAAATACATTTTCATCAAAGTTTACAATAATGTTTTAACCTAGACTTGTTTTAAGGATCAAAGACATTTTTATACAGACTAAGCCGAATTGCACAATTGATTCTAGCAAGTTTCCATTTAAAGCAAATCCCTTAAAACAGCACGAGTAGAATCGATTCATAACTTTAGCTTATCTCTCAATAATTCTTATCATTCTATGATCAAAAACTGTTTAAACAAAAGGGGAGGTGTTTTGTTTACATGAACATCTTGTGTTGTAATCTATTTACTTTGATACTGAGTCAGGGTTTTCTATTATCTCCTATCTTATTCTAACATTACAACAATAACATAACGAATCAAATGTGAATTGTTACAAAGTCGCAGGAAATGTTTATTTTTCCCCGAAGCTACCACATATGTGTCTTGATAATTTCAAACAGATTCCTATTCTTGGAATTGTTGGCATTTTGTGGCAAGGAGTCTAGTAGGTATGTGTGTATAGATGTATCATGTATTGTGTTTCTATTCAAATATTTCATACTGGCAAATGAATTCTGTGTTTTATTAAAGACTATTTGTTGGTTAACAGGGTTAATTTAGTGATGTCGAGAGATTTTGTAGAATTTTCACATACATCGTGAGCTTTAAAAACAGACACCAAAAATGAGAGAATCATTTGACAGTCGAAGATGAATATTTTATAAGACCGTAGTTTCAATTTCAAACAGTTGTGTTGAAGATAAAGTCAAGATAACACCCAAACATAAATTCAGTCTATCTTTATGTGTTAATTGGGAATATCTTTTTAATTTCCCCTTTTCTGTGAGAAACTTTGTTAATTGCCAACAGAAGAATCACAACCTTAAAGGCTGAAGAACACTTTCAAAAGGATATATATTTTCAATACTATCAAGGGTACAATTTCATTCTTTATGCACTTATATTCAGGCCCGTAGGAACAGGGGGGGGCAAGGGGGGCATGTGCCCCCCCAATAATTTTGACATTAATGACTGAAGCAATACAAAATTTTTCTTTTAAAGATATAACAAGTAATAAGTGGTATGTTGTGCAGAATTCAAGGCTGCTCCTGCCTATATAAAGCAATTTCGCTTTCACTAGCCCTAACAACACCCTTGAGAATGAGTTTTTGAAAATTTTGCCCCCCCAATCTGAAATTGCTTCCTACGGGCCTGATATTCTAATATACCATTTTTGTAGTACATTTTGTATATCTATTTTCAAATAGTTTGCACTAATATTAGAGATTTGGGTGTAAAAAAATCGAATTTGACCTATGCCGGAAGCGAACCCGGGACGTCCAGAAATGAAGATATTCCATGATTCATGTCGTTGCTACCATTCCTTCAATGCACCTTGTTTAATTCAATAGAATTATATAAAAAAACAAGATGCCATTGATTAACATTCCTAGGAATTGATGCCAGAAAATCATAACTCACTTTTTCTTATAAAATTATAGGTTAATAATCTTGATAAAACATAGCAGGATACATGTCTAAAGGTAGCATGAACAACTGATTGAAGAGAAACGACTTATTCAAAATTTGGGCATTTTCTTGCCATTTAACTGGAAGTCTAAGTCTTCTCACCGTCTAATGAACTCCTGTTAAATTTAGGGTTGATCTATTTTCTCCTTTTGCAGTGAGATCTCTCTAACAAATAACCAGCATTGATACTTAATTTTGTCAAGTTTCAATAAGTGTCAAATTAAGATTTATTTAGTATATATCAATATGATGATTCGTAAAGCACAGTATACACGAACTATAACTAATACAGTGGCAGAGAGACTGGGTGTTCCGGTCTAATTACATCGCTTATGCAGATAATTAAATTATATGAATTATATGGCTTCTTACAGAACCGGAAGTTAAAAGTTCTATGGTGAAATGAACTATCTAGTTAAAACAAGACCACTCGTATCAACTTCGGACTAGACATGCTAGATAACCTCGTATACTATACAATAGTCGCCATATTGAATAAATTATAGCTCAGCCAATCACAATTATTCTTCAGAATGTATCATCATCTTTCGCGGAAAATGCATCCAATCCAAATCAACCTTGAAACAAGAGTTGTCTTTTCCTGCCCAAATACATGCAAGATGGCCGCCTATCATGGCCGAGTCATTATATAGTCTCGAACATAGTCTCGAACAATGAAGAAGGTTGAGCCGAATGAAACCAGACGAGTAATCTAAAATTTCTATGATTCGATCAGGAAAAACTTGCTATGTAACACCTGTACACCACTTGTTTTTGTTGGGTCTAAGTTTACCCATAGAACTATAGGCAGGGAATCCCAAGAAGGACAAATAAATATTGAACTTCCGTTTAAATTTATGGTTGACCGAATTTCTACTTGGGGGTCTTTTTTTTAACTTCTGGTGCAGCGTAAAAATAGTTATGGTAAACAATAACAAAAGAAGTTAATTTGAAAATTATCACAGAAAATCTAATTTATTAACAAGATTTTTACAACTGTAATTTTATGATTTGATATGTAATGATAAGTATATATATTTCTAAATGTTATAGGCCTATGTTACTGTAGAAATAATGTAATTATTAAATTTAAGCATGAAAACCTGTTATGCCATGGCTTAAATTTAGACCTACCATGCAGTGAGTTTTACCGGGCTGAAGGTAGCAGACACTTGGCCAGCAAACAATAAGCCAGCAAACAATACGCAATATGGTCGAAAAATGTTTAAGAAATTGTTTCAAATTTTAAACATGTCAAATCTCAAACTAGTCCATCTTCCAAATAAAACACTATATTAGCCTTTCTCTCACATTCGTACTGTGTAAACATCAATACATTTAACGCCGAGTTTAGGTGCAGTCAGTTGAATTGATGTCTGTTAGGCAATTAGGTGCCATTTTGCAGAAAGCGGAAGTTATGCGATAACCCTCATATTCAGCGCATGCGTGCCAAGCATAAACTATTTATTTGTCCTTCTTGGCATTCCCTACCTTTTAATTCTATGGTTTACCAGCCAAGATTCTTGGGGTGGGTTCGTTTTGCCGCATGCCCAACTTGCCGCATCGTGCCCAACTCCACAAAAACTAGGCAGGGTTAGGGTTAGGTTGGGTTGGGTTGCTTAACCTACATAACCCTAACAAATGATCATTCCGGATTTTTTCAGAAACCTTTAGTTTCGTTTTACAAGTCGTTTTTGTGCAGTTGGGCACGATGCGGCAAGTTGGGCAATGCGGCAAAACGAACCCACCGTTATTCTTGTATATTGTATGAATCATATTAAACAAAAGTGTTCTATGGTACTGAAACAATGTCTGACTGTGAGGTCAAGGTTATTATCGAATATCAGGGTTAAAGACCCTCCGAGGCATCATGAGATACCAATAGACGTTACGTTACGTAAAGATCTAAATTGAATAATAATGAAAATCAACATTAGGAGAAATGGCTAAAAAACAAATTTAAAAATGAGGCGATTATTCATTATTAAGCCATTTCTACGTGATCCCAGTCGAAATGGTCACGGAAAATCCTCACTAGTATCAACATCAGAACTAAACTAGTGTTCAAAAGAAACGATAAGTTAACGTGAACGGCTATTGCCGCGCCTGGTTCTCAGACCCAAATGTAGTGGTTAAAAAACCGGATTTAAAAAAAACAAACGAACGAAATTAGGGTCTGATTTTAATTAGACTGAAAAACATGCCAACTACTAGTATTAGATTTTTCTAGTTTTCAATATTTCAATATTAGCCTACTGTGGCTAGCATTGGGTGCCAAGGGGTATGTAGTGCATAGTCTAGAATATTCTCCTAGATCCCACACAGTTACACCCATGTCATATCATTTACATGTCTTAAAACAGCTTCTCAATGTCAGGAAAAAACAATACTTGAAACTCTGTAACACTTAGACCATGTAAAAATGTTGTAGTGTTTTGTTTTTAATGTTCTTGAAAGGTTAACATAGTTCGTTAAGAACCACGTCTACTAGTCGACCTCCTTTCCTTTCTGTTCTTCCCCTCCCAAATTTAATTGGGAATTAAGGACTTAATGAATGACTAATATTGTCTGGCATTGACCGACGCCCCTGCCCAACAGATCAATTACAAACAACATTAAAGGGGAACATTTGGTATATTTGACCGTTGATTTGGGTATTTAATGTAAATAGTTTTCAGAAGTACTAAATCTGCACGAAATTCACAATTCTTAAAACTACAAATTCCATTTGCATTTTTTATTAAAATACGAGTCGTGGACATTGAAACAGATTGAAACCAAGGAAAAGATGAAGAAATTTCTCATATTTCCCTAAAAAACAAAATGTTTCATATATTTCACCGTGATCCTTCTTCCGCTACAGATGTGCTGACAAATACAATAGGTCATAGGTCAACATTCTTTTCTGCGAGAATAATTCCAAACTTTGGTAGGACAGTTTCTAGTAAGCTAGTGTAATGATGTAAATACTAAAGGTTGACATTGAAAACCCAGGTTCCTGCTTGTACATGTTAAAGATATCTCAACAGTTGGAGTAAGAAAAAGTGGATGACTTTCAATATTTCCCTCATTGCACACTGCCGTCATTCTAGTTAACTTTGTCAGGTGCAGGAAAATAGAACGTAGATTTCATTGCCATCATCATATTCTGGTCAAAATTTCCCCCGTTGTGCATTGCATAATGTAGTAAGAAACCGATAAGTATACGTAGATTAAACCCCATTTAATTTTCCATAGAAAGTATTCAATGATATTGAAGTGGAATTGAGTAAATGACAATATAACACCCTTGTTTCAGTAGGCTATATATAGTATCTTCGAGAGATACATTACTTCACTTAATCACATTTTGAAATGGGATATGTTAAACATAAATCAATATGCTTTAAATGGTAATCTTTCTGTCGAACAAACTTGTATTCAGACGAAATATTATTCCAAGAAAGGATAGGAAATTGGATAGAATCGACCAAAACGTCTGATTCTGAGAAAACATGAAATTTGATTCCAGTAACAATATAATAACCAAAATGACTTTCTATTTATAGACATAGTATAATAATTACTTTAATGTTATAATCAATATACACCGTATAGCAATGTCGTTTATTATGTTAAAACATAATCACAATCATTAATAACATAATCATATGTCATTATTTATAGCTTACTTCAACGCAAACTGAAACATGTAAATTAAGGTAACTACAGTTTTATGTTTTCTGTTTGATAGCGTATTGACATGGAAAATAAAACCCCCATGGCCCTTGATCACCTGCTGATTATCAGAAAGCTTAAACCCAGCTTAAACTTTGGTATGTAGGGTGTTCAGATGAGTCCTGCTTTGTGTATTAGTACTAGATTCTAGTATTAGGACATAAAACTATACGACCACGACCACGAATCCAAGCTTCTTGAATTAAAGAAATATCCAAATGAATCAATCAAATTACCAACTACTACGACAACTAACTATTACGACTACCCATACAACAACCTAGTTGCGATATCAGCATCCACTGGAAGTAAACGCTAACTAGTCATCTTCCAATGAAGTTGTTTAATCCAACTACTACAATTACCAAGAACAACCTAGTTGGCGATATCGCTAACTAGTTATCTACCAACCAACCAAGTTGCCATATCAGCATCCACTAGGAAGCAAACGCTTACCAGTATCTACCAATAAAGTTGCTTAATCCAACTACTACTACTACCAACAATGTTGCGATATCAGCATCCACTGGAAGTGAATGTAAACTATCATCCTACCAACCAAATCCAATCCAATCCGTAAATCATTTTCTAACCACGGAGATCCGCAATTTTGCCAACAACAATCTGCTAACTGACGAAGGAGATTGTACAATGTACATTCACTTTTTCACTCAGTATAAATACTAGATACATGTATTCCTTTCAACTAATCAGCTGTAAAACCACCATTCCACTATACAAGATAAAATATTATGCAACCACTAGGCTCTAGATGTAAACGCGTTGAGGTAAGATGATGCGTAGAAAACAGATGTTGGTTATCTGATAAACTTTATCACCCGAATAAAAAACAAACCGAATTTAAAGTGGTGCAATCCTTTTATTCTTATAGCAATAATGGTTGGAATTTGACTTAATCTGCAATTTTGATCGCCTTCAAAAAACAAACGGATTTTATTCATTGAGATCATTGATTTTTATTCAGGGCTAGCATCCTGTGGTTTTAACGACATGTTTCTGGTGCTTCCTGCCGTATTGACGTGTGACAGAGACCTTATTCATTAGCATGGCGAATCAAGGGGTTTTGGTCTTATTAGGCTCGAAAGTGGATTATCTTAATCTTTAATGACATCTTTAACTTCAGGTACCGGTATACATTATATCTAACAAACCTTAGATAAATATTTAAAACCATATCTTTTTATATGAAGTTTATGTTTATTTTGTAAGTGTGAGAAAAGTTAATTTAATAATACATGTATACGGTACATGTACATGTTTTATAGCGATACATAATCCGTTCATGTTTATCAATCTAATACTTGTAACACTTGTATCTTGTCAGTTGAAATACTGTGCTTCGTTACAAAATAAGTTTAATCCAATGTTATGAATATGATTTGGAAATCATGTAAGATAAATCGATATACTAGAAAATTCTGAAAACTTAGTGGTAGTGTTCTAAAGGCAAAATCAGAATACTGGTGTTACCAGTGGCGTTTTTACCGCGGTGTGTGTGTGTGGGGAGGGGGCATGTCCCCCACCCAGAATTTAGGCTGGCCCGATCTTGGCCCCCACTTTGAGATTTCGCATAATGTTACATACGAATGCCTGGTACCCCCCCCGCCCTGACAATTATCTGGCTCCAACTCGCCCCCCCCCCCCCTACCTAAAGATTCCTAGAAACGCCGCTGGTTATTACATAAAATTATCAAGTAATACATCGAGAATTATAGCCTTCTCTACACACTTTTCTTCATGCCATATTGTCGAAAATGTTGTTGTGTATAGGCTACAGGTTCGGAAACATTCAGCAACAAGTTGCCCAACATGTTGGTACCATTTCAAGAAAGATGCTACAGAGGTATCAATTCTAGAAAAATTGCAACAATGATATCAATCTAGTTGGATAGAATTATAGTAACTAGTAAATAAAAATATAATTTCTTTGATTCAGACAAGGTTCGTCTCCTCTGCCAAAAAGTTTTGGCGTTTTTACTGAATGAATATAAAGATGATACAATATTCTGAAGTTGATAAAAGGGTATGTCCTAATATTTTTCTTCATAAGAGATAAAGTTCAAAGTATCGTGAACTTAAAGAAGTTAAAAAGATTACCACGAGTTCCACAGATATGACATTTCAAATCAAAATATTTAATGTCAACCTGACAAACTTTATCTGTTTATTTTTATAAGAATTTCTTTTAAATCAAAATCACTATCGAATTTCAACGAAAGCAGATTTTGAATAGTTGATAATAAATTCGCGAGAAAAGATATGTATACCTATATTGGTTTAAGACAATTTTGTTAGCTATTTGAGGGATAACCTTTTTCATACGCCCTCATCTCTCTATATGTGTATACATATTCATAAAATGAAGATGAAGTTCGAATTTGAGCTATTTTCGATCGTTACAAGCAGAGTTATTGCCCTTGCCCCAAATCTTAAATATGCTATTACTCTCTTAGTTTTCAACCGATTTTGATGAAACTTAAAATGGATGTTATTGGACCTAAATCAAAAGGTTTGAGAAAGTTTAGTTTACTCCTGATTAAAATTAAAGTTTTTTCAAGATTAAGGCCTCTTTCATCAGTTTTGAGGAGTTTTCGCCCTTTAACATACAATAAGTGCTTCTATCAACATCAATTGCTTGTAAACGCTCCAAAAACTAGAATTTTTGATGGAATCAAATGAAATTCGGTATGTTTATACATATTCAGAAAACAAAAATCAAGTTTGAATTTGAGCTTTTTTCTACCGTTAGTAGCAGAGTTATTGCCCTTGCCCCAAAGTCTTGAATATACTATTTCTATCTTAGTTTTCAACCAATTTTGTTGAAATCTAAAATGGATCTAAAATGTATGTTATTGGACCTAAATCGACAGGTTTGAGAAAGTTTAGTTTTATCCTGATTAAATTTAAAGCTTTTTCGTTAGGCGTATATGGCCGTGGTCCACTATCTTTTTTCACGCTCTAAAACTTGTTTTGAAAAAGACATTCATGATGTCACTTTCTTGAAGGGTTGATGTGTTTAGAGTGACAATAATTCGCGTTTTAATTGAAAGTTTTATGTCAGAGTTGCTTGGTACAGGACATAGCCTAATACATGTATACATAAGTTGACGCCCAACAAACAATCGTCACAACTCATGCCAACTTTTGTCAATCCATGCATTTTCTGGTATCGTCAAAAGAGCCATGCGATTTTTTTAGGCAATCATTGTCGTTTACGCATTCAGTAGAAACAAATACCCAACTAAGATTAATTGGTGAAAAGAATACTAATTAATATTACTAATACAATAGATAATTATCTCGCATTTGCCTTTCAATTCTAGAGAATATCTTATCATCTACAAACAAATTTAACATTTGATGGTACTTAACTGAGATAAAAACTTGGTATTCAAAGTGGGTATTTTAGAGAAATCGAGTCTATTTCTTCATTAACTTTGTACATTTTTAGCAAAAAAAATTATTTGTGAAATCTACTGCTAAACCTGCAACGTCAATTTTTAAAGCGATCTTAACAAAATTGCAGTCTTGACTCGTGAATGTCATTTTTATTTTGGGAATCATTCATTGGTGTCATTTTAACTTGGGATCGTAGTCATCAATGTCACCGTCATCAAAATCTTTCAGGTGTGACATGCTTTTTGCGTCAATGTAGTCAGTCGTCAATGCAATGTGAACTGGCATTAAAGGTGGCAATGTCATTTTAACTGGGTTAGTCGTCAATGTCATAATAACTTGTAGCTAGTGTAGCTATGGCAATATTATTTAAACTTAGTTGGTCGTCAATGCCATGTTACCTTGGCAGTATGTTACCTATGCCTATTTCTATATGTCTTATAAACAATATAGCAATATCATTTTTAACTTGGTTAGTCGTCAATGTCATGTTAACTTGGCAGTATAACTATGGCAATATCATTTTAACTTGGTTGGTTGTCAATGCCATGTTAACTTGGCACTAATACTATAGCAATATCATTTTACCTTGGTTAGTCGTCAATGTCAATATGTCATGTTAACTTGGCAGTATAACTATAGCAATATCATTTTACCTTGGTAAATTGTCAATGCCATGTAAACTTTGAGAATGTAATTACCAAGGTAATGTTTCGAAAATTTGACAATATTGGCCATAATGTTAACCATATTATGTTAAGAATATAGTCGTTGATATCATATTATAGGTACTTGCGCTGCTTCGGTTATGTTACATCAAAATGTTTTCTCGATGTAGTCATGCTTTATGGCATCTCAATTCCTCTACCAAAATTGCACTACTTTGCATAAGCGTAATTAACACTTTTACCGATCTCTTCATGTTTGTTTTATTCAGAAGCATTATGTTTATTATGTTGTATCATTATGAAATAGACTTGAACCTTGTCTTTCAACATGTTACGTTATTCTACAAACAGATTGCAGACCCAATCCCATAAAACACATTAGCAATACTACAGATATATAATGTTACAAACAGAAATAGTGATAAGAAAAAGTAATAAAATTCTGAATAAATGAAGAACGAGATAAATCACATGTTTATTTTTTATATCTTAATATGCCATATTACTCGAAGAGAGATGTGTGATTCGTCTGATGAAATCCTGCAGTTCCAGAAGTTTGAGTGAATGTGTCTAGATTAGATTAGCATGGTAACCTGAAATTTTCTATCTGAAGTAGTCCGATAACCTAACCTAACCCAACCTGCTATGCCCGAACGGGTACGGAAAAGTAGGACTTAAACACATTGTTAATCCATCCGGTATTTTCCTTGGCCCCGTAGTGCAGCCGCGTTTACTTCACTACGAAACTTTCGAGTCAACACTTGAAAAGGGGAGTATGACCCTTATGTGATCCAACACATTATTTGATCTCCAGGTTGTGAAATATAAACAATCAAGTATCAAATAATAACACATAATTATATTTACACATCCTCTATTATTATTTATATAGGCTATTAATATGTCAATCGATTTGAGTATAAAAATTGTTAACGTTCATTTAGGGAAACCATAATATGGTCATCTGAACAGATCCTCATTGTTGTAATTAGGACTTTCACGAGGTGTGGTTTTCATATTTCTGCAGTTTAAAGGGATTGTAAAGAGGTTTTCTAGACGTGTTATGACGTCATCTCCACTGATCTACCGGGAGCTACTATTACTATTGATATGTAGATCAGTAGGGGATACGTCATAAAACGCGTTAGTTTTAGTGGAATTGCAAGAACCACAGACGTCGAAATGGAAATTGGAATGGCGCAAATTGATGCTATCAGTGTCCCCAATACACATACAAAGTTTAGAAAACCTTTTTACAATCCCTTTAACATGTCGCATTGCTTAAACTAACCCGTAATGGTTACCCACGTATTGTAGTCAACTCTAGTACTTACATCAGAGACAAATGTTGAAAAAAAAGATTCTATAGAATAACAACTTATGGGTTCTCAAGATGATTTTTTCCAACAACTGTCCAGCTTGGTCAAACCTCTTAATTGGTGTTGGTTCTTCCCAGATCTGTACCTTTTTACATCTGGGTTAAGGGATAATAGAACCCACAACTATCATTTTTTACGTAATAAAGCAAATGGCAGTATGTAAAGAACTAGAACTGTGCTAAAACACAGAAAATTATCAGTCATAAATATACTCTTTCTTTTATATCCAATAATACATACTATAAAATACTATAAATTGTATCGAACCTGAATGTCACTTGTTCTATAGACTCAGAATATTGATTTTGAAATCGTCATCAGGAAATTTTACTGACTAACCTAAGACTGATTATTAGATGACTAATATTAAATATGGAAGGAAATCAACCGATGAATCGACTATTAATTATTTCTAAGAATTATCATTGTGATTCAGTCTATAATGCCACAAAGTGTGTGATTTTAATTTTGTCAATTGTATGTAAAACTTAGTTTTACCAGCAGCTGACGATAAAACTCCATTATAAATGGTCATTTGTCATTTGTACTACTGACCGGCCGGATGGGACAAAAAACAACAAGTTTTGTGTATATTAAAGATCCCTTGACAGTTTGAAATCGAAAAAGGGATGGTTCTGTACGTCAAGCTACGAGTGCATGTAAACATAATTCTATGTTAATTTAAACATTATTTACATAATCTTCATTCAACATTCATTGTTTAGTAGAGAACTGAAACTAAATAACTGTTTAACATTTTACATATAGGCCTACGTCTGAATGTTTCAAACAGACAAAAGTTACTCTCATTGAGACTTGAATCTTCACATTTTCTTTTGGTATAATATTATATGAAAATCATTAAACAGATCTCAATTTGAAACAGAGATCCTGTTATGAGAAAGAAATAAGAAGCTACTTTATTCTCAAACCACAAGGCGTTGCCAGGTCAAAATACTTTTTTTTAATGAATTAATATGTAAATTTAAAAACTAAGTTAAGCATGTAGACCATATTAAAACGAAATTTGAGCTGCTGTCATAGACTAATTATTGACTAATTTCAGTGATAGGAAATATCCAGGCGACAACATGTCTATAGAATACTTTCTTTTAAGTACTGTACACACAAGACAACAGTTTGACAACATGTTGGGCAACTTGTTGCCGAATGTTTCCAAACTGTTTACACTGACAACATTTTCGACAACATGGGATTTCGGCAACATGTTGACCAACATGTTGTCCAAAATGTTGTCTGTGTGTACAGTACTTTAGATTTGCCATCGTTTATCATGTTTTCGGTCGTTTTTCACGCAGGACAAAAATGTAAAAAAAAAGTATACTGGTACTGTGTTACCATTTTCTGTTGGTTGTTTGGTCGGTAGATGACAAGTTAACGTCCACTTCCAGCGGATGCCGATATCGCAAAATGGGCAGCCTAGTTGTTAATTGTCGTAGGTGTATAGTATAGTCAGTTACATTAGTTAGAACATTTTGAAATCATTTCACTGTCAAACTAATATTGAAGCCATAATTCTATTTCGACTTCTTTTTCATTTCGTATACGTCAATATATTTCGCCGTTCCGCAACAATGAACGCCATTTTTTCACAAAAATCAGATAAACACACACGTAGCTTTTAACCCAAAATTGATACACAGCAAACTGCTATCCTACAACGCAATTTGTATTTTCTATACTTAATGATGAATGATATATAGGCCCTAATGAAATATAAGCTTAAACTAAATTTATACTCAAGAATAATGATTCATTCACTCTACTCAATATAATGAAGTTTGTCTATAGAAACACGTAACGAATGATAATATGATAGCATAATCTTCCTACAACCTGAGAGATAATCAATAATACAAACAATAGCCAGCCACTTTACAGATGTTTTCAAATGAAATCATACAAAGACAATTCGGAGTGACGCATCTCGGGCTGTCGTTTCTAGGTTGACTTCAATGACTTGAAATAATAAACAGAACCCATGCTACAGGCCTATAGACAATCCGAAAGCCTTCATGGTACATAATTGGGTTTAGACGAAACAAGTCCTACAGATTTAAATTTTCAACTGAAATAAGACAATGAGAGCAATAATCTACTATGTATCGGTCTCGGACAGGCCTGATAATTCAAAAGTGGCCCTTTCTAATTTTTGTTTTATGTGCTACCGTTTCCTATTCTAAAATATACGTATAAATGTAATACAGGATATATACCGAAAGCAACGAATGAGGCCGATCAATCATCAATAATGTATATGAAAACAAGGCTTGTCAACTCAATAACCTTTAGGTACACTTAAACATGATGTTAGTATTTTTATTGTTTACTACCACACGAATAACATTAAGTCTAATATAAAATTCATATTGGTACAATCAATCAATCTATTCACAATAATGCTCAAGGACAATATGTTCCAATTTGAATTTTACATACTCAAAGATATTGAACAGAAAAATAGAGTTGAATATCGTTATGTACTAAGCATTTAGGCGACGTTCATACTATTGAAAAAGCCTACTATGAAGCCTACATTGCACCTTCATGCACACAAGGCAGAAGTATATTGGGCAATGAATGAATGTGAACTGTGAACACTGAACAGAAATACTTGAAGTTTATTATGTATTTTGAATTTTAAACCGGTGTCTAGTTAAAATTAAGAAGCTTATCTTATCGTCTTATATCCTGTACTGTATCATTTTAAGGAAGTATAAGGAGTGTAATTTCTTTTAAACTCCTACTTAGACTTAGCCTTTTGATTTCGTCAGTTGTGTATAGTATATCGTATCATTTAAACAATACACTATATGCGTACATGTTGCGGTCAGGCTAACGTAATGGCGAGATCAATTAAGGCTTCTCTTATACTACATGAGATACTATTGATTACTTAAGAACATACAGTAGGCTAATTTTGAAATTTGAAATGTACCCTGCGGCTTATAAAAAACCCATGCACTCACTTCACGAGTCAAATAGGATTTAGGCAATATACTCAGTATGGGTTTTGACTAGACAAACAATTGGAATAAAATTCAATTTGCTAACACATCTGTCACCACTGACATAATAAAAATATGATTATAAATAAATGGAGTAAATTATATTGTTGTTAGGGTAGAGAGACACCATATCTCACCAAGATGTGCTAAAAGAGATCAAGTATTTAGACGTGTTCAAACCAAAAGCGACCCAGGTTTCGCAAGGACGTAAAACACGATATTCAAATTCCTGATTTAATCCATAAGGTGTGGGTAGTGAATGACAAATATAAATAGACTGCATTTAGTTCATAGTGAAATCATCAATACATGTGTCAATAACAAACAACGCTTACCTTGTTTTGATAAATAACAAAACATAAACAATATAACACAATATTTTAATCCATCCATTTTAACAAAAACTCCACTATTTATTTTGATGGTTGAGAAATTAAAAAGTTATTTAGTCCATCACATGTTAACAACAATATACACTACGCTTATTCAACGATATACTACTGCATGAAACATAACCAACCAATTTTCTTCCATTTAATTGGATTCGTCTGCTAGGTCACGTGACGAAATGAAGGTGTGGTCTATTGGCGCGGAAATCATTCATTTTCTCCACTACAGAGTGAGTGATTTTTATGAGAAATTTTACTATGTTCATAATTCGTGCTACATAAATCATAACGTTAATAATGAATTCTTGTTTAACTTATATAATATAAATTATAAAGTTTATATTTATATATGAGTGAAAACTGAATTAATTAAATCATTGTTTATGATATATGTCAATACATAGGCCTAATAAGCCTGTGTTCTTTTCGTCTTTTAGCAGCTGCAATGACATTAATATCTGATCAGCATAACGTTTACAGCAACATAGACTTTAGACCGATACATCTGTCCCTATTCCAGCCTCTGATAGCTATTTAAACATATTGCTGAATAGAATCGGCAAGTTTCGGATTACATGTACATTGACTTTAACATCATTTTGACTTTTAACAGCTACTGCCAATAACACGAGCATAACGTTTACAACATAATTGACTTTAACACCAATGAAACTTAAACATCATTTTGGCTGAAATTAACATTTTTAGCAACAGAGATCATAAATTTAAACATGTTTTATCATCAATATAATATTTACATTATATTGAATAATATAAAAGCTACAATGTCATTGTCATCAGTACAACGTCTTCAGCTGCATTGCTTTAAATTAATTCAGTAATGACAGTAACACCGGTCTGACGATATAGCAAAAGCTTTTATTTTAATAGACCAGGGTTGACGAAATTGTATTTCTGATTAAATCCACTTTCCCAAAAATAGATTGCTATTCATACTGACAAGCTACTTGACATGTCACTGAAAACAATTCTATACATTTTCCACATAATTCAAACTTGTATTTCAGTATTCAATTGAAATTTTAACCCTGATCAAATTAGGGGTTATGACCGTAATCAAAAGAACAAACACACCTGTAACCGAGTGGATGGACTCACATGTAGATATTGCTTTTAACCTCAACTTTACTTATCCGAAAATAACTACATGTACATTGAAAATTATAAATAATATTGGCCTACTATTTTAAGAGTGTAAGACTAGGTTTTCCAAAAAATTAGCTGGCCTTCATTTCTAGTTCCTGTAATCCCTGCATAGATCAAAATACTACCTTCAGATTTGTCAACTCGGTTCCATTCTGCCAGTTGTACAGTTCGAAGGAGCTGATATCATTTAATTTTCTTCCAAATACTCTATATAGCAATATAGGTAGATAAAGGGAAACTACTACGCAATTCACAACAGGTAATTGAATCAGATCAGTATAAAAATTTATTTTTTTCAGGTATGTAAACTACAATTTAGAGTTTCTGTATTAAGGGTGTTACTTAGGCTATTTCACGTTATGTAAAAATGGAATAAGTATATGAAATAATGATTTCTTGAGACTTGTTGTGCATTTGTTGATGATTTGGGGTCCTTCTCGATAGTTTAAGGTTGATTTCATGTCAATCAGATTTTTTTTAATGAGTTGACAGCCCTTTCAAACATGTCATAAAAATTGGACATTTCAAACCTTTGATACAAGTTTAAAAAAATGTGAATGGATCAATCTACATTAAACTTGGCATAAATGTAGACAATTACATTGCCGAGAAACGTACAGAGCGATTTTCCAAAAAAAATTATTATTTTGGTGGTTACCATGGAAATACGAAAATTTACGAAAATTGACACGTCGGTACGGCAAACATTTTCCAGGGGCCAAACTGATTGGAATTTTCGAAAAAACTCTCTGTACGTTTCATCCTTATTGAATAAGCTTTCAATCAAGACCAAGATAGTAATTTTCCAATAAAAAATGGCTGAGAAATCTTGTACCAACCGGGACACATTTTGCTACCTTTTCCTAATTTTTTAGCAGAAACTAACGAAATAGCTAATTTATTTTCGTTTTTTTTTTCATTCTATATAGTTTACAAATAAAGTAATAATAATTATCTACAATCTGAGCCCAAAAATAATAAGTAATTCGCAAAAATTCCATCTCGTGTTTTTTTTCTCGAACGCTAGCCCAATCAATACCCTTAATTTAAAAGCTCTATAAGATTAAATGAATCTCAAATATTTTTTTCTGTTCAATTAGATTGTGTCAATTGTTAAATAACATAGAATGAATTTAACTGACATAAGAGTTAACCTGAATGAGCGGTTCTTACTGATTGCTGATCAATGGATTTAGTTCATTTGTAAACTACACTATTTCTTATTGATGTGTGTGCGATTTTCAACTAATTGGTTGGACAGAGATGAATCCCTGTTCCGCGCTTGAAGGATCTGGTTTTCACTAATTTTTAATACTGCTTTTAGCAAAGGCTGAAAAAAGCAACTCATATAAAAAAAATTCAGTTGATTCTTCGGAATCTTTACAGGAGTTGTGGTTGATGCCATCAGTGTTGAATATAAGACCGGACGTGATATCTTGTAAAAAGATATGAACTATGAAGAGTTTAGATTAACCTTTCAATCAATAACACATGGTGTTCATCAGAATAAGATTTCTTTTTTACGTATTTTATTCTATACAGGAGCTGTATATAATCTGATCTATGTGCAGGAAACACTTTCCCAACCTTTACCCTTCTTTCAATGACTGATATTTCCGTATACTTAATTTTACTGGCATACAGTCCAGAATACTGACTATTAAGGAAATATTTGTATTTTTTATACGCCTACATCTCTCTCTCTGTGGACGTATATTATCGGCACCCCTGTCCGTCCGTCCGTCAACATTTGCTCGTAAACACTCTAAAAACTAGAGTTTTTGATGGAATCAAATGAAATTCGGTATATGTATACATATTCATAAAACAAAGATCAAGTTCGAATTTGAGCTATTTTCGACCGTTAGAAGCAGAGTTATTGCCCTTGCCCCAAATCTTGAATATGCTATTACTCTCTTAGTTTTCTACCGATTTTGGTGAAACTTAAAATGGATTCTATTGGACCCAAATGAAAAGGTTTGAGAAAGTTTAGTTTACTTTAAATTAAATTTAAGACTTTTTCCAGATTTAGACCTCTTACGTCAGTTTTGAGGAGTTAACTTCTTCAATCTAGTTTAATCGTTAACAACGTAACTGTGATGTTCACACAGAACAAACTTCTTCAGCCTAGTTCAACATCTACTAACCTAACTGTGATGTTAAGACAGGGCAAACTTCTACAACCTAGTTCAACTTCTACTAACCTAACTGTGATGTTAACACAGGGCAAACTTCTACAACCTAGTTCAACTTCTACTAACCTAATTGTGATGTTAACACAGAACAAACTTCTTCAACCTAGTTCAACATCTACTAACCTAATTATGATGTTAACACAGGGCAAACATCTTCAACCTAGTTCAACATCTACTAGCCTAACTGTGATGTTAACACAGGGGAAACTTCTACAACCTAGTTCAACTTCTACTAACCTAATTGTGATGTTAACACAGAACAAACTTCTTCAACCTAGTTCAACATCTACTAACCTAATTGTGATGTTAAGACAGGGCAAACTTCTTCAACCTAGTTCAACATCTACTAACCTAACTGTGATGTTAACACAGAGCAAACTTCTTCAGCCTAGTTCAACATCTACTAACCTTACTGTGATGTTAACACAGGGCAAACTTCTTCAACCTAGTTCAACATCTACTAACCTAACTGTGATGTTAACACAGAGCAAACTTCTACAACCTAGTTCAACATCTACTAACCTAACTGTGATGTTAACACAGAGCAAACTTCTTCAGCCTAGTTCAACATCTACTAACCGTACTGTGATGTTAACACAAGGCAAACGTCTTCAACCTAGTACAACATCTACTACCTAACGGTGATGTTAACACAGAGCAAACTTCTTCAACCTAGTTCAACATCTACTAACCTAACTGTGATGTTAACACAGAGCAAACTTCTACAACCTAGTTCAACATCTACTAACCTGACTGTGATGTTAACACAGGGCAAACTTCTTCAACCTAGTTCAACATCTACTAACCTAATTGTGATGTTAAGACAGGGCAAACGTCTTCAACCTAGTACAACATCTACTACCTAACGGTGATGTTAACACAGAGCAAACTTCTTCAACCTAGTTCAACATCTACTAACCTAACTGTGATGTTAACACAGAGCAAACTTCTACAACCTAGTTCAACATCTACTAACCTAACTGTGATGTTAACACAGAGCAAACTTCTTCAGCCTAGTTCAACATCTACTAACCGTACTGTGATGTTAACACAAGGCAAACGTCTTCAACCTAGTACAACATCTACTACCTAACGGTGATGTTAACACAGAGCAAACTTCTTCAACCTAGTTCAACATCTACTAACCTAACTGTGATGTTAACACAGAGCAAACTTCTACAACCTAGTTCAACATCTACTAACCTGACTGTGATGTTAACACAGGGCAAACTTCTTCAACCTAGTTCAACATCTACTAACCTAACTGTGATGTTAACACAGAGCAAACTTCTTCAGCCTAGTTCAACATCTACTAACCTTACTGTGATGTTAACACAAGGCAAACGTCTTAAACCTAATACAACATCTACTACCTAACGGTGATGATAACACAGAGCAAACTTCTTCAACCTAATACAACATCTACTAACCTAACTGTGATGTTAACACAGAGCAAACTTCTACAACCTAGTTCAACATCAACTAACCTAATTGTGATGTTAACACAGGGCAAACTTCTTCAACCTAGTTCAACGTCTACTCACCTAATTGTGATGTTAAGACAAGGCAAATTTCTTCAACCTAGTTCAACTTCTACTAACCTAACTGTGATGTTAACACAGGGCAAACTTCTTCAACCTAGTTCAACGTCTACTCACCTAATTGTGATGTTAAGACAAGGCAAATTTCTTCAACCTAGTTCAACTTCTACTAACCTAACTGTGATGTTAACACAGGGCAAACTTCTTCAACCTAGTTCAACATCTACTAACCTAACTGTGATGTTAACACAAGGCAAACGTCTTCAACCTAGTTCAACTTCTACTAACCTAACTGTGATGTTAACACAGAGCAAACTTCTTCAACCTAGTTCAACATCTACTAACCTAACGGTGATGTTAACACAGAGCAAACTTCTTCAACCTAGTTCAACATCTACTAACCTAACTGTGATGTTAACACAGAGCAAACTTCTACAACCTAGTTCAACATCTACTAACCTAACTGTGATGTTAACACAGAGCAAACTTCTTCAACCTAGTTCAACATCTACTAACCTTACTGTGATGTTAACACAAGGCAAACTTCTTCAACCTAGTTCAACATCTACTACCTAACGATGATGTTAACACAGAGCAAACTTCTTCAACCTAGTTCAACATCTACTAACCTAACTGTGATGTTAACACAGCGCAAACTTCTACAACCTAGTTCAACATCTACTAACCTAACTGTGATGTTAACACAGAGCAAACTTCAACAACCTAGTTCAACATCTACTAACCTAACTGTGATGTTAAGACAAGGCAAACTTCTTCAACCTAGTACAACATCTACTAACCTAACTGTGATGTTAACACAGAGCAAACTTCTACAACCTAGTTCAACATCTACTAACCTAACTACGATGTTAACACAGAGCAAACTTCTTCAACCTAGTTCAACGTCTACTCACCTAACTACGATGTTAACACAGAGCAAACTTCTTCAACCTAGTTCAACATCTACTAACCTAATTGTGATGTTAAGACAGGGCAAACTTCTACAACCTACTTCAACATCTACTAACCTAACTACGATGTTAACACAGGGCAAACTTCTGCAACCTAGTTCAACATCTACTAACCTAACTGTGATGTTAACACGGGGCAAACTTCTACAACCTAGTTCAACATCTACTAATCTAACTGTGATGTTAACACAGGGCAAATTTCTTCAACCTAGTTCAACATCTACTAACCTAATTGTGATGTTAACACAGGGCAAACTTCTTCAACCTAGTTCAACATCTACTAACCTTACTGTGATGTTAACACCAGGCAAACGTCTTCAACCTAGTTCAACATCTACTAACCTAACTATGATGTTAACACAGAGCAAACTTCTTCAACCTAGTTCAACATCTACTAACCTAACTGTGATGTTAACACAGCTCAAACTTCTTCAACCTAGTTCAACATCTACTAACCTAATTGTGATGTTAACACAGGGCAAACTTTTTCAACCTAGTTCAACTTCTACTAACCTAACTGTGATGTTAACACAGGGCAAACATCTACAACCTAGTTCAACTTCTACTAACCTAATTGTGATGTTAACACAGGGCAAACTTCTTCAACCTAGTTCAACATCTACTAACATAACTGTGATGTTAATACAGGGCACACTTCTATAACCTAGTTCAACATCTACTAACCTAACTATGATGTTAACCTAGTTCAATGTCTATTAACCTAACTGTGATGTTTACGTAGGGCAAACTTCTTCTAACCTAACTGTTATGTTAACACAAGGCAAACTTCTACATCTACAACCTAGTTCAACATTTACTAACCTAACTGTGATTTTAACAAACTTCTTCAACCTAGTTCATTACCTAACTACCAAACTATGATGTTAACACATAATTTTTGCCAGGACAGCCTACTTTTATCTTCAATTTCAAACTGTCGATGGATCTTTTAACGTACACTGTCTTTAGCACACGGGGCCCCATCAAAACCTTTTTCCCTGTCAACCACTTCGACCTGTATCACTAATGGGGAAAACCGTTTTGAAAATTCCAAAGGTATCATGTCGAAACCAAATCTCATAACTTGTGTTCAAGGCACTAGATCATGAATATGCATTTGCCAAAAATGTACCAAAAGGGCTATATTGTGTACAAGAATACGATCTGGCGATGAAAAACTAAGAAAACAGTGGATCGTGTCCATTTACACTTGTGTTTTTAATTGAGTACAACGTTTACAAGATTTTTAGATATAAAGCTTCAGATAATGATGTGTTGACAGGAAATATATACTTTAGATAAATTGATTCTAAATGAGCATAAGTTAATATAAATTGTTTAAAATATTATTAATAGAGGCTCATTAATTAATTGAAGGATATACTACGACTAATGTTATCAAGTTTAACTATTCTTTGTACATCCTCTCTTTAAAGAAGTGGAAATACTCTACAAGGAAACAGCTATGTCCGGCGCGTTGGTTCAGTACGTTTGGCATATACTATCTAAAATATCAGAGCTCGATCCCAAAAACGGTTCGAATTTTCCTCTGTCAGTGATACATGTTGGAAAGGATGACATGAAAAACAGAAAAAGAACACTTGACTTTAGCTGTTTATCTCAGTAATGCATGTTTTTCATTTATTTTCAATTTTATATGTGCAAGTTTACTTGAAAGCATGTCGTTAAAATGCAATAAACTAATCATACCATCTGCTGGCCTCTTGGGGAGTGTAATTCTTTCCACACAATCTCACATCAGAAAAGGCCAATTTTAATGACCTAACGGCACGATGAGAAACTATTTTGTAAAAGTTCTTACAATTATGGTGACAATAGAACTTATTCTTGAAGCTCTTGACTCATTGGAGAACACATTTAATTGAAGATACTTTTTGGCTTTAATGGGGAATTGTCGACATTTTTTTGGTTGATTTCTAATGAAATGTTTGGATGAAATTAAGTCTTCAGAATTACTAGAATTGCTTTAAAAATATCTCAAACTAGACATTTTCTTTTTATATGTATTTTTTCTAATTATGGCATAGTCTCACTAAAAATCGAATCGTATTTTCAACTTTAGATCTCATATAATTATTGATTTGAAATTGAAAATTTCGACGGGGAGCTGTGATTACTGATAAGCTTAACTATAGTGAACGAGCCTCTTTAAATTTTCGACCAATGAAATGGAATGCACAAGATATTGCAGTTTGAGAATTACAACTGTTTATTAGAAAAATGTTAAAAACATCTGCAGTAGATTTCTTTATAAATGGTTTGAAACAAGTACAGCGAGACAAATACATCGTCTATATAAATAAGCTTTTTACTTCTTTCAATTCTTCTACATTATTAGTTAGAATCTGTGGGAAAGAAATGACCTACAGCCCTGGCAATTCTCATCGTTAACAATACAAGTATGTTGCAGATTCCGCTGAATTTAGAAAATAAACCATGCATGTTTTGCTGTTATGCTGCTGGTGTGGCGCCATGAGAGGCATGCTTACTCTTGTAAACCCCAGATACCACCTTTCATTATGAAATATTTACTCATATACTGATATACTTCCTCATATCAGCAGTTACCAATATATTTCCAATATGTTTACATGGATTTCTAGAACTTTATTACGGTTAATAGGACTTTCGTTGTATTATTATTTTCATATACTTCTCCAAATGAAAATTTTAAAATTTTGAACATAAAAGTTGAAGATCAGTGCGTTGCATTGAGAATATTAACAGGCAACTAAATCTTTCATATTAATTTGTCATTTATTTAAATAACAACACATCCATCATACGCTTCAATTTGCTCATTTCTTTACCTCCAGAGTAGTTTTACTCATCTTTGCACATTGTTATTAAAAACAAAATACCAACGTTTTCTTAATTATATATCTCTATCAACTTACTTTAAAAGATGAAAATCACCGCACGAATATCAGGACAGTATTTATTTGAATGGTGCTACGCGGGAATATATTAACCAATTCTGAGAACAGCGTGATTTCTTCTTAATGACTTTAAATCTGGGATTAGATTGTATGATACACCCCGGCACGTTCAGGGGAGAAAATGAAAATATCTCTGCCAATTTAATCAGATACCACGTCTATAGTCTTTTAAATAATGAACGACGTGGACTGAAGGAAAAGTCTTGATTCCAGAGATATATCACGTCCCAGGCAATCAATTTTCTTTTCTTAGTAAATATTTACTCCCACAAATTCTTAATGTGAATCAAATATAATATACGGATCTTTGATTAAGTATACGGAAATATCAGTCATTGAAAGAGGGTAAAGGTTGGGAAAGTGTTTCCTGCACATAGATCAGATAATATACAGCACCTATATGGAATAAAATACGTAAAAAAGAAATCTTATTCTGATGAACACCATGTGTTATTGATTGAAAGGTTAATGGAAACTCTTCATAGTTCATATCTTTTTACAAGATATCACTTCCGGTCTTATATTCAACACTGATGACATCAACCACAGGTCCACAACTCTTGTAAAGATTCCGAAGACTTTGCTAAAAGTAGTTTTAAAATTGGTGAAAATCCTTCAAGCGCGGAACAGGGATTCATCTCTGTCCAACCAATGAGTTGAAAATCGCTCATACATCAATAAGAAATAGTGTAGTTTACAAATGAACTAAATCCATTGACCAGTAATCAGTGTTGTAAGAACCGCTCATTCAGGTAAATCCTTATGTCAGTTAAATTATTTCTACGTGTTATTTAACAATTGACACAATTTAATTCAACAGAAAAAAATATTCGAGATTCATTTAATCTTATAGAGCTTTTAAATTAATACAGAAACTCTAAATTGTAGTTTACAAACCGGTGAAAAATTCATTTTTATTGATCTGATTCAATTACTTGTTGTGAATTGCGTAGTTGCTTCCCTTTATCTACCTATGTTTCTGTATGGAGTATTTGGAAGAAAATTAAATGATATCAGTTCCTTCGAACTTTAGGCTTCCACTGACAGGGTGAAACCGGGTTGAAAAATCCAAAGGTAGTATTACGATCCATGCAGGGATTAGAGCAACTATAAATGAAGGCCAGCTAATTTTATGGAAAAATAGTCTTTGATCAAGGCTGAAATCATTCTGATCAACAGAGAAATTCTACCTATGCTGAAATTTCACTGTGGCAATCTTGACTACTCAAGGGAGATAAATGATAAGGGGATATAATTGATCATTGATAAGACAACAATAATGCAATTCGCCGACACCTTCCCCCCTGATGACCTGGGATGAATTCTGATCACAGTCATCACAATACTCGTGGTCTACAATGTCCAAGACAAGATTTTCTCCATTCTGATCAACAGAGAAATTCTATCTATCTTTATCTGCGACACATACGGAGCTAGGAAAGATGCGAAGTTTCGTATGGATTTTCTCTTCTCGTCAGCTGTCAGTGCTGCTTTTCTTCTTGGTTTTGGGTCAATTACTGGTAGTAGAGGACCTGGCTAAGATATGTATGCACATAATTTAGGAGAAAACAACTCAACTGTTATAGGCTGATATGACCCCAAGGAACAATTTGGCATGTGTGCCAAAATCTCTATCCGGGACGAACAGTCCGAAAATGGCCACACCCTTTTTTGAGTGGCCACGCCCCCTTTTTTTTAAGGTCCTATTTCCAACATAGCTATATCTTCTCAAGCGTTCGTACATGTTTAGGTCTATAGAGATAGTCATATAGAAAAGTATATGATATGTTACGGGGAAATGGCTAAAAACTGTTAAATTAGTCATACAACTGATTACATACTGCAGATACCCTTCAGGGATCTGGCAGGCCGTCGGGTCTGGCGTCTTCAAATGGGGCTTAGGACCCACAGCTGCTGTTGGTGATAGCTTCTAAGAATGTTTCCTTCAAGGTCTTCAGGCCTGTTGATAGTTTGATATTCTGGACAAAGAATGTCTCCGCCATCTGCATTGCACTTTATGTTAGCTGTGGACAATGGAAATTCAGGATCAGAGAGGTATTACCTAGTTTGCGCACAGCTTTTAGGGCTGCCAGGTTGATTGCTATTTTGCTGGTTGAGTCGCACCCAGTCTGAGCGTGGAGTGCTGGGAGACACTTTGTGAGCTGGTAATGTTGATCTTTTATCCCCCCCCCCCCTGAGTTGCGGACGAGCCACAGCTCTAGAAGGCCACGATCTCTCCAATTAACGGTGATGTGATATAACAGACACACAAAGACATCTGTGTCTCCTGATGACAGCGTCATGGATTTAGGTCCTGATCGGTGATTTAGATTGTCCTACACATGAAACATCATCCTGTCATCAGCTTCCTCGTGTGTACAGTTGAGTCGAGGGAATGAAGAAGCCCACCCAGCTGACACCATCCATGCCTGCGGCATTATGCCGAGATATAGAGGTTTGTTGCTCTGGTAATTGGTGGTCAGCCACTCAACATAGAATGCCTGAAAAGCAGTTTTGCTGATAGAAGACGACCAAAAGTTCGCTAATACCACACATCAAGGACAACCATTTCGTCGGACGTTCCTCTTCTCGCCCTCTCTCCATTCTTAATACTGTCCCCTGTAAGTGTAGAAAACGATGTGGATCTCATCACAGGTGTGGTTAGCTTTGGTGATTATAGATGTCAAGGCAATAGCAAAGTCGTGGAATGTCTTGACGGGCGGATCAAGCTTCTTCAAGGGACCCTTTATTACCAAAAGGCCATGAAGTCAATAATGATGGTGTGTGCTGGCGGGGTGGTTTCTAGTCCTTTTTTTATCGATTAGTGGGCACAGCTTCAGTAGCTCAGTCGCAAGCCTTCCTCAAGTAACCACTAGAAACCACCCCGCCAGCACAAGCCATTATTATTGACTTATGAAGAAGAAGCTTGGTCCGCCCGTCAAGACATTCCACGACTTTGCTATTGCCTTGACATCAAAGTTATGAGATCCACGTCATTTTCGACGCTTACTAAGAGGACAGTATCAAGAATGGAGAGAAGTCGAGAGATTGTGGCCTTCAAGAGCTGTGGCTCGTTCGCAACTCGGGAGAGAAAAGATCAACATTATCACTCCATAATATATGCATAGCACTGGGAGACGAGCTAACAAAGTGTCTCCCAGCACTCCACGCTCAGACTGGCTGCGACACAACCAGCAAAATAGCAACCAAACTGGCAGCCCTAAAAGCTGCTGAAATACCTTTCTGATCCTGAATTTCGATTGTCAACAGCTAACAGAAAGTGCAATACAGATGGCGGAGACATTCTTCGTCCAGAATATCAAACTATCAACAGACCTGAAGACATTTGATGACCTGCATATCGACAGCAATGCCCTCACGATGGACTTTAAGAGATCCACTTACGCCTCAACTAATGCGAGGAAACATATTCTTAGAAGCAGCAGCTGTGGGTCCAAGCCCCCTTGATCATGAATGCAGTCTTATTGTTATGTAAGAAAGGACTGTTTAATAGTTCCAGAATTTTGAATATCATAAGGCGATGCCTGCCAGATCCCTGCTAAAGTGGCAAGTGTGCTCGCAAGAATAGGTGTCCCTGCAGGGTAGCTGGAATTCAGTGTTGCAAGTCTGTAAATGTAAGGATAGTGATGAATGTTAAAACCTTATCACTGAATAAATATATTGCAGTTCTAGTATGTAGTCAGTTTTATGGAAATAACTTAACAGTTTTTAGCCACTTCCCCGTAACATATCATACACTTTTCTATATGACTATCTCTATAGACCTAAACATGTATGATGGTCATTCTCAGCATTTTGAACATATAGCTATGTTGGAAATAGGACCTTAAAAAAGGGGGCGTGGCCACTCAAAAAAAGGGTGTGGCCATTTTCGGACTGTTCGTCCCGGATAGAGATTTTGGCACACATGCCAAATTGTTCCTTGGGGTCATATCAGCCTATAACAGTTGAGTTGTTTTCTCCTAAATTATGTGCATACATATCTTAGCCAGGTCCTAGATTATGGTGGATTAATTACATGTGGTGGATTAACTTCTGGATTAATTGGTGGTTCAGTGGACTGGATTTCTATTGGGTACAGTAACTGTATATATAGGACGATTAATTGTGGCTGGTTTTCCGATATTGGTAGATGTTTTAATAGTCGCTCCTCTAAACATCTGAGCTTTTAATTAAGGAAAGAACTAAGACCTAAAAAAGGAAGACCCCACAGACCTAAAATAGGAATATTCCATTGAAATTTCACCAGTCAATACGCCAATTTTCATAGAAAATGAGCAAAATCCATCACCCCCTACCTTGGGGTCTTCCTCTTTTAGGTCTTCGTTTTTTGCCTCGTGGGGTCTTCCTATTATAGGTATTAGGTCTTTGGGTCTTCGTTTTTTACACACCCCTATAATCCTACCTAGTTTTCCACTGCCCTCTAGGTAGATTTCCATTTGAAATCAAAACGACATCTCCTACAGAAATAGTGTGGTTCTGTTCACCTTGGTTGCAATGTGAAGATCTTAGCCCAAACAAATACTCCGAGCTCCATCTGTTCCAGAAGTGGTTTAGAATAGTAGATAAATGAACCATCCTCGTGGTTAATTTATTCTGGATTAAAATCTTCATCATCAAGTTCCTGATCCGCAAAGTCCCACAAATATTTAAATGTAATATCAATTATAACTTGTTATTTTATGAATTATTGCCCTTGTTCTTTAAAATGTGTTAATTTTATAGCCCGTAACACTCTCAACAGTTATGAACACGATAGAGAGCTGGTTTCTTGATGGATTTTGATAAAACTTGCTGTGAGTGTTTATAATCATCCAAGGAAGAAGCCTATTGAGAGTCAGACAAATCAAAAAATATTTGATGGGTATTGCCCTTGTTTTTGAAAATATGTTGTGAACACGATAGAGAGCTGGTTTCTTGGTGGATTTTGATGAAACTTGGTGTGAGTGTTTGTCATGACCTTGGGATTAACCCTATTGAAAATCAGAAGCATCGAAAAATATATTTAGCCCTTGTTCTTTAAAACACGTTAATTTTTAGCATGTTACATTCTCAAAGTTGTGGACACAATTTGATGGATTTTGATGAAACTTGGTGTAAGTGTTCGTAATCACTTGAGTATGAAGCATATTGAAAATCAGTAGAATCGAAAACTCTTTATTGAGTTATTTCCCTTGTTTTGTTCATATTTCAGTGACTTATCACAATGTGAAATTATTTCACAAAGAAAAAAAACTGTAACACAACTCCTGTAAAATGAAATTGTCACTCTCAGAATCTTGTCAACCTTAGAAAAGTGGGCGTATTACGATGGCTATCGCTATTTTCATTCATATATACATGTAAATATAAACTTTAAAATATATAAGTTAAACAAGAATTCATTATTAACGTTATGATTTATGTAGCACGAATTATGAACATAGTAAAATTTCTCATAAAATCACTCTGTAGTGGAGAAAATGAATGATTTCCGCGCCAATAGACCACACCTTCATTTCGTCACGTGACCTAGCAGACGAATCCAATTAAATGGAATAAAATTGGTTGGTTATGTTTCATGCAGTAGTATATCGTTAAATAAGCGTAGTGTATATTATTGTTAACATGTGATGGACTAAATAACTTTTTAATTTCTCAATCATCAAAATAAATAGTGGAGTTTTTGTTAAAATGGATGGATTAAGATATTGTGTTATATTGTTTATGCTTTGTTATTTATCGAAACAAGGTAAGTGTTTGTTATTGACACATGTTGAAAATGGGAGGTCAGCAAATGGGTTACGAGAAACGACACATCCAATTTAGTTTTTAAAGTATATTATAACATGATAAACATTATAAAAACCATGAAATATCCAAAGAAGAATATTACATAATGAAAATAATACAAAATATCTATTTACAATTAAACAATAAAGTATATTAGTTAATATATGAACATAGCTCTGACATAGAAATATATTATTGAAAGAATATATTGTACATATCATTTAGTACTGGTTCTGATGACGCTGATGGTAAAACTTCTGCTGGTGGGTCTGTTGGTTACTCAGCTGCTGGACCTTTTGGTGATTTCAATGGTGTAATTGTCGATGCTGCTTACTATTCTGGGCCAAAAGAATCTTTCTTTTGCCAAACTCACGGTTCGTTCTCTTCCTGGGTGACCAACAGCATTGGGAATTCCGTTCAGAGCTTGTCTCCTGTAGGCAGATGGTAAAACCAAACGCAATTAACTGTGTTAACAGTAACTGTCCGCATGAATAAGGTTCCGGATCTAAGGACGAAATGTCCATATTCCCGATTCAAAACTGCTTTCTCTGGTTCGTTGCTGTGGCTTTCTGTTGTTCTGTAAGTTGTTTAGTAAAGGATCTTCAAATTGTTTATTACCCCAGTCTGTATGTTTAACCAGTCGTGTTGGAGTTGGTGGTGTTTACTGTTGGTAAATAGCCATCATCTTCAAGTTCGATGTTCTTGATAGCTTGAACGAGATCCTTAGACTCTTCCGTAAAATCCTGTCTGTTGAGAGCATCAGCGTCCAAATTCTGCAGCCTTCTCGGTATTTAATCGAAAATTTATATTTCGCTAAATGCGGCTAACCAACGATGCATCCTTCAAGCTGGTCTTGAGCATGGATAAATCCTACCTCCCCCTCCAATTTAGAATAAGAACATTAATGGAGTAGGGTTGGGTAGCCCGCTCGCAGCACTTACACTGACCTTTGGCTTCACAAATTTAATGAATTTTTTTTTTTTTTTTTTTTTTTTTTACAATTTGTCGCAATGTACTTAATCACTTGACGATCATATGTCCATTTAATACACATGTACTTGTGTATATTGCTATATTGTATATCTTAAAAAAATATCCAGTAGCCTGTGGTCATGTACTTGACCTCTAAATCATCAACTCTGTACATTAATTTTTTTTTTTTTTTTTTTTTTTTTTTTGGGCGTCTATATGTTGTACATTGTATCTATGTTTGTCCCCATGGGCTGGGTGTGAGAGAGGACCGTTATCACTCGTGGTATTGGGCCTAATTAATTTTAGTACCAGGACTCCAACTTGTGTGCTGGATAGTTCTTTTCAGATTTCCTTGCATAGGTGATAACTCGTTCTTTCCCATCTACGCCTTGGTACAAAATAACACCTAATACAGCTCCACTAGCATCTGTATGTAGGGTGAATAGTTTTGAAAAATCGACATACGCTAATATAGGTGAAATTACAAGATGTTTCTTCAGAGTTGTAAAAGCAAATTCCTGGTTTTCACCCCAATGCCATTCTGTCAAAACTGTGTCTACATTCCTCCTTTTCTCTTTGGTAGTTCCACCAACCAACAACTCATTAAGGTCCTTAGCGATCTTGAAGAATATTTTATATATCTTCTGTAGTATCCGAAAACTCCAAGAAAACGTCTTAATTCCTGGTGATTAGTAGGACGAGATCAGTTGGTAGCCTTCTTTTTCCTGAAAAAAAATAACATTTCTTTGGGGATAACTCTAATCCATAGTGAAAAAATCTGGAAAATACAATTGACATGAGTTTTAGATGTTCTTCATAGGTTTTACTAAAATGATGAGAGATCATCAATAAATATTGCATAAATTTTTAAATTCAAATTCCCCAGACACGTGGTACGTAGCCAATTTTGGTCTGCCCTCTTCTTTATTGCTTCTTCGTAAGCATCACTAACATTCTTCTTATTTATCAGCCGATAGTCTACACAAATGCGTAACGAAGAATCTTTCTTTCTTGCTAACACTATCAGTGATGCATAAGGACTACCGCTACGTCTGATGTTTCCATTGCCAGTATATCATGAAGATGTTTCTGAACCTCATCATACATGATTGGTGGTATTGGTTGTTTGATAGGAATGTCATCTGCCAAAGTGATGTTGTGCTTGACAAATATGATACATCCAATATCGTTGTTGGGAGAATATAGGTGACTGATATATTCCTTGACTTGCTCGAGTTGTTGCTCAGGTTCCAGAGCAGTCTCACTAAACCAATTTCATCCATGAAATTCTTCTTTGCTGGTAAATCAAAATTAGATGGAGTGGATGGTGTGAAACTGTTACACACTGGATTCTGTTCAATATACACTGCTACCAACTCGCAAAGGATGGATTAATACGTAATTTGGACAAAGAAAAGTTAGACACACGAACAATAACTGGAATATATAAAGCTTCAGGGTCAACTTCCATTACCACAAGGGTGATTTTAACGTTCGCACAAATCTTGGAATCTGGGCTAGTCTGAAATAGAACAAGCTGTTTTTCTGGTATGGTAATCACTGATCTTGCCCTTCAAGCTTAGAGACTGGTTACTGTGTATGATAACGGATGAAAGTTCATCAAATCTGATTATTCCAATCTTCTCCATAAGTTTCTTCTGGTGTGTCTGCATACACCGTAGAGTTTATGTCCATGTCTCTGGTAAGTAAACTAGCTCTTAAGTAGTAATTATGTCCATAATCTGCTAATACTTTATTCAATAAGGGTTTTAGAATGTTGATGCCAACCAAAACAAGTGTTGTAGAATTTAACGCATTGTTTGGTACTACCAAAAATTACCATTAGTTGATGACTTGAAACTTGGGATTGATAACGTAAAACAATCTGATCCTAGGTATAACAAACTATGACCTGTAGCATATATTTGAATGATATCATGAAGGGGAACTATTTCACAATCTTTACCCTCCAGATGTTCTATAAAGAATGATTATGACACAGTTGAAATGGTAGAACCAGTATCCGATAATGCTACACAAGATATTCCACATATATTTACAACTGTAATGTTACTGGGTCCAATGATATCCTTGAGAGTTGAGTTATGCCATCTGGCCGTCTCGCTTCAGTGGCATCTAGTTGTTTAAATGCTGATATTTAGGCATCCTACATCCCCTGTCTATATGACCTTCTTGCTCACAACTATAACAGGTTGGGATGGTTCTATCTCTGGTTCTCTCTCGTGATGAAGTTGTTCTGGTAGCTGTTGGTGTTTGCTGTGGTCTTTCCTTCAACATCTTAACATCTCGCTGCAATGAACTCATAGACTTAGTTAGGCTGGTTATCATTACCTACAACTCTGAATCTGAAGATGTGTCCTTGGATAATGTTTGGATACTATTAACCTTGGTTTTCTTAGATGATGTTGATTGTACCATGTCCTGATCAATCTTTCAATAATCAAAGTTGTATATTCGATCATATTTATGAGCAAATTTGTCCCTGAATTCAGATCTTAAACTACTCCAAAACCTTTTCCTTAATCTCGCATCAAAAGAGCTGCTACCAACTTCCCCTTCTTTTTGAGCTTTACAAAGAAGATCTTCCATACGAAAAGCATATGACACAGATTCTTCTGGTCGTTCACTAGATGAAAAAAACTTAGACAATAGACGTTGACCTTCCTGTAATAAACAAAAACGTGTTGACAACTTGGAAATTAAATACCTAACAGAAACAGCATGCACTAAATGCATTGCTACCGTAGCAGCTTCACCCTTCAGTGACTTATCACTGCCAACCTGCCAACTGTTTCTTCACTATAACGATTATTTTGTAGCAAACTTGAAACTTGAAACTTACAAATAATGTCGATAATGTGTCACCTTTCGGAGTAAGATCCCCTTAAAATGTTTCGACTCTTGGTAAGTTTGTTGCTAGCAAAGAATGTTGGTATCTACTCTCTCATGCATATGTTGTTTCTCCTTTCATAATCTGTTGAAGTGGTCTATGTCTTATAGGATCTGGCAGCTTAAATTGTTGTCCAGTTGACTTGAAATCTTTCTTTGGTGATCAGGTTCCTTCATTTTCCTGAAGATATGAGGTACTGCTGCATTCTGTCTATAAACTGCTCTGGTGTATCATGTCTGGCTTAACTTCCAATCTGTTAAAAATTTCAAGTAAATTATCTTCATCAGGGTACAGTTCCTTGCAATTTAGTAAGTCCAAGTCCGATATTTGACTTGAGATTTTCCTACTAATTCTTGCATAGACTCAAGTCGACTTATGGTTTTAAGCATGAAATTGATCTTAAGCACAAGGCTAGGAACTGGATAAACTAAAAGTGTTTGGTCTCTTGATGGTTTAAAGGGACAGTGAATATTTTTTAGGTCAAAATTTTTTTTTGCTCCTATTCGTGAAAACTTTACACCAAAATCTGTAACTACGTGCCCTTTAAAGTATCTGAAAGTTTTAACTAAAAAAATCCAGCTGTTAATTTTTAAACGCTTAAAGCAGGCTAAAATATTTAAAAACCTTACGTAAGGTTTTTAAGTGTGTTATGTTTTTTGGGCGCTGATAGGAAACTACTGAACGGATTTGAGTAAAATAAACGCCTAATTGTAGAGAAATGTCCCTCTTGTGTATTTAAAAGATTTCAGCTAGAAATAATGAGCCATTTAAAGGGCAAACACCAAAACTAGGTCAAATTGCTTAAGTAACAATAAGTACTCCCTATTTGTTATCAACCCTTTAAAACCAAATTCAGTTTGATCAAGAAGACATAGAGATAAAATAAGCATACTTTAAAAATACTCTCAGGTAGCATTTGCGATTTTGTTGATAATGGAAACTTTTTTCAAAAATGCAGAATGGCCCTTTAACATTAGAATCTGTAGGTAGACCGTTACCAGGTTGATCTTGTCCAGAAACCACGATGCTGAACAGAAACAATGGAAAACAAAGTAAATTCACAAAACACTAACACACATAGATCCAATATCAGATCTATATAGAGCTTACCTAATAAATTCCTGTAATAGAGCTATATGTTAGGTGTAAATAGTATTGCTTAATTTTATCCAGGTTTTAATTAGTGATCATGTTTTATTAACAAACACATAAAATTATGTTTAAATGCACTCTATACGTACTTGAAGTACAGACCCAACCCTTTTTTCGATGTCAAACTGTCAAGGGATCTTTAATGTACACTAAACTTGTGTTTTTTGTCTCATCCGGCAGATCAGTAGACCAATTTACTACTTGTAGGTTTCTTTTAAGAATTTGACCATTTATAATGCGGTTTTATCGTCGGCTGCAGATTATGCTGGTAAAAATAAGTTTTGCATACAATAATTGACAAAATTAAATTCTCCCACTTTGTGTCATTATCACAATCATTATGATAATTCTTAGAAATAATTAATAGTCGATTCATCGGTTGATTTCCGTCCATATTTAATATTAGTCATCTAATAATCAGTCTTAGGTTAGTCAGTAAAATTCCCTGATGACGATTTCAAAATCAATATTCTGAGTCTATAGAACAAGTGACATTCAGGTTCGATACAATTTATAGTATTTTATAGTATGAATTATTGGATATTTGTATGTGTTTAGCACAGTTCTAGTTCTTAACATAATACGTAAAAATGGTCACTAATCTGACAAAAATAGGAAACTTCGTTAAGTTAGGTAATACAAAAATTTCAAGGGGGATAATCAGTATAAAAAAGAAAGAAAAACTATAGGTCAAGGAAATGCTATATTAATGTCAAGGGTAAATTAATTTAAATAAGAGGGGGATAATCAGTATAAAAAAGAAAGAAAAACTATAGGTCAAGGAAATGCTATATTAATGTCAAGGGTAAATTAATTTAAATAAGAGAACTGTTTGTTCATCCCTGCAGGTGCTAAGGTTCCAAGACGATGAATGATATTCATCTCGCAACGTTTGCTGTAAGACTTTCCTCCGTAGAGCATGGCATTGATGGCTAACCAAGTTAAAATGATATTGCTAGCTGTAGTTGTATTGCCAACTTAACATGGCATTGACGACTAACCAAGTGAAAATGATATTGCTATAGCTACACTGTCAAGTTAACATGACATTGACGATTAACTAAGTTAAAATGACATTGAAGGCATGACTGTCAAGTTATCGTGACATTGACGACTAACCAAGGTAAAATGATTTTGCCATAGTTATACTGCCAAGTTAACATGACATTGACGACTAACCAAGTTAAATGATATTGCCATAACTACACTGTCAAGTTAACATGACATTGACGACTAACCAAGTTAAAATGATATTGCTATAGCTACACTGTCAAGTTAACATGACATTGACGACTAACCAAGTTAAATGATATTGCTCTTGACGACTAACCAAGTTAAATGATATTGCCATAACTACACTGTCAAGTTAACATGACATTGACGACTAACCAAGTTTAATGATATTGCCATAACTACACTGTCAAGTTAACATGGCATTGACGACTAACCAAGTTTAATGATATTGCCATAGTTATACTGCCAAGTTAACATGACATTGACGACTAACCAAGTTAAATGATATTGCCATAACTACACTGTCAAGTTAACATGACATTGACGATTAACCAAGTTAAAATGACATTGAAAGCAGTACTACTGTCAGGTTATTATGACATTGATGACTAACCAAGTTAAATGATATTGCCATAACTACACTGTCAAGTTAACATGACATTGACGATTAACCAAGTTAAAATGATATTGAAAGCAGTACTACTGTCAGGTTATTATGACATTGATGACTAACCAAGTTAAATGATATTGCCATAACTACACTGTCAAGTTAACATGACATTGACGATTAACCAAGTTAAAATGACATTGAAAGCAGTACTACTGTCAGGTTATTATGACATTGATGACTAACCAAGTTAAAATGATATTGCCAAGGCAAAATGATATTGCCACATAATGCCAATTAACATGACATTGGTCACTACATTGACGCAAAAAGTGTGACACTGATTGATACATTGATAATTCCAAGTTAAAATGACACCGATGATTGCTTCCCAAAATAAAAATTCACAAATCACGAGTCAAGACTGCTGCGATGTTGTTAAGATCGCTTTCAAAATCGACGTTGCAGGTTTAGCAGTAGATTGGACAAATAATTTATTGCAAAAATTGAACTGGATTTCTCTAAAATACCCACTTTATCTGAGTACCATCAAATGTTAAATTTGTTTGTAAATGATAAGACATTCCCTAGAATTGAAAGGAAAGTGCGAGATAATTAACTATTGTATTAGTAATATTAATGATATAACTTTGAATAATACTGGGCTATTTTAAGTGGTATATAAGGAAGGAAGGATATAGATATATTATATATGAAACCATATCACATGCAGTACAGTACCATGATGTCATTGCCTTTTGATTGCGGATGTTTGTCACATCATTCGACAGGGTCGCTGGATAAATTTAAAGCGATACAACCTCTTACATGAACAAAAAATTCTCAAAATTGGCCAATAAGAGTATTTATTCATCGACGTTCATGAACGATGTCAAAGGCATACAAACAGAATGCATTAAACCCATTAAACTAAGTTATAAAATTAAAATGTTTTAAGCGTTTTTCAATAATTATATAATGTAGTTTTTTGGATTTATCAGATTAAACAGGTAATCTCTTGTGTGTTTATGACGATAGATAAGCTTCCTAATAAATACATACTCTTATTGATCAAATTTGAGAAGTTTGATTTTGTGATCATTTTAACAGGAAGTATTCCTTTGAATCCCGATGTCAAAACGAATTTGTTTTAGCAAATGTTTGGTCCAACCGGATACATCTTCCCACTATAGATGAGAAGGTTTATTGGCGTCTTCACTAGTGCTGGGTATTGCCAATCATGCCGCGATACGATACGCATCGCGATACAAAGGTCACGATACAATACGTATCGCGATATGGGTAAAAGGTACAAAAATTAAAACTTCATCTTCAACTTTCCAATATCTATTTTTGTATAGCTTTATTCATGTGAAATTTGTTAATTTAGCCGTCAGCAATGGTCCATATGCACGTCTTACAAATATTTCCACACAATTTCAATCTACTAAGTTAAAAAAATCATCACTTTTTAAGAAATGATAGGTATCGTCAAGTATCGATACACGACCTCGCGATACGATACGCGTATCGTGGCATGTCGTATCGCGATACATCGATACAACGATATATCGTGCCAGCACTAGTCTTCACACTGTCAAGCTATAACAAACTCGATCTAATACATGTCGTAGTAGTTGGTAGTCGCAGTAGTTGGTAGTTTGATTGGTTCATTTGAGTATTTCTATAATTCAAGAAGCTTGGTTTCAGTAGGCTACCCGTATCGTCCTAACTACTAGAATCCAATAGTTACACACAACGGAGGACTCATCTGAAACACTCTACATACCAAAGTTTAAGCTGAGGTAGACCTTTCTCATAATCAGAAGTTGGGTTATTAAAGGAATACCACCTTTTAGAATGAACAAAAAAATTAGGTTCTGAAACTTGGTTCATAAAAGTGTATATTCATCAACAGTGTGCAAAGTATACTTACAGAATCCAATAAACACATAAAAAAATGTCCATACAGTAACAGGTTATACTTGAAAAACGCTTAAAATTTGATTAAGCGTTTTTCATTTAGGCAATCTGTTGTATAGTTATGCCACCAGGTAGGCTAAGTCCCTTGATGAATATATACTACTATTGTCCAAGTTTGGAAATTTAGATTTTTTGATCATCCTAAGAGGTTGTATTCCTTTAACGTATTTAAATACAAGAAAGAAAGTGTCAATATACGCTGTTAAAAATAAGAAACATATTATTAGCCTATATAGGCCTACATACACATGTATATAGGTTATTGGTTAGTATCAGTATGGGTCATGGGAGTTTTATTTTTCAATTTTATGTCAATACGCTATCAAACAGAAAACTTATAACCGTAGTTACTTTCATGTTGAAAATTGCATGGGATGTAATTTTGGTGGCCGTTCATTAAAGGGTGGTGCTGAATACAGGTGACGAATGGAACAGGTTTGGCTATATATAGCAGTGGCGGCTATCCTGGGGGAAAAGGGGGTGGGGCACGTCCCCCCCCCCTAGTTTCTGACTGGGGGGTGGGGACATAATATATATTGTTTCCCCTCCCCCCCCCCCTGACAAGGTTTCATCAGTTTAACCTTTAACCAGTGATGGTTGTTTTGAAATTCAATTGTTAGTTACCTTTACGTAAGTAAGTTATAGTAGATGTGGTTTGTAATTTTGTAAAGATAGCTTGCCAGGCAAGGTAATATACGCCCACTGGAAGCTTTGTTTCAAAAAGAACATTTGGCAGAAAACAGCAACCATCAAATATTCAACCTGTAGTCATAGGCCTACATTTTGTTCAGAACTCAAATTAGGTGTCGTCCCAACAAGTTTTTTCTCGATTTCATTAAGGGCTAAGCATTCATCAAGTTTAGTCAAAATCCTTCTCTGTTATGACCTAAAAAATAAAAACTATTTTATACAAGAAGGGCAATAAGTCATAGGGTTTATCGTGTGATAATAAACTATTTCAATAGGTTTCATTAAAATCTAATCGTAAAAGAATTATTGTACCTTCTAGAGTATTTACAACCTAAAAATCAATGCGTTTTAAAGAACAAGGGCAATAATTCATATTAAATATTTTTCGATTCTTTTGATTTTCAATAGGGTTCATTATCGGGTGATAATAAAAAACTTCAGTAAGTTTTGTCAAAATTCATAAAGAATTGTGACCTGTAGAGTGTTAACAAGCTAAACATCAAACGCATTTTGAAGAACAAGGGCAATAATTCCTATTAAATATTTTTTGATTCTTTTGATTTTCAATAAAGTTTATCCTTAGGTGATAATAAACATTATCAGTAAGTTTCGTCAAAATCTGTAAAGAACTGTGACTTGTAGAGTGTTAACAAGCTAAAAATCGAAAGCATTTTAAAGAACAGGGGCAATAATTCATATTAAATATTATTCGATTCTTTTGATTTTCAATAGGGTTCATCTTTGGGTGATAATAAACAATTGAAGTAAGTTTTGTCAAAATTCGTAAAAAATTGTGACTTGTAGAGGGTTAACAAGCTAAAAATCGAACGCGTTTTAAAGAACAAGGGCAATAATTCATATCAAATATTTTTCGATTCTTTTGATTTTCATTAGAGTTCATCCTTGGGTGATAATAAACAATTTCAGCAAGTTTCGTCAAAATCCGTAAAGAATTGTGACTTGTAGAGTGTTAACAAGCAATTGTGGACGGACCGACGGACCGACGGACATGGCAATATACGCTCCACATTTCATGTGGGCGTATAAAAAGTAATTTATTTCGCTTTAATTGGCGTTTTGATTTTCAAAAAAAGTTCCCCTTGTCCTGCAACTGCAAACTGACAAAAATGTGATCCTCCCCTACACTTCAAAAAAGCTACCCAAAAAGATGTGCCCCCCGCCCCACATCGGATCGTCGCCCCTGACATATAGATATATAAAAACATTACAAAAGAAGCTCACATGGCGTTGATATAATTTTTTCTCAAGATAATGTCGATATTATGACATCATTGGCAAACTAAACCAAGCTTTCGTCACTTATTTTTGATTGAAAAGTAAGCGAATCTTGCGTCTGATTCTTGTTTTAAAAAGAATTGAAATAGGTGAAATTGTGTCACATAGGTAGCTAAAGCACGTTTTATTCTTTATAAATTTCTGATCTGTTCCCCTTTTTGTATAGTTTCAGGACAACAGATGAAATGTAGCGGCGAATGGCAATATATTCACAGAGCCTGCTATAAATTTAACAAAGATGACAAGAAAACATGGCAAGAAGCTTTAGATACATGTACTTCAGAAGGAGGTTCCTTGTTATCAGTTGGTTCGATAGGGGAATTTGTAAGTACACATATAATATATGCAATTCTGTCCATTGCGACAACAGGCATGCAATATTCTGCATAAAGGTATATATCATTCATTTGACCAATAAAATTTGTTAGCTTATCTAGTCCGTAGTAATGTTCACAGCTCTTCCTCGAAATTTAGGCGTTCAATTCCCCGTGTATCCATAAATATCAGCGTTTGAAAGTCACTCGTCGTTAAGTGACTCTAGTCCTTATATAGAAAACACATGTACAGAAAATGAAACATAAAAGAGTTAAATTGAAGGGATTGTGTTCTAATAATTCTGAAGGCGACAAATTTACATATATTCAAAGATCAAATCGACCCACTAAAATACTGAACATTATTCCCCTTTTAATAGGTTGGTCGTAGATCCTCATTTATTCCTTCAATTTTATGTTTATTTCTGTTTTATATTTAACTTAAACATGAATAACTTAGGTTTATGCCATGCTAGTTACTAACACAATGAAGAGCTAAAAGTCAAAATGTTAATGTGGCGCAAACCTCATAACAAATAGCTAGTTGTAGTAACTTTTAAAAGAGGAATTTCAGCGCTTTGAGTCGTGTGGTCTTGCAGTCATGTTGGACATTTTCCCGATCGCCATACAAAACCTTATGAACCTTGGTGGAATTATTAAGAGATTTTCTAAACTTTGTACGTATATTGGGGACATTGGTACTATCGATTTTCTTAACAATTGATAGTCCGTCTCACTATTATGGCACTGAACAATGATAAGCTGATATTATTGAAAGCTTTTTCTCTTGAAACGTAAAAAAATACACAGTTTCTGCTAACATATTTTGACCTTAGTTCCACTCCATTAGAATGAACAAAAATAAAACCTGTGTTAAATGTGTGTATTTTATATATCGATAACCGAGTTGAGTATTTCAATAAGCTGCCTCCCTATTTGTCATCAATTTAATTCTATTTTAAGCAAAAAGTTCTGAAAGTGATCCAAAGAAGCATCAACACAGATCAAAAGTTTACATGGTGGATTGGATTGAAACGAAATGAAAAAAACAAACGATTCTCTAATTGGTTAGATGGAATGAGTGTTTCTAGAAGAATAACGTAAGACAATAATTTCATTATATGTGACTGCCACCAAAACAACTCACATACAGACGACATTTTGAACAATGGCTCGACTTTTATAGGGAAAGGTTGAATCAAGACCTCGGGTCCACCCCCTCCCTAAATATACAAAATTTAAAAAAGCACATTTAAAAAAAAAAAAATCAAAAGACACCCAACTCAACCAAGTCCAGGCCCCCCTCCTCCAAGAATAACTAAGACTAGGATTTAAAAACCAGTTTTATTTTTTAGTAAATGGGCACCCGATGAACCTAATAACAGTGGAAATAACGAAAATTGTGCAGAAATTAAATTTGATGGTAAACTTAATGATAAAAATTGTGAAACGATGAATCCGTATGTCTGTGAACTAAACAAAAGTAAGTTTTTAAGTAAGTTCTTTACGCGGCTATTGTAACGACAGACTTGGGGCAGATCCCAGGGGGTCAGAAAACCCAAGGAGACATGAAACCCTGGACAACCCCTAACACCCCCCCCCCCCCCCACCCAACACACACACACACAAATTGTCAAGCCTGGTTAAGAAGTGAGTCTGTAATGGACGTAATACAGATGACATAATTTGGCATCCAAAAACATCGAAATACACAAAATTTGCAAAACCAATTCCTGCTCCAGTACCCAGTATTTATCAAAATAAATTAATAAACGAATTCCGTAAGCTAGGTACAATTTGGTTTTGTGTACGAATTGGGATATCCCTAATAACTATACGAGATGATTTTTCTCTGTATTTGATAATTAAATGCTTTAAAATCCCATAAATTTCAGTCACTCAAAGATCAACAGCACAGCCTACCACTGTAGCTACCACAACTAAAGCAACAACCGTCTTAACCACCACACCAGCGACAACCACCTCAACAACAACAACAACTAAAGCAACAACCACACCAGAGACAACCACCACAACAACAACAACAACCAAAGCAACAACTAAGGCCCCCATCATCAATACACCAATAGAGGAAGTGGAGAAGACAACTCGAGCAAGATCTGACATTGATCCAGCAGCAACAACCACAATGACACCTTCTAGAACATTCCAGGAAGATCTGACCAAATATAGGAACTGTTATTATTATACAGGGATTGTTCGTGAAATTAAAGCTAGACAGAATAAAATGAATAGTTACACGAGAACATCATGTAGAAGAATACAGGCTGCTGGAATCCAATGGCCCGAATCTCCTCGTGGTGAACTTGTCTTCGCACAGTGTGCAACTGGATCGGGTAAGTTAATACCCTATTGTCTAAATCTAAATTTGATATACGAATGCTAGTAGCTAAATCAACTTCATTCATTTACAAAAAAAAGGTTTGATTATAAGACTGAGCAAATGTTTTGTATTTTTGGACAATCACAACACCTTGAAACAGTGAATAATTACTATTGCTAAGTACCACCCTTTGCTTAATGAAGAAAATCACAAAGATAAAACAATTTTAAAGAATTTTGCTGATATCACGAAACTCAATAGCCTTTCAGCAATCTCTCCTTGGTGCAATACTAGAAACAATCAAACAACCCATCTCAAATTATTGTTTGGTAGGCGCCTCACACATAATACACCAAGCTACATCCTTCAAGAACTGTTCTTATATTGTGTTTCAGGGTCGGCAAGCTTTATGTGTGGGCAAGATCCAGTTTGTTGGCGATCACAACCAGATGTTTCTGATTGTGCTTCAAAGAAATTCAAGAACCTTTTGGAAAAGACGAAAGCGGTAAGATTCAACAATGTTTACACCATTTCATCTTGTGTTAGGGTAATGTTGGCAACTTAATTTGAAAAAAAGTAGTTTCTCTTCTCTATGACTCTCTTGTATACATACAATCTTGTATGTTCTGTCTGTGAATATATCTGCCCATGCGTTTTTATATGCACTAAAAAAATGTCGAGATCCCGATTTCAGGGACATTTAGTTTGGCTTTTTTATATAAGGTTTTTTTTTTCTGTAGATGTTCCAAAAGAATAAACCACCAATTGTTCAAGAATGGGGAGCGCCGAGCATAGAAGCTAAACCACAAGTTGTTGAAGTTACCATAAATGAAACTTTAGAAGTAACAGATACCTTGGCTCAAGTAACAAGTGGTGAAGACGTCAGTGTCGCAGATGTAATGTTGACGTCACAGATCATCAAAAGTCTCACCAACACCAAGTTTAAGAAAGGTCCCAGAAGCAATAAGGATGTTCAAAATATTGTGAAGGTAATATTATATTATATGCTTCCATCGTTCTTTATCTCAGTGGGTCTAATTTGTGATATTAATTTAGTTATTTTATTTTGCCATAGTGACCAGTATTCTTAATGTATGTCCACAGAATGTTGTAAAGGCTGGAAGTAATTTAGTATCCAAAAACAAATCAGCAACATGGTCAGAAATGAAAGGTGAAGATAAAGTTCTGTCGGCAACAACATTGTTGGTTGCAATGGAGTCGGCTACTGTCACTATGGCTAAATCTTTGAACGAGCCAATCGTTATTGAATCTAAGGATGAAAATATTGGTAAGATTTTCGAATTAAATATTCTTTAACTAGTCGTTTTCTTTCCTCGCGCCACTTACATTTCTGAACATGGAATTTTATTTATTGAGTGAATGAAGACAGGCAATGATGTGTATGTGTAATAAAGGAAAACAACGGAACTTAAACCTAACCACCTTACTGTTCTTGATCCTGATATTGCAGCACACAAAACATATTATTTTGCCTTTCAAAGATCAATAGAAGAACTTCACTTCTTTGGTTTGGTGGGATTCGGAGGCACAAAAGAAACATTTATATCACAAATTCCTGACGGATCCTTTGTACCAGCTGGTCCTTGGCCAAACCTCTTGACCTTGAAAGCTGATCTCATACACGAATTTTGCAAGTTCACAAATCGTAAAGAACTAACTACATAATGGATTATCTATATATGATCATATCTCTATTAGATGCAGCAATATTTAAACCTACGTTCTTTTCTAGATATGGAATTACATGTATTAAATGTATCTGATAGTCGTGATACTAAACCGTTAGTTTATGGTGAAGAAGATGCTGAAAATACATTCTCTTTTACAAAAGAAACATTGAAAAAACTAAGTAAAGGTATGTTGTCGTCAAAATTGTGAAACCTGAATAATCAACATGGGTTAAGAATATCTGAAAGTAAATCACGGAACTCGAAAAACAGTGTTTTGATCGAAATTGCATTGCCCACGTATATCATGTATGTAGTTGTTCGCTCTTCAGCGAAATTGTTAGTTAACGGAATTGTTTTGCCAGTTAAAATTTGGTGTCGAGGGAAGCAGACCATGCTCACTTTTTCTGAATCATCCCTTGGTACTTTTCTTTTCAATAGTCCACTGTACTTTACTGTTACTCTCGATTGGTCTATGATTTTGATTAACGGAATTGTTTAGCGTGTACGGATTCATATTGTTTCATTCAGGAGGTTTGGCTAAAGCTGTTTTTATGACTCACTACCAAATATCTGATATATTACAAGACAAACAGACTACAGAAGACACAACAGACGACTCGGACATTGTAGTGGAACCAGAAATAGTTAGTTACGTCATTAGTGCATCATTAGGAGGAGCAGATCATGTTAAACTTCCAGAACCTATTTCATTTACCTTGAAACACAATCAGGTTGGTTAACTAAGACTATATTAATGCGTTTTAATGCTTTGTCACCAGGTACTTTTCTTCAGCTATTAAGACTGATATCAGCATGCGATGCGAGATTCTGTAAATTCACTCTCGTCTGTCTTCTCTGTGAGATGGTTCATTATTCCAAGGCAATCATTGCATAAAATAATGTTTGAATCGGACCATATATACAATATACGCGTAGGCCTAGAAAAAAAGTCCATTTTTTTTTCAATCAGGCAGCTTACAAACTTATAAAAAATACAATTTCTTTCTGTGGGCAACTTACTGGTCCAGCCGTGGCCTGCCCACATTCAAATATTTTATCATGGAGTTTCTTATATCGAATGTCTCGACGTACTTCAACTACTGATGAACCGAACTCTTTTAAATTATCAAGGATTTACTTGAACATGTCCAACTCTGAAAATATGAGACTCATCGAATAACAATTGTACAAGTACTGCCTCGAACAAAATAGCATGTCAAAAAATTCAATATCAGAGCTAATTATTGAACCTGTATTCATTGTGCCTTCACCACATCGACCACCAATATCAACCATTTTCCATCCTGATAATCTCTCATGGATCTCATCTAAAAGTACCATTAGAGAAGCGACCATCCTGCCTTTCAGTTCATGTTCAGTCAGTGTGTCCCTCTAACCCAAGTGCAGTACACCTGTTTCTTAAGAGAATCTCAAACTGCTTGGAAAAACTGGCTGAATAGAAACTGAAAGGCAGGATGGTAGCTAGCTTTTTAGGAACAAATACCTTGAGATGAGATCTGTGAGAGCATTTCAGGATGGAAAATGAATGATATTGGTGGTCGATGTGGTGAAAGACTGAAAGCACAATGGACACAGGTTGAAACATGTAGTAACTTTGCTCTGATATTGAGATTTGTACATGCTATTTTGTTCAGGGCAGTACTTTTATTCATATTTTCAGGGTCTGACATGTTGAAGTAAATTTGTGAGAATTTTTAAAAAGATCGGTTCACCAACAGCTGAGATACTTCCCGTCAAACTCGGGGACGTTATTTTTTTGTGACATCCATATGTCCGATGCTTGTCATTTATGTAGCCCGTAATCGAACCACTCCCGGTCTCCCCCTCCCTCCACCTCCCTCCACCTCCCTCCACCTAAAATGATATAAGTAACGAAACTACTCCTATTTAATTCTAATTTCAGAAATTTCCACAAAATGCTGTGCCTTTATGTTCATTTTTGAATTTATCAGAAGGGTAAGTTGTTGATTATCGTTTACTATTGTGAATACATGCATCCTCTATTGATTGGTTATAATGATAAAACCAAACCAAGCCAAGCACCAACGATTCCAAAAACAATTAGTAAATACATTGGTAGCAGTTAATGAACTTTTCAATGGAGGAAGTATATCAATAATTGCGTAAATAATTCAAATAAAAAGTTATTTCAGGTGTCAAGAAGAGTAAGAATAACCTGTCTTACACCACACCCGTAACTGCTCAATGATATTACGTTAATAGGATAAACTTATTGATATTACGTCACAAAGTCAATTTTAAGTTTCAATTTCAAAGGAGTTAATTTTATATTTATAAAAATCATGAAATTCAGAGAACTCTGTCAAAATTTTGTTAAATATAATATCTTATGGAGGTATAACGTTGCTAAAATTGTCGATTGTGTTGCAACGTTAAAATACCAATGTCACACGAATACAGATAACAATTTACTCTTTGCATTATGCATTAGGCACTTTTGCATTATACATTCTGTACTAGTCACTTTGCATTACGCACTTATTAACAATTATTGCTTGAGAGTCTGGAAGAAGGAACATTACGGAAGTGAACAACAAAAAAGGAAACAAAACTAGAGAAAAAAATGGGTAGAAGGTGCGTAAAGCCCATCATGTACAGTTTAAAGATGAGAAGAGGTATTTGGTTACGTTATTAGAGTTACAACACATGAATACGACTATATGAATACCATATTGGGCCTAAATCTAAAATCAGACCATCCTGATGGTGCCAAGAAAACTGTTCCAGAAAATAGTTAACAAAGAAGCGCAACCCCATGCTTCTAATATGACACTACCAGTTTTAAATCTGACATCTAATTGGCTTCTGAAAAATAAAAATGATTTAAAAATCAGTGCAGGATAGGAAATATTTGTGTCTTGGGCAAAACATAATCAACCTTGTGTGGATATTTTCTTTAATAGAGATTATTTAGTGTCGTTATTGACAACTAGGTATAAAAATGAGGCAAATTCCCCTCTCATCAGTGTATGCGAATAGTGACAAACAAATCACGAACAACTTTGCAAAAAATCTTAGAAGCATCAGCCATTAAATTTGTACAGGAAAACATAAAAACTGTTTGTCTCAGAAACTTTGTGACATTTTTAAAAGAATTTAAGAACTCTGTGCCGAGTGGAAAGTACACCCTGAAATTCTGTGAAAATTGATGGTTTGAGTAAAGGGAAATCATCAGAAAATTAAAATGAAATCTTGCAATTTGTGAAAGACGTAGGTCGTATTGTTCAGTTTATACAACATCTATGGCACTCTGGAGACTCCAGTTTATTGTTGGATTGTTTGAAGAGTGTGTTTTATATATTGTGTGATGTGACATAAGAAGAAATATCAGATTGTTTAGGATCGTTTTTAACGTGTTTCCCTGATAATTAAAACTGATATGGTTGATAATGATGCAATGACTCTAGCGCTACAGAGAATGGTCAACTGGTTAAATTGGCCTACATGTATCAACGTTGATCAGTTTATTATAATGTTTTTAAAGGAGTTAGCCAACTATAAGAAATATACTGCATTAATAACAGTAACAGAGAGCAAGATTGAAAATGTAATGGAACAATTACAATATGCTTCAGTTAGAGATAACAGTTTTAAAATATTAAGTCATATGTTATTTAGTTTTCAACCCTTTCACAAAATAATACCTCAAGTTAAAGAAAAAACTAAGGAGAGTTTGGCATTGTTGCAGCAAAGACAATACTCTCTGTGTGCGGAACGGGACGTTCGTCCTTTTCATCATTTTGAGACTATAAGAGAATACAATTGATTGTTCAATGTTTTATTTTGATGATAAACCTCACGTTCCATACACACATTGACAATGTACGTTATTACAATAATGATCGTTAATAATACACTTGCGGTTTACATCTGTGCGGTACTAAGTGCGTGGTAAATACAAAAATAAGACGTTTTAAATACACATTCAATATCAGTAAAAGACTTACGACGAACATCACTATAAATTCGTTGCACGTGGGTTGTACATTACATAATCAGCTTAAAAAATGTATTGACTTTAGTGCACTTTTAGGGCTCGCTTCGTTTCGTGTGATATATACATAGTTCTGCCGTAACATTCCGGCCCCTTAAACAATAAATTTGTTTAACTTAACAACGAGGCAGAACAATAAACTAATTTGACATACAATAATTAACATTAATTAACATTCATAACCCAATAATTTTCACCAAGTGCTGCAAGAGTATGATCTCTACCTAGCATGATATAACAATAATTATTGATGCATATTACATTTAATGCATCTTGAAAGGATTGTTTTTGAACAATAGCATTTTCAGCTTGGTCAAGCTCAGTTAAAGTAATATTTTGAAATTGAGGCTTTAAATTTCTTATACGATTTGTTTCATTAGGTACAAAATTGTCTAAATTGACACCTACTAATCCGTCTGGTATTTTAATAATTAATATCTTTAACACGTTTTAACAAAATACATTTAAGTCTTAAGATATAACATACTGCTCGTTTAAGACGATACCAGTCTGAAAAATATGGAGGTATAACGTTGCCAAAAGTACCGATTGTGTTGCAACGTTAAAATACCAATGTCGTTATTACAAAATGCATTTACAAGGGTTATAATTGTAACAATTTACAACTGTACCTATGAAAGATATCATCTGTATTTGGATGCAAGTTCACGGTGGAGAAGCGAGAATTTTTTTGACATTACAGAGGCTAAAACATTTTGTTCAGAAGAGGCAGATTCACAGAAACTTTAATTATTTAAATCATAATATTTTGGACACATTTGAGAATTTTATCTTCCTAAAACATTGCATTCCTGGAATAAGGGACTATACATTCTTCAGAGTAATTTTACTTGACGTGCATGAAGCAAGAAACTTTTCTGCAAAAAAAGACCAGTTTACTCAGGTTTACTGGTACAAAAACACACAGAATTTTTGATTTTAGGAAGTTCTAAGGAATAGTAAAAAAAATTCTGCTTTTTTTTTTCACCGTTCCTATTTCGCATACAACGTCTGGAAATCGTGATACCCTCAACCCCTCAAAATAAGAGTGGTGCATATAAATGTATTATTTTTCCTTGAACTTGATTGACGACTAACCTTTTATTGGAATCAACATCACCATCAGGAGTTGATTGCATCATCATCATAATCAGTAATCATCATTATTTTTTATCATTTCAGGGTTGTAGGTATTTGGTCTCAAGAAGGATGTAAGCTGGTTAAAACTGATGATTCGTCTACTACATGTCAATGTGATCATCTTACCAACTTCGCTATTCTTATGGATGTTCAGGGAGTTGAGGTATTGGAGAAAATTCATTAAATCTACTTCAAGAAATGTTTTGTAATCCGTAATCAAAATTATTTGGAATGGTGATCAAAGATTTAGTCTTGGCCCAAATCTGTCTTTGTTTTGAAATTAGGAAGGCAGGGGCCGCGGAGCAAAATTTGGCCATAATATTTTTGTCATTTTTAAATTTTTGTAAGATAATTTACTGAATCTGAAAATCAAGTGCCCGAAATCCGAGGAGTTTCGGTGGTGGGAGTAAGGGTGAGAGTAAAGTTTCAACGAAAAGAACCACCCCCCCCCCCCCCCCCTACCAAACAGAAGTTATCCAGACAGAATAATCTACCTCCAGAGGTTATTAATTCAATCTTTTGTTCTTTTCAGATGTCCGTTGTTCATTCATCTCTTCTAAGAATTATAACATTAGTGGGATGTATAATATCTATAATATGTCTATTTATCTGTTTTATTACCTTTAATTGTTTCAGGTAAGTTATTTTTCTTAGTTTATAGCCTCAACTTCTAACAGATTTCAGCCAGGAACCGCCAAGCCAAGGGTGTCTTGGCGTAATAATCTCCGGGAAAGTTTGAAACATTATTATGGATTAGATTAGCTAACAAATTCCCGGTTCTACGACTAAAAGTTTTTTGGTCGAACAGTTAGTGAACATATCCCTTTAAACCATATTTAAAAACTGCGATTGCCTGAATGTCCTGAAATAGGATAGGACAGCACCTTGTTCACCAACCACCGTTTAAGATTAGAATGGTTATATAGCTGCTATATATATTATGTTATATAGATGCTATTAAATTCTGGTTAGAGATCAGCCATACTTACACAAGTTATGTTTATTTATAACATATATATATTATGTGTCTTTACAATACATTCAACACTTTTCTGTTACTTTTCAGTGCAATACAAGGAGAAAGGAACACAATTCATAAGAATTTGGTATTTTGTTTATTTGTTGCTGAGATATTGTTCTTAGTTGGTATTGATAAAACAGAAAACAAGGTAAACATTTGATGATATTTTTTTGTAATATATGTTTTGACCTTTATAGCACTAATATCAAAATATAAACCATGTCTTTCATGATATATTTGATAAGAAACAGACTCAGAATGTCTGGTTCACATCAGGGGCCGCGGGGGCCATGTTTGTTGAACAGTCATCATAGCCAGACCCGTACCTATATAGCCCGGTTGGTGCTGGTGCTCCATAATGCATTTCATTTCATTTACTAGTACGGTGGTACGTTTACGTCTGTGTCCTACTTGCATCCATCGAACTATTGTTGAATTTGAATTTTTTTTATTACTACGAAATAATTTTAACAAATACTGAGTGTCATCCTTTTTAGCTAACATGTGGTCTGATAGCCGGATTTCTACATTACTTCTTCTTAACAGCGTTCACATGGATGTTTTTGGAGGGTTTACATATCATTTGTATGTTAGTTCAAGTATTTGACGCTGCTAAATCCAGATTACCGTATTATTATTTTGCTGGTTATGGTAAGATACTTGATTATACATTTTAACACAATGTTTTTGGAATAATAAGAGATCGCGGTTAAGGCACAATTTTGTTTGAAAAATGACTTCATTGTCAATTTAAGACTTAAATGATATTACCAACGAGTTAATTTGGATATTTTAAACCTAACCTTGATTGCTTTGAATAACGAAACACAAATTGACACTATATTACTGTTCTGTTATTTAACGTGATTGTCATCTCTTTACCCTTAATGTCAGTTTAGGGTTTTCAACTGGTTTCCTCAAGTGTCCTCGAATACGCATAAGGCAATAACAATGTCCCCTGAACAGAAATTGTTCTCATTTTTTGGCACTTTGGTGGACACACACACCCTTCCTCTTCTTGACGAATACTTGGAAATTGTGGATCAAATACAGTCAATGGACACTGGATAAACATTTACCCAGAAAATACAATATATTGATTTTTTTTAGACCTATAGCTCAGTATGTGTCCCAAGAAAAATGTCCCCTATTCGGGACATGTCCCCCTAGTTAAAAACCCAGGCTTTAGGGTTACAAACCTGAGTGCAGATGCATTTGAAAAGGAATACTTTTGCAGACCTTTAATATAAATGAAAATAGTCTATGAAATATCATCAACTAGTTTGATTTGTTTAATTCTAGGTTTCCCACTAGCTATTGTTGCTGTATCTGCTGGAATATATCACCAAGGTTATGGTACTGACAGATAGTAAGTACAGAACGTTAATGTAACGCTACATCACAAAACATTTTCGTTTAGGGAACCAAAACTCCATTTACGCACAGAATGAGATCATTCAGAAATTTTGAGGACGCTTGCCATTACAGGGATATGTTCACTATCTGTTTGACCAATAAAATTTTGGTCTCACACCCGGGAATTTTTTAAGCTAATCTAATCCGTAAAAATGTTTACAACTCTCCCTCGAAATTAAAGCCTTCAAATTCCTGTGTATCCATAATTATCAGCAGGGGCGGATTTAGGCGGGGGTGTGGCGGGCGTACACCCCCGCCCCCCCCCCCCTAAAATTTGCAAAGCATGGGTTGTCCGCACCATTTTAGCACAAATGTTTCTCGCCACACTTCGCTTGGCAAGATATCTATCTACATTGCACCCACTCTAGAAGAATATTTCAATAACTTTGATTATTTTAACATAAAATAATTTTTCGACTCGCTCCGCTCGGCGAAATTTTATTCTGCGCCCCCCCCCCCCCCCCCCCTAACGTCAAATCCTGTATCCGCCCCTGATCAGTGTTTTAAAGTCAGAAAAGACGACTCTTATTTTAATGATACTATGCTATTTTTTAAGCTAATCTAATCCGTAAAAATGTTTACAACTCTCCCTCGAAATTAAAGCCTTCAAATTCCTGTGTATCCATAATTATCAGTGTTTTAAAGTTAGAAAAGCCGACTCTTATTTTAGTGATACTATGCTTTATATAATCTTTCAATGGCATATTAGAAGAACAAGTTATAGATAAATAAGACAATTTTATGGATAGATACTTCTAGAATATTTATTACTTCAATGTTTCAATATGGTTCTCATACCGTCATCAGGAATATAATGATGTATGCTTTATATAGAAAACACATATACCGAAAATTAAAGGTATTGGAGGGATTGTGAGATTTTTGTGCAGTTCTGTACTTTTGGATGCTATTTACATAATATATTCAAAGCCAAATCAACCCTCGAAAAACATTTCCCTTTAAGGTTTCAATTTATCACCCTATTTTCGAGATCGTGGCAGAGGGCTACACATAATTTTAATTCATTTGTTGAATTTTCTGCCGATTTTCAAACTGTTTATTTACTTAAACTCGACTTCTAATGGACCTCGGCCCTTTTTTTATACTTACACATAACATGGGGGATAACTTTGATGTTATACTAATAACTATTTGATTAGATGTTATGTTATAACATACTATAAGTAATAACTATTTGATTAGATGTTATGTTATAACATACTATAAGTAATAACAGTATTTGATTAGATGTTATGTTATAACATACTATAAGTAATAACTATTTGATTAGATGTTATGTTATAACATACTGTAAGTAATAACTATTTGATTAGATGTTATGTTATAACATACTATAAGTAATAACTATTTGATTAGATGTTATAACATACTATAAGTAATAACTATTAGATGTTATGTTATAACATACTATAAGTAATAACTATTTGGTTATAACATACTATAACTAATAACTATTTGATTAGATGTTATAACATACTAAAAACTAATAACTTTTTGATTAGATGTTATAACACACTATAACTAATAACTATTTGGTTATAACATACTATAACTAATAACTATTTGATTAGATGTTATAACATACTACAAGTAATAACTATTTGATTAGATGTTATGTTATAACATACTATAATTAATAACTATTTGATTAGATGTTATAACATACTATAAGTAATAACTATTTGATTAGATGTTATGTTATAACATACTATAAGTAATAACTATTTGATTAGATGTTATGTTATAACATACTATAAGTAATAACTATTTGATTAGATGTTATGTTATAACATACTATAAGTAATAACTATTTAATTAGATGTTATGTTATAACATATTATAAGTAATAACTATTTAATTAGATGTTATGTTATAACATACTATAAGTAATAACTATTTGATTATATGTTATAACATACTATAAGTAATAACTATTTGATTTATTTTAGCTGTTGGTTAACCACTGAAAATTATTTCATTTGGAGTTTTGCTGGGCCAGTTGCTGTTGTTTTATTGGTAAGTTGTAGTGTTATTCAATTGCCGTTTCAACATTTATTCTTTGGGCACAGTCATGAAGGACAACAACTAAACTATGACTTGATCGCTTGATTAAATGGATTTAAGCATGAGATAATGCCGGACTCGTTTTGCTTTAACCCTTTCCTGAGATCACAATCCAAAATTTTATTTTATCAATTCGTTATATTGATATATTAGATTGTGTTCTATTATCTTTATGCAGAAGAGCAGGACGTAAAACTCCATTTCATTATCATTTGTATTATTTTTAGGTTAACGCCATTGTGTTAATCTATGCCATGACAACTGTATGTCGACATTCAGACTATGTATTTAGTGGTGGTAAAGATAAGACTGGATCAGATATGAGGTATTTATTATATTGATATATAAGTTATAATGAAATATATCTATGCATTTAGATTTATATATTGCGACTTGATTCAGATTGGCACTTGTCTACAATCGGTATGGTTCGGTACTGCATTTGTAGACTTCCGGCTTTAGTTCAGAACGATATTTGTAGACTTCCTGTATGATTCAGAACGGTACTTGTAGACTTTCTGTATGGTTCAGAACGGTACTTGTAGACTTCCTGTGTGGTTCAGAACGATACTTGTAGACTTACTGTATGGTTCAGAACGGTACTTGTAGATTTCCTGTATGGTTCAGAACGGTATTTGTAGACTTCCGGTATAGTTCAAAACGGTACTTGTAGACTTCCTGATGGTTCAGAACGGTACTTGTAGACTTCCGATATAGTTCAAAACGGTACTTGTAGACTTCCTGATGGTTCAGAACGGTACTTGTAGACTTCCGGTATAGTTCAGAACGATACTTGTAGACTTCCTGTATGGTTCAGAACGGTACTTGTAGACTTCCGGTATGGTTCAGAACGAGACTTGTAAACTTCCGATATGGTTCAGAACGGTACTTGTAGACTTCCGGTATGGTTCAGAACGATACTTGTAGACTTCCTGTATGGTTCAGAACGGTACTTGTAGACTTCCGGTATGGTTCAGAACGAGACTTGTAAACTTCCGGTATGGTTCAGAACGGTACTTGTAGACTTCCGGTATGGTTCAGAACGATAATTGTAGACTTCCAGTATGGTTCAGAACGGTACTTACACTTCCTGTATGGTACAGAACGGTACTTGTAGACTTCCTGTATGGTTCAGAACGGTACTTGGAAACTTCCTGTGTGGTTCAGAACGGTCCTTGTAGACTTCCTGATGGTTCAGAACGATACTTGTAGACTTCCGGTATAATTCAGAACGATGTAGACTTCCGGTATAATTCAGAACGATACTTGAAGACTTCCCGTATAGTTCAGAACGATACTTGTAAACTTCCGGTATAGTTCAGAACGATACGTGTAGACTTCCTGTATAGTTCAGAATGATACTTGTAGGCTTTCTGTATGGTTCAGAACGGTACTTTTAGACTTACTGTATGGTTCAGAACGGTAGCCGTTGTTGTCTGAACATTATTCAAACGATTTAAATAATTCTATTTTACAGGGCATGGATACAAGGTGCTATAGCGATAGAAGTTATACTTGGATTAACGTGGGTATTTGGCTATTGCTTTATCTCTCAAGAAACTATAGCATTAGCCTATATATTCACAGTATTAAACAGTTTACAAGGATTGTTTATATTCTGTTTTCACTGTCTCCTCAATAAAAAGGTAAGTTCTTTCTGTCCGAGTGATATAAACAAATATATGACTGAATGAACGTAGAGAATAAATATGATTGAATATATCGGCATGGGATATATCCGATAATTGATATATACTGCTTTAATCCATCTTCCTGTTGCTTGAAGTCTTTGACAGCAATTACTGACTTTATCCAACTTTCGGTTTATAGTTCTCCTGCTGTATCTTTAATGAAGTTGCTAAGTTCTCGACCAATTGAGTCATTGATGCACTAAAATAATTTTCATGAAGCAATCGCGGATTTTTAAACATGTGGTGTACTTGTATATTATATGATCTGGTCATTTATAATGGCAATGGCAAGGGTAAATGATAATCTGAGTTGTTGCCCCTTGATAAAGCATGCTATGGAACAGAGTTTAATTAATATCGTTGTGACTTTCAGGTAATCAAAGAATACAAGAGAATATTCCATATCACCAACCGACCAGCTTCATCAACACAAACAGCTTCATTGATGAGAAAACATGGACCTTCTTATGAATTGTATCCTACCATGTCTCAAAGTCACTCAGAGCCTTATAAAGTTTAAAATATTTATGTTCAAAATCTTCTAAAGTTTCAATATTTACGTTCAATATCTTATAAAGCTTAAATATTTATGTTCAAAATCTTCTAAAGCTTCAATATTTATGTTCAAAATTTTCTAAAGCTTAAATATCTATGTTCTAAAACTTCAATACACATATTTATGTTCCAACTTCTAAAGCTTAAATATTTATATTTTGTAAAGAGGTTCTTAAACTTTGTATGTGTATAGCATCAATTTGCGCCATTCCAATTTCCATTCCATCGTCTGTTAAACTAACACGTTTTATGACGTCACCCCCACTGATCTGCATAGATATCAATAGTAGCTTCCGGTAGATCAGTGTCAGTGATACACATACAAACTTAAGAAAACCTCTTTACAAAAAAAGGCATTTCTATTTAGCTTCAAATACTGCTTCTTCTCTTAGTTTAAGAAAGCAGTTGTTACAGTTCTATGTGCAAACCAACTTCAAAATATCAATGAACGGGAATTCGTAGTTCATTTCATTCAGACGTTTTAAAATTTAAAAGGTTACACGACCGCTTTAACTGTGATGCTCTTTTCATTAAAAGATCCTCTTGATTTGAGGTGAATCCAGCTGTGATTTGAATGTCATTGTATACAGTATTATTTTATCTTATTTACAGAGTAATTTAACATTCGTTGTTTTTATTTTATCTTATATACCTTAATCTCTAGGTATATGTATATCAATTTATAAAAAGAGTTTATAATAGCGAACGCACTGCTTTGTTTTGCAAATGACGTTTTTGCAGTGCGTTCTATTTTCTTTTTTTCTACTTCTGGTTTTGCTATTTTGGTAGGCCCCCCTATGTAGGAAACATATCACACGTAAACTCAGATGATTTCTTACGATAACTAGCGTGTCATATTAGGTGAATGTAATATGATGCATTTTCTTCCAACCGGTAATAACGTATCGCAGATATACCCACATTAAGGTTTTTACCATTTTCACCTCTGTTTTTAACCGATTTTGATTGGATTGGTTTTTTTTTATTTCTATAAACGTTTGTTTACAAGATAATATGCATTTTAAGAACTTTGTCGCTGACTTTTTGAAGCACTTTCTTGACCATTTTTTCAACTTCTGTGATTATATTTTGATCAATCTGAAAACTTACATGTTAATTGACATTTTGATCGCGAACAAAATGATATCTTCAATAATTTTATATCACTTCCGGTTTTGACGTCATTGACGAAATTTTAACTTAAAATATTCAGATATTCAAAAAATCTTTTTGATATGTGCTAGAAATAACTATTGACAAAATATGAAATGATAAAATCTGACCCAGATATTTCATATTAGCCGTCATCTTGAAATGACCGATTTTTATTTAAATCGAAATTCAGAGAATCATCCGATTTGAATACAAATGACGTCTATGGAATCTTTAGTCGATTGCTAACAAAACATGCGAAGTCGATTTTTGAATTTCGATTCAGAATTTTTTTTAATTCCGGTTAAAAATTTTCAGTAATAGTCAAAACTTATAAGGCTCATATCGTGTTACCTTGACCTTGAGTGACCTTGAGTGACCTTGAGTGACCTTGTGACCTGAACAAAAGTTGTTGCCCTTGACAAGATCTATCCAATCATTTTAGATGTTTAGACTTCCGGTTTTATGGCCTTCTGAAAATTGCAATTTTTAACTTTAAACAGCTCTGTCACGTGACCTAATTCACATAAGTTACTATGCTCGATCTACTCTTTCCAATGATATATGACACAATGTATTTGAATCATTAATTTCGCGTTTTGCTTAAATTTGTAAAAACTATACACCACAATCTATAGAAATGTGCTCTTTATTGTAGGTAACTAAAACATCCAGCTGTTAATTTTAAAACGCTAAATATATTTGAACAATTTGAAAAACAGTAGGCTACGTAAGGCTTTTAAGTTTGCTTTGCTTTTTGGACACTGTTAAAAAACTACTGTTACGCCTTATTGTAGAGAATATTCAAAAGGTTTTAGCTAGGTATGTCGAGCCAAACTGCTTAATTAACAATTGATCAAGAAAATACACAGATAATACTAAGCATTCTTTAGAAATATTTTCAGGTAATATTTTGATAATAAAAACTTTTTTCAAAAAAGCAGGATGCCCCTTTAAACTAATTTTGCAATCCAAACTAACATACGCAGATGATATCTTTATATACAATAAACCAGTAGGTATTTAGGATATATACCTGAATATGAATATCTGTTTTTGTGTCACAGTGAGTTCACATATGAAAGTGAATTTGAAACATAATATATATGATATAATATGATATTTCTTCACTTTAAGCATGACTGCATCTGAAAGAAGATAAATAATATTACTATCCTGAATCTAATCTAGTCGTAAAAAAAACATGTGCCCCTTCGTGACGGCGCTTCTCTGAGTAGATATGGGTCGCAAAGCGAACGAATGGCATGCGGTGCAAAATTGTGTGTTCTTAGGTGCCAAATTGTCCCCATTAAATATTTAACGTACATTACAAATACTCTGCTAAACCAAAACTTGACCATTTGTTCGGAAGTGGGGGGGGGGCGTTCTGATTATTAGGTCCCCTAGTTTTTCTGACGAGGTGAAGGGGAGGTATCTCACTGTCTCCTGGGATCTAGGCCACTGGTAGTTTGGTGATCCTCTTCATCAATTAGAGGTAGATTCACACTCATAACAAAACACCAGACAATATTATGGAATATAACACACTTCTTTAATATAGTTAAGCACATAACGTTTCAACACAATATACACGTGTCGTCATCAGATGTAATGGGTGAGAGAATAAAACATAACAATATAATATATGTTATATTTAGAAGCAGGGGGAAAACAAAATACAATGAGACGTGGGATTTTGAAAACACAAAAATCGACATTGTTAATAGTTTTAATTATTTAGGTATTTTATTCAACTTCAATGGGAAATTTCAAGCAACTCAAAAGTATATTGCAGACCAAGGGCGGAAGGCATTATTCTCTCTTTTTAAAGTTTGCGAAGATAATTTTTATTACATTGTAACTAAATTGGCAGTATTTGACACGTAGCCTACATAGGTAGTATTATTAATTATGGGTCAGAAATCTGGGGCTTTCACAAAGGTGATGATATTGAAAAATTACATTTATACTTTTTAAAGAGAATTTTATCAACCTGTCCTACAACTAATTCTTGTATGGTATATTACGAACTTGGTCGTTACCCTTTTACTGTTTATAGAAAAATACGTATTTTTAATTATTGGTTCAAATTACTTTATACTGAAAATGTACTGCTTAAACTGTGTATAACGACATTAAAACCGAACTTTGTATGATTGGCTTAGGATACATTTTGGATAAATCTTTTGTTAGTATTAATAAAGCAGACATTTCAATTATAAAAAAATCGACGTTTTTGACATTTTTAAATAAGATTGCTATAATGAAATTTGTAAATCACCTAAGGCTATCATTTATAAACATGTCGTGCATAATAATTTTAGTATTCAATATTATTTGAATAAGAATATTTATTCAAAATTTTTGAAAGGAATTACTAGAATACGCCTATCTATAAGTCATTCATTTGAAATAGAGAAGGGTAGATATGATAAGCGAAGCGTAAACGAGAGGAACGTATTTGTAAATATTGTAATAATTGAAGATGAATTTAATTTTATCCTAAAATGCACAAAAACTACGAATATTGTACATAAAAAAATATTATTGTACAAAACCTAGCGTTTTCAAACTAATTGAGTTATTAAGTGTGCACAACCACTCTGAATTGATAAAACTCAGTAAATGTCTTTTATACGCTGGCAAATTACGAGATTAACTCTGTATTTCTTATATTATTTGATGTCTTAATTTTACTCTCCTCAAAACGCGTTTGTATATTATGTATGTATTGTATGTATATACATGTATGTATGTTTTGTATGTGCCTGATGAGTCATTGACTCAAAGGAATAAAGAATTGAATTGAATATATACTAACGAGAAACACTAATGAGCTTAAAGGGGGACAATAGATAAAAGGATAATAAACAAGCTAGGTAACAAGACCAAGTCATGGGGCTGTTAATCAGGAAGCAAGGATAGGAAAACATAAGCTAATGAGTAATAGTGATTAAAGGGTAGTGATTAAGGGGTAATAGTGATTGACAGGATTAAGGTGAATGAAGAAGGAATAATGGGTGGAATGCAAGCAAGTGATGGAAAGGGGGGGTAGGAGATTATTTCAGCCATATCTTGGAAATGTATTGTCCACGGTTGCGGTTGATCTCTGGAAAACGTCTTTGGATAGCTAGGGCTTCTCGGATTCGTCGGTGCCTGTTGGGGAGGTTGGATGCTATAACAGATTGATCTTGCCATTGGATTTGATGGTTAGGGAATTTGATGAATTATTCGGATAGAGCACACTGGGTGAGATGTTAATATGACGGTGTTGACAAGTATTTGATCTAGATTACGAATTCTTAGTGATCATCTCCTGATTGATCTTATTCTCGAATAGCACGCTGTGTGTCCAACATTTCACTGATAACATCAATAGATTTGAAATAAAACCGTTTTTCTTCCCGTTGTTGGTAGGCTTCTAAATGACTTTTTACAGTGCGTTCGCACTGCTTTGTTTTCATAATGACTAATTTTATTGTAGGTCAAAGGTCATCGACCTTGGCTACCAGATGATACTTTAATATTTGACCTCCAATATCAACTTCCGGTTTTATAGCTGTCCGAAAACAGCAATATTGACAACTTTGGACCACTCTATCACGTGACCTAATTCACTTAGAGAGTTATTTTTTTCAGATTCTGAATGTGCTTTACGAGCTCATTCGAACGATATATCACAGTTTGTAATTATATTTTGCAATTTGGGAAACCTTTACCCGATTTTTTGAATTTTTTGACTTTAATATATGCATAGTTTATGATCTATTAAGTTTAGAGGCTTTAAAATTGGAACATAATTGAACCCAAATAAATGTATCCATCAAAACAAATTGACATGGGCGTGGCACATCCGGGTTAAATTTTAATTTTGTTTACATTTTGTTGTCTGGAAAAAATCCATAAAGACTACATTTTTTTTGAAAAATGCTTCTGCACACACCAACCTCATTACTTTAGCTATATTACATCAAAATCTCAGCTATTTCGGCTGTATAGTTCAAAAAAGGGAACAAGGTTTATTAATTTCAAAATTTCCGATTATAGATTTTGCCCTTTTTTGACATTTATGATTGTATATCTCGTTAAACAATAGATGTAAAGGCTTGATAATTCAGCCATAGTAAGATGTTATTAATATAAATAAAGTCACATAAAAAAAATCTGACTTGGGCGTGGCACATTTGGGTAAAAATTTGTTTTTGTCAAAATTTGTTTATAAAAAAAAGGGTAAAGTTTAAATTGTTTTCAAAAAATGACCTTGCATACAGTTACAGCATTGCTTTATTCAGCTTATGTTAAAAGCTCACTGATTTCGGCTCTGTAGTTCAAAAAAGGGAGCAAGGTTAAAAAAAAAAAAAAAAAAATTACCTTGACCTTTGTTGGCCTTGACCTTTTTAGGATCAAAGGTCATTGACTTTGGCTGTTCATTTATACTTTCATATTTGATTTCTATCGTCAACTTCCGGTGTTATTACTGTATGCATTTCCAAATTTTAAAGACATGTTTCTCGTGAATTTGACCTTGAGTGACCTTGACCTTCAGTAGGTTGAAGGTTATTGATAAAGGTTTTCAGCTGGTATGTTCAAATGTTAGGTCTGGTGACTACTTCCGGTTTCACAACCTTTCAAAAAAACACAAATTTTAAAAGTTGTCTACTTCTTTGGCACTTGGAATTTACGTTCAGGGCCAATTTTCATTAAATTCCCCTTAGCAATTTGCACATTTGAGAAGTCCCACTCTGTGCCACGTGTGGCTCTAGTTTTGTCTATTTCTGGTCACGCTATTTCGGTATGAAGGTAAAATACCACACATAATCTCAGATGATTTCCTACGACAACTAACTGCTCGGTATTTGATGAATGTAAAATAATGCGTTTTCTTACAACCGGAAATGACGTATGACAGATAAACCCATTTTCAGGTTAATACCATTTTCGTCCCCGTTTTTCATCCGATTTTGATGGGATTTTTTTGGTTTATTTCTTTAAACGATTGTCTACAATCAAGCATGATGGTTATTGTATGCCAATCAATCATGATGGTTAGTTGGTATGACAATCAATCATGATGGTTATTTTATGCCAATCAATCATGATGGTTATTGTATGCCAATCAATCATGTTATTTGGTATGACAATCAATCAATCATGATGGTTATTTGGTATGACAATCAATCATGATGGTTATTTGGTATGACAATCAATCAATCATGATGGTTATTTGGTATGACAATCAATCATGATGGTTATTTGGTATGACAATCAATCATGATGGTTATTTGGTATGACAATCAATCATGATGGTTATTTGGTTGACAATCACTCATGATGGTTATTTTGAGAATCTTTTTGATCTACAGAATAGGAGACAGAATATCACCTATCTTCATAGTATGCTGTGTACATTTATCAAATTTAATTATAAAAATCATGAGTCAAACTGCTTTTAGTATATCAAATAAAATATCATTTCATTATTTCATTTACTCGGATACAACTGTCTTGTTGATCTTCCAAAAGGAGTGAATTCTGAGCATTGATAATCTGGGAAAAATCAAGTCTCTTAATCAATTTTAAAGGCCAATGTCCCGGGATATGATCTTTCAAATTTTCAAAACATTGAAATGGAAATAAAAACAATTTTATTATACTTAATAATTAACAAAAATGGAAAAACATAAAATTAAAAAAAAATCGTATAAATATAAAATAAAATCACTCTGAGATATCTGCTCTATCAGAAATATTACTTCCAGACGGATTTAATGTTTCTTCTTCGGTATCTCTCCCCCCCCCCCCCCAAAAACCCCCAAAACAATGAGAAACCAAAGGTAGACCCACATTTGTCACAAGCATGGGAGATATCTGTCACACAGAAAACCTTTACATTTTGTGTCTTTAAGACATGGGGCTATCTTTAACGAATGTAAGAATACGTGTGAAGGATTATAAAATTTCTCAAATTCATCTCGTTCCTCGTACCATATATAAGATCCATTTATCACCACAACGTCTTTTAGATTTGCAATGCCACCAATCAGAGAGGGTATTTCTAATTCTAACATTATGGTAAAAGGATTGAATATTTCCGAAGCAAAAAGGTACGTTTTAAAGGTCGCCGCCGGAAAATATGCTATATCGCTTACACCATGAAATCCCATTGCCTTCCCTCCAGTATTTTCATCTACTTGATCTATGTATTGTTTCGCCAATGGATGATCTTCATATAATTTTCGAACTGAATTCATAGCCTGTTCCAATTTAACTTTACCCATATTCTTATCAGTCCAAGACCACCACTTTCCTCCCGCCTTGGCACGTTTTGCAGATACTGCAGGAACTGTAGCTTGAGAAAATGGCGTCATCTTCAACGCTTTCTGATACCAAACACGATCTTGTGGCAAGTTTTGTATGTTCCAGACATTTAACAACACGTCATCGCTTATGTGCATGATTCCTTCGACATCATAATTCATTTTCATGCCAGCCTCAACACACTTGTGACCTCGTTGGCCTTTCAGAAACTCTTTATCGTCCATTTCAACGAACGTTACTGTAGCTTTCATGGTCTTAACATACCATAGATATTTCCTCATACCAGGTCCACAAAACACAATATAAGTAAAATGCGGTCGATAAATATTTTCAATGTAACTAACTATATCATAAAATGTCTGACGATTAAATACGACTGTTACTAAAAAGGTAGAAATCTTTTTAGGAGATTTTTTAACGTTTGTTTCAGGACATATGGTTGGTGTCCTACCACATATATCTTGATATGATCGATTCATGCTGAAAATTGGGCTCTCAATTTTAGGGTGATACAGAGTCTTGTATACTAGTCCCCGCTGTAGTATATTGGGAGAATCACTTTTAGGTTCCTTATACCCAATATCTAACAACACTTGTAACCAATTGTTGATCCCTTCTTCATCGATGGAATCCAAAAGTTTATTTTGTGCCATGAATTTACCTAAAGACCTTATGCAGGCAAAAAAGCTAGTTTTATCTTCACATTTCCAATTATCAAGCTGGTCAATCTTTTTATTATCTGTGGGACAATTGTGATAAACTGGACCGACGGTTATAAAAGCTACCCAACTATCTAATTCTTTAAGTAGTCTTTGAACCCACGTTGACCAAGCCCTATCACTTCCGATGGGTGCCAGCGCCCAAAAAGCGTCATAATGGAAAAGTACTTTATCACGGATAAAAACAACATTCTTATTCAAAGCTATTGGAGGAGCTCGATGATCGATTTCACCTTTGAAGTCAATTTCGTTTTTGAATAGAATTTTTTGAATCAGTGCAGTCTTCCATACACCGAGATTATAAGTCATTTCCTTTAGGTTTCTCTTATTCTTTGTATCGGTCACAGTTATAAAATGGTTTACAAGAGGCCGAGTCGCATTACCAGTATATTTTAGTATAGACCGAGTATTGGATAATTCGAATCTTTGTAAATAATGAGGAGTTTGGTGATCACATTCTGATGACAGGTAAATAAACTTAGCACCTTCCTCTATAGAGTTTTGAATCGTCTCCTTGAAACTGTTTGTCTTGTAAACCCCACCACATCTGAAATAAAGATACATAGAGAGTGAGTTAGGTAGTGAGTGAGAGTGAGTTCAAGCATAAAGTTGAGCCCAAAAGGTTTGATTTCTCCAAAGTGAAGTCATTAATATATTACTTTAAAACTGACTGTTCTTATGAATGTTTTCTGATCACAATATTTACCATTCTATCTGATAAAATTGAAATGGTTGATGGGCTTGGAAGTTTGAATTACAGGTATTTTACCTACAATTAACATAATTTGAACTTTGACCTCATCTTAAGCACCTTTTGCACCGACCAAACTTCTTGGGCTCAAAAGTTTGATTAAAACGCTAATTAGTCCTAATTAAAGGTGTTTAAAGCACCTTTTGCACCAAGTGAAGTCATCTTATAATGCAGTTTCCGAATTAGCAAACTTCGTGGTTACCTTTTATGAAAAAAGTATCGATGGGCTAGATATTATGATAAACCCTGTTTTTTGGGGATCTTTGTGGAGCTGTGCCTAGATAATGCACCCATCGGTGACCTTCAGGATTATTAATTTTAAATCCATATCACTTTGGAGACACCAAACCGTTTGTGCCCAACTTTATGATTAAACTCTACCTAGCTCCCGGTCTAGAGAGGTAAGTGTCTGGCTCTATCAGATATATTTATACATATCAAACAAATGTATTACATAATCTTGTTAGCATGTACTTTATCACAAAATAATATTCATTTGTCCTGGTCATGCTTGTGTGTTTGTGTATATTATTCTTACAACTTGTGTAACTCAGTCCTTCTCAAAAGGCGGCCTGTGTCAAAAAATGAAAAAATTAGATATCCCACCTAATGCATTTTTTATATCTTTAGATGTTTCAAGTATGTACGTGTATACTAACATTGATAACAATGTTGATTTAGACGCTGTCGGTAAAGACTTTCCAACGAAAGACCAGATAAAGAAATTTTGGAACTTCTTGATATATTATATCAGACTAAATATCCAAATTAATGAATACCTTTTATCTTAATCTAAATACCCCCAGCCTTATTAAAATACGACCCTAATTTCGTTCGTTCGTTTTTTTTAAATCCGGTTTTTTTAACACTACATTAGGGTCTGGGAACCCAGGCGCGATAAGAAGCGTCTAAGTTAACTTTGACCTAACCTTTATGACCTCTGTTTTAACCAATCAGATCTTTGCCCTCTCCAGCGCTGGGATTTTGTGACGCGAACAATTGGTGCATCCCGAAGTGCCATAGTCTCGTTTTTCAAGTACTGTACCGAACTCGGTTGAAACACGTTTTTTTATTGGCTGTTCCATATGACGTCATTGAGATCTGATTGGTTAAATCAGAGGTCATTAAGGTTAGGTCAAAGTTAACTTAGACGCTTCTTATCGCGCCTGGTTCTCAGACCCGAATGCAAAAACCCCATAAAATTATCTATAATTTCCATTATAGGTTATAATTGATAAACGCCTTAAATTTGATTAAGGGTTTTTCAATTGTTGTATATACACATTGTTTTCTGGATTTATCAGATTATTTAGGTAATCTGTTGTATAGTTATGACACCAGGCAAGTCCCTTGATGAATATAAACCCCTATTGACCAAATTTGAAAATTTAGATTTGTTGTTCATTCTAAGAGGTTGTATTCCTGTAACAAGAGCATTAGAGATAACAGTATGGATTTCTTGGACACTACGGTGTTCAAGGGAAACGATTTTGAAAAAATCTCCAAAGTCGATATCAAAGTATTCTTCAAAGAAACCGATACACACCAACTTTTGTTCAAAAGCTCGTTTCATCCGAAGCATACATTTTCTGCGATTAAGTCCTAAGATTCCATAGGATTTGTCCTCAACAGACTGATTTTGATTCCGCTTGCAACCTAGTTTTCAGTAAATTCCGAGTGAGGGGATACTCAAAACGATTTTTACGCAAAATTAAAAACGACACGTATTACAACTTCAAAAGAAAAACAACCCACCTCCACCTCCTACTCAATTTGGCTCAAAACCTGGTGGTGGTTCTGCGTGTCGCACCTGCAAACATGTACCTATTTCTCATTTAAAAACAATAAAACTGGAAAAACTTTTTTTTTTATCAAAACCTTATTTACCTAATTTCATGTAAACATAGGCTTGCGGCAAGTCTCGCAAGCGTATACGCCCACCAGCAGCTTGATAAAGAGGTAAATGTGAACACCAAAACAAACGCGATATCAGAGTTTTATGCGATAAAAATCATCGCATCACCACTTAATTCAATAGTGCACATCTTCATAATGATATTGACACACTACAAACGATTAAATGAATCCATGGAGAATTGTAGAAAACGAACGCAATATCAGAGTTTTATGAACACAATTACAGATTTGTATACGATACCTCTGAAGAAAATCAGCGGATCATCACCAAATTCAATAGTGCAAATCTTTATAATGATATTGACACACATACAAAAGATTCAAAGTATCCATAGAGAATTGTAGCCTGTAGAGTGAACAAAAGCAAAAAAAACGAACGCGATATCAAAGTTTTACGCAACATCTCTGAAGAAAATTATCGAATCATCACCAAATTCAATAGTGCACATCTTCATAATAATATTGACACACATACAAAATATTAAAAGGATCCATGAAGAATTGTAGCCTGTAAAGTGAGCACGAGCAAAAAACAATTGCGATATCAGAGTTTTACGCGATATCTCGGAAGAAAATCATCGAATCATCACCAAATTTAATAGTGCACATCTTCATAATAATATTGACACACATACAAAATATCAAAAGGATCCATGAGGAATTGTAGCCTGTAGAGTGAGCACGAGGTAAATGTAAACGGACGGGACCGACGGACGGACCGACAGGGGTAACCACAATATACGCCCATACTTACGTGTGGGCGTATAAAAAGTGCGATATACAGTATATTGGAGAAACTAACAACCCGTTGCGGACTCGTTTTAATGGCCACCGTAACGATACAGTACATGTCAAAAACAGACCAATTTCAAATCACTTTAATCTACCCGACCATTCCATTGAAGACTTACTTATTATGCAAATAGAACAGATACTACCCATGCCCAATATCAAGCCAAAACAACGACGACTACAACGCGAGAGCTACTGGATGGATCAACTTCAAACCGTACAACCAAATGGCCTAAATATCGAACATGACAACCAAATCATACCCTTTGTCACAACCTACAACCATACTGCCGTCAATGCCAAACGCCATTACAAGAATCTTCAAGATCAATATCCCCATGTTTACAGCTAAAGACTAGTAACAGCTTATATAGAGGAAACCTCAGTAATATCCTTGTCCATGGTAGACTTGACCCTTGACTAAATCTTTTAATGTATCAAATGGAGTGAAACAGGGTGGGGTATTATCTCCTATATTGTTTACTGTTTACGTGGATGAATTACTTTCTCGCTGTAAACGCAACAAATTTGGTTGTCATATTGGGGAATGCTATGTCGGGGTAGTATCGTATGCTGACGACTTAACACTCCTGGCCCCAAGCAGAAATGCTTTAAATAAACTACTCGAGATTGCACATGAATACGCATCAGTGTATGATTTACAATTTAACCCAGACAAAAGTAGATTAATTATATTTCCGCCAAAAGGCGATATTGTCTTTTTTTAAGGACATACAACTTGGTGGTAAAATCATTGAGCAAGTTATTTCCGATTCGCATCTGGGAAATAGACTTAGTTTCTAACATGATGATGAACAATTGAGGCATGGCACGGACAATTTTATCACCAAAGTAAATGTCACTCTGGGCAATTTCAAAAGTACGTCCTCTCTAGTTAAATACAAGTTATTCAAGACTTTCTGTATGCCATTGTTTGGTTCTCAATTATGGGATTTCTCCAGCAGATTAGTCGATAAATGTTTCTGTGCTTGGCGAAAGAGTATTAGAAGACTATTTCAAATTTCTCCAAGAACCCATAACAATTTGTTACATATCATCTTTAATGATCTGACACTTGAAACCCAGATATATATAAAAGGTTTATAAAGTTTTATTATAGCTGTATTGTTGTACTAAATTTAAATCTCCCTATAATCTGTTTTATGTCAATTGTTAGTTAATCAATGTCAATGGACAAACGTTTGTATAAATTGAAAATTAAACGAGCCTTACCTTGGGAAGGTGAAGTTTGATGAAAATTATACCTTGCTGATGACGAAGCTTGGAGGTCACATGAGATGTAGCACGCGCGCTTTCAATCACAGTTAAACGTGAATGGTTCCAAAACAGATCTGCAAAACAGCCTACAGATCTGCGAAAAAGAGGTCACTACAGGGAGGGACACTATAATAGTATATAAGAGGAGGGATGTGACCTCCAAGCTTCGTCATCAGCAAGGTATAATTTTCATCAAACTTCACCTTCCCAAGGTAAGGCTCGTTTAATTTTCAATTATACCTTGCTGTATGACGTGAGCTTCCGGTCACATGAGACTTCAAAGTTGGAACCATGAACCAACAAAACATATAATAAACAAAATTTTTGTTTTATTTAACTTAAACAAAAAATGTAGTACATATCTAGACCACTCAAAATTATCAAAATTTAAGAACAAATTTAAAAACCTATAAGGTACACAAATTCTAATTATTATTCAAAATCGCTTCACCAAATAAACCCTCTGTGCTTAAGGGTTTGTCATAATATTTACGAAAGGTGCAATCCTGATTCCACCCAGCTGTTTCCAAAATAGATTTAAGGGGAACTTTAGCCCTGTTAGCAGCACTGCAAGATGCAGATCTAACACTATAAGGAACAAAAAGGGACATATCAACCCCAGAAGAACATAAAACTATCTTAACCCATCTAGAAATAGTATCTCGAGTAACACCATTATGAGGCTTCACAAAACTAATGAAAAGTTTATGATTGTTTCTATTTCTCAGATTAACAGTTCTATCTAAATACTCACTCATAACTGTCACAATACATAACTTACAATCAGATGGATAAGACTTAATAAACAGTGGCTTCTGATGATAGCCTGGTCTAGTTTGCTTCAATAATTCTCCACAGTTAATCAAAACACCAGAATTAACAAAATGAACATTTCTAACATCAAGTAGATGAATAGACTGGATACGCTGTCCAGAAAGAATAGCAATTAACATAACACATTTTAAAGTTAATAAACGCAAAGATAACTTCTTTACAGGTGATAATTCCTTAAGATAGGATAAAACAACAGACACATCCCAAATGAATTTGTTACGAGGCAAAGCTGGTCTTAGATTAAATACTCCTTTTAAAAAACGAATGACAATAGGTAGAGATCCAACAGGTTTTTTATCAATAGATATAATACTGGACAATGCACTTCGTGCAGAGTTAATAGCACTATAAGATAGTCCTTTTTGAAATAAATAGGTCAAAAATTCAATAATATCATCTATAGAAGGTGAAAGGGAATCCACAGATCTCTCAGTGCAGAACCAAAACCATTTCTTGATGTAGACATTGTATTGAAGTTTAGTTGTTGGTCTCCATGAGGATAACAATATGTTTTCAGCTTCTTGTGAAAGATTTCGACCTGAGAATAACATCCCGACACTCGGGCTGCAAGAAGTTTCATCTTTGGTAGATGAACCTTTGGATCTTTGTTTGGATGACTGAGTATAAGATCTAACCTGGATAAAACAAAGGGATTATCAGTCAACATGCGAATTAATTTACTGAACCAATATTGAGAAGGCCACCAAGGAACAATTATAAAACCTTGGCTTCCTTCTCGTTCAATTTTACTCAATACTTTTCCTATGAGACAAAAAGGAGGGAATGCATAAACAAATTTTCCCTTCCATGATTGCATAAAAGCATCTACAGCTAAGGCATTAGGATCTGGGCGAAAGGAATAAAAAACCTCAAGTTGAGTATTAATACGAGTAGCAAACAAATCTACATCAGGAATGCCCCAGCAATCACATAATATTCTGAAAACAGATGGGGACAGATGCCATTCAGTATTATCAGCATGATGTCTACTTTCATAATCAGCCTCAATATTCAGAACACCAGGTAAATGACATGCTGATAATTCAATGTCTCTTTCAATAGCCCACTGAAAAATCTCCCTAGTTAGATCATTAAGTTTATCAATCTTTCCACCTTGATGATTAATGTAGGATACCACTGTGGTATTATCAATTTCCAACCGAACATGAATATTGCTTAAATCTCGACAGAAAGAATATAAGGAAAATTGTGCAGCTAACAATTCTAAATAATTTATATGGTTTAGTCTTTCTAATATGGAAAATATTCCACCAGTTCTATGGGTATTACAAACTCCACCCCATCCTTTAAGACTAGCATCAGATTGAATAACCAACTGAGGCTCAGTGGATATCAGGGATTTGACTGAAGACTTAATGTTAACTGACCACCAATTAATATCTGATAAACAATCTGCAGATAATTTTATATATACATCATAATTACCTTTATGTTGCTTTAAGATGGCTGTTTTATAATTATCACAACGACGATAATATAATTGAGCATATTTGACTCCAGGTTGAGCTGCCACCATTAATCCAATTAATTGAGAAAATTTTCTAATGGTCAACAAATTAACCTTTAAAATAGATTTACATAAAGCTATAATTTTTTCCACTCTAGAAGGAGTTAAATTTACAGTCATACTGACCGAATCTAAAATACAACCTAAATATTGTATTCTCTGACAAGGCTCAAAAACTGATTTTTCATATTGAATGGTGAAACCTGCTTGTACAGACATTACTATGGTGTCAATAACATTAGCCCTGCAGTCGGAGACAGAATTCCCAAATAGCAAACTGTCATCAATAAAGGAACAATTAAGATGCCCTTTATTCCTTAATTGAGAAAACATAACTTTAGTTAATTTTGTGAACAGACGAGGGGATGAGGCCAAGCCTTGAGGAAGACAGGTAAACTGATAAAGAGTGTCTTGCCAGATAAATTTAAGAAACTTTCTGTAATTATTATTGACATTAATGCTATAGTAGGCATCTTTCCAATCAATAGAGGCCATGTAGCACCCAGGGTGAACTAGATTAATGGCCTGTTGTAACGTTTCCATTTTGAAATGATGGTAAGAAATAGAGTCATTTAGTTCTTTCAAATCTAAAATAATTCTTAAACTACCATCTTTTTTATCTGTAGTAAATATATTAGATATGAATTCACCTTCTTCATGAGAAACTATTTCTATGATTCCTTTTGTCAGAAATTTATTTATTTCCATGGAAATAGCATTAGTCTTAAAAGTGCTATAAATATATGGACAAGGAGCCACATTTTGTTTAGGAAATTGTTCGAATTCTAATGTAACACCATTAATCATAGACAAAATAATCTTGTCTGAAGTCAGAGATTTCCAAAATTCGACACTTTTTCTCAGTTTACCAGCTTTAAACATAGAAACCAACTTAGGAAGTAAATTAGATAAAAGACACAACTGATCTTTCCACTGATTTAAACTGATCAGTTTACTCACCAAAGATTGTCTTAATTTTGCTTGCTTTTTGAGTAATCTTTGTGGAACTTCTGGTTTTTCTTTGGAAAACGATGAAAAGTTTGGTTCTGGTTGCCGGTCCTTCTCCCGGCCTGATGATGAGGTAAAAAAGAATTTTGTCTGTATCTTGTAACCGGATATGGGGAGTAAGAAGTATTATTATTAAAGGCTCTATCCTTTTTATGTCTAATCGGTCCAATACTAGTGCTGGCTACAACACCAACTTGACTGGAATCCTTAAAATCTTTAACCTTTTTCCCCCAATCATTTCCAAGCAACCACTCAGAACTACCAGTGTCTAAATGCTGGCTCTTATTGCACAACATCTTAAAGTTACTATTCATATCAGATTTCAAACCATCTCTTCTCAACTGATTCATTTCTAAAATTCCACTACTTAAGATAGATATGCTATCCATTGCCATACGTATCACGGTATTCAGATCTTCTTCTTTCACAGAGCTCTTGTCTTGAACTTTTAATTCCATTAGTTTATCACTAATATTCGTTACTGAATAGGCAGCTTTAATAAATCTATCTTCTATTCTTTGATATTTAACATCTCGTGATCTAGTAAATCCTTTCACATTATTCCACAATTCAGTGTTAATTTTAGGCACATGCAGTGTAATATTTTTAGGCCTTGGGTATTTATCAAAAATAGTATGAATTTTATCATCTGACATCAAAGTGGAAAACAATTTGTTGATGATAATAGCCAATTTTGGTCTTATTTTATTACCAACAACCTCAGAAACGGAATATTCTTCTTCCAACAAGTTTTCAAAGGCATCAACTTCGGGATCGGGTGTTAGCCCCTCCCCTCCTTTTCCTACCGCACTCGACGGTACAATTTTATCGGATTCATCGGCTAGAAGTTTATCTATTTCGTCAACTACATCACTATCTGATATATGACTAACACCGGGATCTTTCTGAGTAACCAGATAATCATCATCAGAACTAGAATCTGAAATATCATGTACTTTCCCCGGTTTTCTGCTTTTATCAAACCTGTAGCGAGATTCTGAAGATTTATAGGTCAAGGCCGAATCATTATTCTCTTTGGATTGTCGTAAAAGTTTGTTTTGATTCTCAATCATTTTGAACAACTCTGCAAAGGCGTCATTGTGAAGAGATTTCATTTCTTCTCGCAAAATGTTTAAATTATCATCATTTGATGGTACAACAGACTTATCTTTTTGTACTTCGGAGGAATAAGAATCACTGCCTCTGTTGGGCTTAGTACCAGTAGCAGACGACAAATCGTTTTCCTGACCTTCAACTTCAACCTTTTCACTCGCTCTCAAGAATGGCGTCCTCGACAACTCCTTACTTTTACCACTAGGTCTACTTGGACTTGGAGATTTCCCACTAGAACTGGTCATAGTGGCAGACGCAGGTTTTCTCCTCTTAGGTTTATCAAATAAGGCTTTAGACAAATCAAATTCAGTGTGATTTTCCTTAGAATTTTGACCACTGATTTTCGTCATTTCTGACTTCAATCCCGAAGTCGACGAATTCGCCATTTCTGCTTACAGAAAATAGACAATCACCGTAAAAGGTGGGCTAGCTTGTAAAGAAAGCACTTGTTGTTATTTAGTTTCACCAGCTTACTGGGAAACTAAAATTTATAATAGTAATTCAGACGTTCAGTGAGACACGTCTTGATACAACGAAAGCGGCATGCAAAGTGATTGAAAGCGCGCGTGCTACATCTCATGTGACCGGAAGCTCACGTCATACAGCAAGGTATAATATGGATTGATATGTTATCAGGAAGCGAACGTTAACATGTCATCTACCAACCTTATCAGGGGCATCTTGGATTGACCAGAGCACCTATACAGACGGACAACACCGATGTATTTGTAAATATTGTATCCAGTTGTTATTAAATAGTTTAAAGTTCCTTATCATAGTTTTAGTGTGAATTCGCACTGCTACAGTTTGGTGGAGATCCTACAAGATTCTGGTACCCTCATATACAAAGCAATCAGAATTCAGCTGTTTTAGTTTTATTAGCTTTATTATAGCATTTCAAACAGTAATACATGTAATAAATGTTTACAAATATGTGGTTTACATGCCCTTTATGGAAGCAACTCAACATTGTGTAAAAAATATAAATCTTGTTTGTAAAAAATTTCAAATTTGTAAGTACAGGATAAAATCTATGAAAATGAGCACAATTATTCATCATATTATGACATATTATGTTGATAAAAGAAACAACTCTGAAAATGTCAAAAGAATTGGTTCAACAACAAGAGATTTTATCTTGTACAGAGATACCAATTACAAAGATCATGACGATATAAACAGGGGCCGCGGAGCGTTTTTGAAAGGGGTCCCTGGTTGAAAATTTTCAAAATGACAAAAATATTTTGATGAAAAAACAATTAACTGCCAAAAAGTGGACTCCGCGGCCCCTGATAAAGGTTATTATCGAAGTGCTTTGCACATCATAATTGTAATTAAGTTTTTGTTCTTTTTATTTTTCCCTTCTGTATTATTTTTGTAGTGTACTTATATGTACGAAATAAAGTATATTAATTATTATTATTAATAGTTTGATTATGTTATAACAATTAAGATTTGATGTAGCAACAGCAACATTTTAATTAGATCATTCATGCTTAATAATTTCTTATAGGTACATATAGAGAACTTGTTTTAATATTGTTTCCTCTTACAAGATTTATCATTAACATTATTCTTTAACACAGAAGAAGATTGATTCTTATATTTTCAGCATTTTCACACATTTCAACCAAAAAAGAAATGATACAGCATGTATTTAAAGACTATTTAGTCATAATTAACATAATTAACCTTCAACTTGTACTTTGTTTCATCATAAATCTTTGCTTTGTGACCTAGGCCAGTGCCTTTATGAGACTATGTTCTCATCACCACCTAATACAAATCTTCATCAAAAACACTTTAATGTGCATCTGTTGATGTACGTTTTTGTACCTGAATGTTTGTTATTTATCAATGTCTGGTATCGAAGACAAATGAAACTGAAGTAATGTCCAGAATTTTGACTTCTCTGGTAATCGTGTAACAAATAATATTAGATGAAAATTTGACTATGAATTTTAATCGACTATGAAATTTGATTATCGATAATCCAAATAAATAATTCGTAGACAATAAGGTAAAAAAAATTCTCAATAATAGGCACCTTATCAAGCTATAATGAATCCGTACTTACGTTTTTTTGAACGAAGTATCTGTTTTTACAGTCCAACCTTCGATAGTGTCAATCGATGTGAATTTCTGTGTTAAAATTACTTTATCTGAAGCTGGTGTTGATTTCTGTATTCTAATTCCGGCTTTCCATTCACTTAGTCTGTTTGTGAATATATTTTTCACCATATCATTGTCAGGATCTACGTTTCTGTAAAAGGCAAATGCAAATGAAGATTAACGAACATGTTAAAGGGATTGTAAAGAGGTTTTTGTAAAAATTTCGAGAATACATAATCGTATAGCAACATTCTAATTTTCACTGTGGTTTCAGTAATTCTACCAAAACTACGTATTCGAGGAAGGAATTAATCTCGAAGGCATCTTGTGATACAAGAATATAGGACGATACATACACATACAAAATAAGAAAACATCTATACATTCAACTGTGCTGTTTCATATCAATATAATATTTCAATTGATGGTTAACAACTAAACGTGTACTTTCTTTTTTGGTCATGTAAAATGTCATAATACTTACGACTTACAGGATCTTTTGGGGAAGAATTAATAATAGAATTGCAATCAATCCCTGATTTTATTTGTCTGGTCGTGTATATTTACCTGTGGTCAACTTGAAAAAGGATTGAAATTGTGGTCAGTGTTGATACTAAAAGTAATATCATCCATGTATATCTTCTTATTAAATTAACCAATAGTGTTGACAGTCTCATTTTATCAGTGTCTTATGGTGTTCTGTATTCTGTAAAACACAATATGATCGCAACATCAAAAATAAAGCATAAAGTCATACCAGTCTAATTAAAATCAGACCATAATTTCGTTTCGTTCGGTTTTTTAAATCCTGTTTTTTAAACACTACATTAGGGTCTGTTCAAAGTTCTTTATTATCCTTGAGTATTTCTACTCATCGGATACAAATACAAACACAAATATACAAAAAGAGAAAAAACAAACAAAAAAACATACAAACACAAACGTATATATATACATGCATAATTTTACACAGAGAGCTTCACATATCCGATAAAAATTCATTTCGTCTATTATTTGATAATTTTATATAAATACCTAGCTTTTTCAATAATGATGTGTTTTCTGATGAAAGAAGTTTGATCAGTTTGTACATATTTGGATAATTATAATAATATTGTTTAATATATTTACATCTAAAAAATTTTTTTGTATAAACGATATTTTATTCAAGTATTGAAAAGGATTGGGAAACAGGCTTATTATAGCCTATGTCATCCCTTTCCCGAATTACATGAAAATTTAAAACATATATTTATACATAGTTATAAAGAACATAAAACATATATACAATTCCATTACTAACTATCACACTGTTCGTTAACAGAAAGATGAATATAAATATGGAAAGGACTATCAGTTACGAACATCAAAATCTTTTTGTTTTTTCAATGAAGAGGTGGATTTGTTTGAATATTTGAATGTTGTCATCTACAGATAAAGTCGAAGAGCCGTATAGCAATGTTATTATGTTTTGAAACTGAGGTTGAAGCGTGTTGATTGTATGTTTCCGTTCATCTGAGTACAAGGGGCAGACTAGGAGAAAGCGGTAGGAATCTTCAAAGTCGCCGCAGACACATCTAGGATGGTCAGATATGTGTCTAAAAAATTTGTGTCCATTTAAGTCGCTGCAGGATAGTCTGAGTTTTGAATGGATAATTTGTGTTTTACGCTTGCCTAAATAATAAAAAGATGGAACAATTACGTCTGGAGCTGAAAGTCTATTTTTGAAGATATGAAGTTAAGTTGAATTTTGTATAGAAGGATTTAATAAATTCCATGTTCGGATAGTAGAGGGAAAGAAAGAGTTGTAGTAAAGTGTTGTGCGGCAAAAGAATTCTCTAAGATTATGGCTGTTTCTAAGATTACGTGAATGCGGTTTATCTGGAAGTACGTCGAAGAGATAGTCTGGAGTCATTTTGTTTAAGATTTTGTACATGAGAATTAGTTTGTGTCTGCGGCGGCGTTCTTTGAGTGGAATGAATCCGGTTTCTTTATAGAGTAAGGCATGGCTGGTGCCCTTCACTGCCCCACAAATTGTGCTAAATTCTTGGTATAGAGGACATAACAAGATAAAATGGAATTCATCTTCAATATCATTGGAATTATTAGAAAAACAAAATTGACAAAATCTTTGATTACGAGAAATATTTGAGTATCTTCCTGTTTCAATTCTTAATGAGTGTACAGATAAACGTATTTTTACAATATTTAAAAGATAAAATTTATATACTCGCTTGGTGAGGTATGGTTGGAGTTCGAATTTATTGGTTAGATTTATGTATAACATACCTTTTGGAGAATCACATATGAGTTCATGACATTCTTGTTTAAAATTATCTAAGATTCTTTTTTTAATAAGTGAAAATGAATGTATATAAAGTTCCGGATCTTCCCAAATGTAACCAAGTCCAATTTTGTATAACTTTTCTTTAATATTTAAAAGCCAAATATCACTATTATTATAACTATCTATTAAGCATGATTTCAATAAAATATTCTCTGAATTTAAAAGTTTTAGCCAATATTTAAAAATTCTACATAATCGTATGATATACAAAGGCAATCTACCGAGCTCGTAATATATCATGGCATTCATAGTTGAACGTTTTACTCTGAGAATAGTTTTTAAAAATAATAAATGAATAGTTTCTATATCTTTACCTTTATGAAAACAACCCCAAATTTCACAACTATAATTAAGAATTCTACTAACATAAGCATCAAGGTCTGGGACTGGGAACCACGTGGTCGTGTGATAGAAAGTATTATGATAATGTGATCTTGTGTGATCTTATATAGAGACTAATCTGCCATAGACGACGTCCCCAGTAGTAACAAGCTCATTAATGTCATTAATACAATTATACTTTATTCAACTGTTTCTGTTACCTCGTTATCTAATCCGTTTTAATCTTTTTATGTTTTAATTGTATATTGTTGTACTAAATCTCCCTATAATCTGTTTTATGTCAATTGTTAGTTAATCAATGTCAATGGACAAACCTTTGTATAAATATGGATTGATATGTTATCAGGGGCATCTTGGATTGACCAGAGCACCTATACAGACGGACAACGCCGATGTATTTGTAAATATTGTATCCAGTTGTTATTAAATAGTTTAAAGTTCCTTATCATAGTTTTAGTGTAAATTCGCACTGCTACAGTATCTACGTGCACCCTGACCTTACCGTGATAAAAATGACTTGATAAACTAGTCTTCAGCACTTAGGAATCCTAGAATGCACCTATTGTTCGCGAACAAAATCCCAGCGCGGGAGAGGGCAAAGATCATACGAAACTTCGCATCTTTCCTAGCTCCGTATGTGTCGCAGATAAAGACACAAACCTAATCACCAGCCATGACACCAACGATATTCGTTGAACGATAAAGTATGCATCAAATTTAATATTAAAACGTCTATAGGATATCAATAAGTTCTTAAATGCCAAAAATATTCCCAAAAATAACAGTGTGTATTTACTGAAGAAGTTGCAGTACAGAACTATTTTTAATAGCGGAGGCGTTTTTGAGTTACGAGACTAGAAACCGGAAAGACGATTAAAGACAGTTCGCATCATTTTGAGTTGTTTCGACCTCATTAACATTAGTCTGCTTAAATTTTTATTCTTATTCACTTAGTATGGATCAAATAAAATACATTCTCTTCATATGTGTTTGTATAAAATTGGTTTGCATGGTGTGGAATCCATCTTGAAACTTTCGATTTGTTTACATGAAGTCGTTTCGTCTCACTTCTGATCTCTGAGAGAAAAATTTCTACGCGTGAACTATCTAAAACATGGCTGGTCAATAGGTCAGAGTAATATCTCCGATAGGTAGAATTTCTCTGTTGATCAGAATGGGCAAAGATCTGATTGGTTAAAACCAGAGTTAACGTAGACACTTTCTATCGCTCGTGGTTCTCAGACCCTAATGTAGTGTTTACAAAACCGGATTGAAACATAAGCTTGCGGCAAGTCTCGCAAGCCTATACACCCATAAAGAGCTAAATGTGAACACCAAAACGGAGGCGATATCAGAGTTTTATGCGATAAAAATCATCACATCATCACTAAATTCAATAATGCACATCTTCATAATGATATTGACACACATACAAAAAATTAAATGAATCCATGGAGAATTGTAGAAAACGAACGCAATATCAGAGTTTTATGAACACAATTACGTGTGGGCGTATAAAAAACCGAACGAGTACGCCCCTAGCTCGAGTATAATTTGGATAAAATCGGGAAACTCCCAATTTTCAATATGTGGTTTTATGGTAGTTTTTTTTATAAATTATTATCAACATGGCTTATGAATATGCCCTCATATAAAATGTGATGATTTAGTTATCAATAAGATTATGCAATAAAAAGCAGTTGATCACCTGTCCCTGTGTCTATTTTGTTCATATAACCATGGAAGACTCACATTAGGTATGTGTTGTGAATTTTTTCACTGTTAAATTTGCAAAGGTAAAATTTCTCTTTATTCATATTTCCTAATTTTAACATTAAAGTGAAGTCTGTCTGACACCATTCATAGAATCTTTATTACTAAATAGGACCGTCATGAAAAAAATACTTATTCCGTTGATAAATCTACAATTTCCAAAAAAAAACCCAAAGAAATATAGATATAGACTTACCTTGATTTTATAGAAAAAATCCAATTTTTACACTTTCATTTTCCTCAGAATTTAAAAATGGTTTGAAGCGATTCGTTTGCATTCTCCATCATCGATTCCCACCAACCAAAACTCGCAAATCGGGTCACGGTGACTCTATGTGACCACAGGTAAACCTAATATAAAATGCATAAGGTAGCCGTTTTACAAATCGCACGTTGGTCTATTAAAGGTATACTACCTCTTAGAATGATCAGATAAAAAGCAAAGTTCTCAATAAGGCAACTTGTCATGTCATAACTATACAAATAAATCCAGACAACTACCTAATATCATAATCATTGAAAATACTGGGCGTTTATATTATTGGTCGAACGATTAATACTAGGATATAAATATCATAAAATCATTTACTTGATTCATTCAACCATTCGTTATTACGAAAGCCTTTTAGACACACCTAAAAAAAAATATTTATAATTTTATTTTTCGGAATATATTTTGCACAACTCGAAATTTCGGGTTCCACAACTCGAAATTTCGGACTCCACAACTCGAAATTTCGGATTCCACAACTCGAAATTTCGGACTCCACAAATCGAAATTTTGGATTCCACAACTCGAAATTTCGGACTCCACAACTCGAAATTTCAGATTCCACAAGTCGAAATTTCGGGTTCTGCTATATTCTGATATCAGAGCTGTTTTTAGTATAAAAAAGCGCGGAGAAATATAACAACGCACCGCAACAGCATGTATGTGGCATGTCAAGTGCATACCCTTGTTAGTTTCGATCCGGTAAAACGCTACGATGAAATGAACGCATCGTATCGCCGCACAGGACCACGAGGGTATGATTCCATATATGCAGAAGCGGTATCCGTCAAATGGTCTACGTCATGCTTCAAAAAATAAATCGTCGGGTGTAGCGATTTTTGATGCATCCGGACCTTTCTGCACGGAAATCTTCCAAATGTGACTTATTTTGCCGGGATTCCCCGTCTTTTAGTTTGAGACGGCATCTATCTACATAGAAGTCCGTGTGTCAAAAGAAAGATAACGCATACGTTTAAAGCACATATGGAATCATATTTGACGCATGACGGATCCGCAAGGACCATTTGTGTCCGCATGACCGGATCGAAACTTACAAGGGTAAGCACTTGACATGACACATACATGCTGTTGTGGTGCGTTGTTATATTTCTCCGCTACGTTTGTCCGGTGAAACACAGAGATGCTGCAGGTGTTTTCCATTATTTTCACACGTCATTGTCGGGAAACTTTCTCCTCCGAGTCATCCACGATGACTGAGATTGAACGAACGTCGACGTTCAGTCACATTTAACAGCGCATATGTGTCATACCTGCCGCAACTGTACCACAAAATCCCACCGTATTATTGCAACGTAGGCATCGCACCCGCATGTATGTGTTTCGCCTTAAGCGGCAGCGGCATGCGTCATGCGTTAGCCTATCCGGCAAAAATGGAAAAGCATGTATACGAACGAGGATGCGACGTGCGATTTTTCACATGGTTGCGAATGGCTGCGATGCGGTAAACTGAATAGCTCCATGTAGCGATTCATGCGGCAAACTAGTAAAAATCGGCTTCGGAAATCTGAAATATGTTTTGCCTTTCACTTCTTCAGGAAAGGAGATTGGTGCCGCAGGTGATTTTCATTATTATCACTCGTCATTGTGGGGAAACGTCCTCCTCCGAGGTATCCATGATGTCTGATGTTGAACGAACGTCGACGTTCAGTCAAATTTAACCGCGCGTATGTGTCATACCTGCCGCAACTGTACCGCAACGTAGGCATCGCACCCGCATGTATGTGTTTTCACCTTGATGGAAATCACCTGCTTTCTGTCCGGTGAAACTCAGCGGAGAAATAAAACAAAGCACCGCAACAGCATGTAACTATGTGTCATGTCATGTGCATACCCTTGTTAGTTTCGATCCGGTAAATCGTTGTGGTGAAATTAACGCATCGCATCGCCGAATCGGACCACGATTCCACGAACCGCATGTATGTGTTTTCACCTTAAGGCCTACATGGTGTCCTAATAACCTCCATGTGGGTTTAGAACAGCTTTTTAAACTAAAAACAGCTCTGATATCAGAATAGCATAACCCGAAATTTCGGACTCCACAACTCCACATTTCGAAATTTCGACTTGTGGAATCCGAAATTTCGACTTGTGGAATCCGAAATTTTGACTTGTGGAATCCGAAATTTCGACTTGTGGAATCCGAAATTTCGACTTGTGAAAAATATTTTCAGAAAAATAAAATTATAAATATTTTTTTTAGGTGTGTCTAAAAGGCTTTCGTAAAACTTAAAAGCTTTTTTATACTAAAAACAGCTCTGATATCAGAATAGCAGAACCCGAAATTTCGAGTTGTGGAATCCGAAATTTCGAGTTGTGGAGTCCGAAATTTCGACTTAAAGAATTCGAAATTGCAAGTTGTGGAATCCGAAATTTCAAGTTGTGGAATCCGAAATTTCGAGTTGTGGAGTCCGAAATTTCGAGTTGTGGAACCCGAAATTTCGAATTGTGCAAAATATATTCCGAAAAATAAAATTATAAATATTTTTTTTATAGTTGTGTCTAAAAGGCTTTCGTACGTTATAACAAATCTATCTTTCCGCATAATTAGGCCTAATTCTTTATATAAATATTATCAAATTTAACATCATAAAGTTATAAAGTTCGTTCGAATGTCGTTCAATCAAACGATGGTAATGATGTTTCAAAATATTGTATGTCATTAATGTATTAAAATCATATATATGAATTTGTCTTGATTTGCCTTTTAGCCGTGTCTTTCAGACCTGGATCCTTATCCTCACCTCGAAGACATAACTTTAGATGATTTTAGTAATCTATGTCTTCTGCATTGGTTAATCACTAAAATCGATTTTATATTGAGTTCTATTATCACCTTATTTTTATCGTCTGTAAGATAACGTAAATGCTGCCCGGAATGGTCTCAGAGACAAGGACATTAATCCTAATTTTCAAAATTTTCTTAGGGTCAGTGTCTCCTTGAATCCTCCCACAGTCGCGCGCCATATAATCTTCAACGAGATAACTGTCAGGAAAGGTATCCGATGCAAGGAAATCAACCTTAATTTTCAATATTTTCCTAGAGCACAGTGCCTCCAAACTGCTTGCAGTTTGTAAAGGCCTCAGATGCAAGGAAATCAGCTCTTATTTTCAAAATTGTCTTGGGTTATCCCCAAATAAATCCTACTCAAGAGTCAAGCGTTGTCAACGAGATCAGGAAAGGTCTCAGATGCAAGGAATTTAATTTAATCGCCTGCTGTTCGGAAAGGTCTGATTGCAAGGAAATCAAATCTTATTTCAAAATTTTCTTGTGATACAATTTCCCAAACGAGGTGTGTGTTCTCAACGAGAATTCTGTTCGGAAAGGCATCAGATGCAAGGAAATCAATCTGGTACTTTCAGAGTCCATGGCTGGACTACAAAGATACACGAGGTTGAGCCATTGATACCTTTCCCAACAAAATAATTGATTATATATGATAATAAAATGAAGTATGGTAGTATTTTATTATAAAAATATAAAAAGTATCAATAAAGTTTCTTCTTGTTATCACGTCTATAATATATGACTAGAGAAGTTATAGTGAAATTTAGAAAACAACTTAATGAGAAGTTAACCAACACAGCTTTATCTCCAGTCTGTATCAATGTTGTTATACATCTGGCTGAAAAATACATAAATTCATTATTTTTGGTTATGTTGTTAGTATGCAGATGCTACATACTTATATTCCATTAATTCATTTATTTTTTCATAATTCCTGCCCAGTTAATGAATAACGTAACGTTCATTCAATGCAAAAAGCACATTTCAATATAAGAAGTCCATTATGTTATAAATTTTGTTTATTTCATAATTGATAAGAATTGCAGTTCATAATATGTTTCTATTTATCTTATCTCTACGATAGCCTATCACTATCGGCCAAGTGTTATATTAACTTAGATAGTACAACTACTGTGACCAAAGTTTCCAATAGATCTACGAGAAATGAAATGGAATTTTAGGAATGAAATGGAATTTTACGTACGACATCCTTCCATTGGGCTAATAAGGACGGGAATAGACGTAAATGTACTAACCAAAAGTTGAACAGAATGCCAAGCCCCATGTTGTGGCACTAACTTGCCCTGGATCTTGATTTTTCACTATTTTAAATATCTGTATTAATTTACTTGACATTGCTAAAGGCGTACATAAACTCTGCAATAAAGAAATACATAAGAATGTTAAAAATGCATACAAGAATGAATCAAAGTTAAGATAGAAATATGTAAACTACTGTCCGAAAGAAACGAAACCACCTGTTTGCAATGTAATCCTTATTCCCGGAAGTGATCACGTGTTCCCGGTATTTTTCATCGACTATGCTGTGTTTCGGATGTGCACTACGCATGTTTTTATAAAGAAACCAAGTACTTACGATCCGAACCGCAAACGAAACTCGAAATCCAAAAAGACATTTTTACGAAACATAGGTACAGCTTATGAACTTTTCACATGAGGAATTATATCAATCATACATGAGTAAGTATATCATAATGAAAATTGATATCAGGTGTCTAGTAGAATAAGCATACCGCTGCATACCATGGCGCCCTTTATACTAGGCAATTCACTTAGTAAAAAACAATTTTGAAAAATAAGTTGGTACCGTTTCTTTTGGACACTAGTTAATATTATTTGAGCATTTAAATACCCAGTTTCATCGTCCATTTCTAGGATAAGGGGATAGAAGAAATACGCAACACTTACAATAGCTGTAGTCAAAACAATATCTGGTACCATACCCGTAGAAAAACTTATAAAAACAAATAAATATCTTACAGTGAAAGTTAAGGAAGGAAACTCATATAATTGCTTCTTTTCATTGGTTTGCATTTTCAAGATCTAAATACATCTTATACGATACATTTTGTCGCAAGTTCGGCATTTTGCAATACGATAAACAGTATCCGGTCCGGGATTTTCGATACAGCAGAAAATAGTAGAAACGATTTGTGTCCGCATCGTGTCAGGAACCGTACTCCGTGTATTTTCTTTTTCGATTTTCTTTTGTACCGATAGTCCCGTACCAGAATGAGAATTGAAAAGATAATTATTTTTTTCAAAAGATTCAAAGGATACGATGCAAAATATACTAATGTACTGATTCCAAATTTATCATCATAACCTAGTATCAGTAGTATAATAATTAAATCTGAAAATAAAACAATTCAAATTTGATCATTTAGCATAAGCTGTTGCCTACACATGTGTACTCAAGATAATTTGATAATGTGTCTTGTTTTTTACCGTTGTTCTCAACTTAGGGGCCGTGGTCCTCCGGGTCTATGGTACATGTGTCAATTATTCCTGTAACCAACATTTCATTTAACTATATTCCTGTGTCTGTGCGTGTGTTCAAGTACCCGATTAGATTGCCGCATTATTATAAAGGTAATCGTTTTAAAGAAATTCTGGAGAAAAAACCCAGAATGATTGGTCATCTGAATTCTTTGAAATTTAATGATCTTTTAAAAACTTCAGCGAGGTCCTAAACCTAAACTATAAATATTTACCTTGTAAAACAAGAAAAGTGTATTCAAAATATGTAGTTAATGGATAACCTCTTGCAAAATGATACGTTAACATAATGGAGTACCTGAAATGAAATGCAATGACTATAAATTGTGATAGTGATTCAGCATCAATAATAATAGCTTTAAAGTTAGTCAAATGCGTATTCACAGTCTACTTGCGATGTTCTCTTTGCTTTAGCAACTTGTCGGCAAAGTGTAGACAGACTTTATGGTCAAATTGTGAACAAACTCTGCGTTGAAAATGTTAAATTTTTCACTTCCCGCACAGGCCAACATATCCATTAATAAAGTCAATTAGTTATATTTATTAATGATAAATTAAGGAATACAACCTCTTAGAATGAACAAAAATCTAAATTGTCAAACATGGTCAATAGGCCTAGGAGTATATATCCATTCAGGGGACTTACCTGGTGGAATAACAATACAACAGTTTACACAAATAATCTGATAAATCCAGAAAACTATGTTTATATACAATAATTGAAAAACGCTTACCGGTACTCAAATTCATTGCTTGATAAAGACGAAAGTATCATCGTCGAAACGTAGCAAGTTATTTATTAAAGTAATTGTTATCCTTAAAATTGTGTTCAATTATAGTTATACCCATAATTACTAAATGCCACTCAAGGAAGTTCAAATTTTAAGCGTTTTTCAGTAATAAGCTGTATTTGTATGGAAAATTACATAGTTTTATGGGGTTATTTGATTCTGTCTGTATACTTTGTACACCGTTGATGAATATATACTCTCATTGACCAAATTTGAGTACTTAATTTGTTTGTTCATTCTAAGAGGTGGTATCGCTTAAGTTCGAATTGCAAGTAGGCCTTGTGACCTAGTGGATGAATGTGGCTATTGAAACGGTAATAAGCAGTCATTTTTTGTTTGATTGGCGGTCTATTAATTATCGATATATATATATACATGTGATGTTATGGGATGTCAGCTATTGCATGACTGTCTATTATAGGACATGCAGTTAAGGCCTACTGAGAGAAGCTAAACTTTGGATTCGTAGTAATAAATCTCGAGTTAAGGCTGGATCGACTACGGTTTTGAATTAAAGTATATATAAACACAAAGTTCGATTGTTTTGGATTGAATTGGATTCGTGAGTTTTGAATTTGGCTATATCGTTGTTACCGAGTGACAAGCCTGCGCTCACCGACCAAACCAACCGTACAAAGAAAGGATACAGGGAGTTGTTACTTACTTGGGACACTTTCTTTTTCTAAATTACTTACCCACATTCTTCTAAAAGGACACTACTTAAACTAAGGCCCTTGCTGCTTCCCCCTTTTATCAAAGATATAATTTGAGGTAGTTTTATGATAATACATACTGTAATTACAAATATACTCAATGAATTACAGATAAATTGCAAAATTGCAGACGATTCTTCAGCCATGTTGATTATTATTGTAAACAAAAGCACTTCCGTTCAAATGTCGAGGTGAATACTTAAAAAAAAATATTAACTTTATTGCAAAATCATAAAGAATAAATAAGAAGTACGTTTTAAGTTATTGAATCACGCATTTGGCAATTATATATTTTTTTTATTTTTTTTATATTATGACTGAAAGTTATTTCGTTTCATAAATTGTTTCTTATCGTCCTAAATTTGTATATACCATTCAGTGCGAGACTGTCAGAAGATTTTGTTGACATTCGATTCAACATGGCAACGAAGGAAAGTAAAGGAAAAAAAGGCAAAGAAAGTGAAAAGAAAAGTGGTAAAAAAAGCGAAGAACCATCTCTAGCTGAAGAAAAAAAGGATGAAACATTATCCCCCTCATCAGAAGAAAATTCTCCAGAGGGCCAAACACCTGTTGTTGAAATCCCAGTCGAGCCTCCAAAAATACCCACTCCAGAACCTGTTTATGAAGAACCTATTTTACCTAAATTAATTATCGAATGGTAATTATTTTAAACTCTTGAATTGGCCGACATTTACCACAAGCACCTTGTCAAATACGTAGACTGTGTATAACTTCGCCTCACAGTCTACTGACAGTGCATGAGCTTTATTGCTTCTTCTAACTTGACCCGCTCAACGGCAGGTTTTATCTGACTATCTACCGTAACTTCTAGCTAATCTGTCTGCAATATGTAGACAAGACAGACTGTATAACATGCTTTATACTTTATGGTCAAATTGTGAACAAACTGCGAGTTAAAATCGGCAAATTTTGTACTTCATGCATAGACCAGCATATCCACACTTAAGTCCATTAAGGTCGGCACCTAATTCTGTTTATTAATTTAATACAAACTTGGTTGCCAATATATATCACTTTTGATTGGCTGTCTTGAACAGCTATATTGACTGTCTATACTGAGACTTGAGAGAAGCTGGACTCTGTGTCATAGTAATAAATCTGAGTCCCGGGCTGGACTACACAAGCACCCAGTGTTTAAGAATCTACAATGGAGGTATAGCAATGAGCCTATGTCTAAAATACATAATAAGAAGACTGATAAACCATGGGCTATACAAATATTAAATGACTAGATATATAATTCACCCATGACCGGATACCCAATTCCCGTTTTGGTATTTGGGTAATCAGCGAGTTTTGACCAATAAGCGTTTGTTTCTGTTGGGCTAGGATTAGGTGATTGGAGGTGAAAGCCAACTCATCTGGTTTAGGGTTAGTTGGATCACCGTCGACGATATGCTCGATTTAGTAATAACATAGAGACGTTCACCAATCACATAATTTGGAAATCGGAAATAGCGTAGCTGGTCACCACTGGTGAAATACTCAATACTAAGTTGTACCCAAGTCTAAAGTCAGAGACACAGGAATTGTTTAGCTAATCTACAGGCTCTTAATGTTCTGTCACTATTTAAAAAATAGAGTCAGTGTATTATGATAGTGTATCAGGCATTTTAGTTGCAGAATTGATTGGAAGCTCAACTTCACTGTGATTGACTGTGATGGGCGGATATGCCTGTTCAAAATTTCAATTTGTAATAAATGTTATCTTTTGTTTTCAGTTTTGAAGGTGAATTAGTAAAAGGACAATATGATGGAGAATGTTCTATGGTTTATAAAGGAGGCCATTCATACAAGGTGACCTTTTAATCTCTCAAAAATTACTTTTAATTGTTTTATCTGCTAGTTTGCATCTGCTTCCACCACTGATAAACATTAAGAAAATAAATAGGTCTAGGGGGAAGAATTAACTATTAAATCTGCATTAAATGATTAAGCATACTTCATATTAAACACACTTTCATGTTGATTTTGTTTGAAATTTCTTTTTTTTATATCAGGGTCAGTTTTCAGAAGGTCTCATGAATGGAAAAGGAAAATATGTTTGGGCTGATGGTGTTATATATGAGGTAATTAAATTTTTCTGCTATTGAAACAACTGGCTTATTTACATTCACAAGAAAACCTAATGTCAGGTGTAACCTGATGTATGGCACTAAAAAGTCAATCATCCATGGTAGTGCTCAATTGGTTATTTCAGAACAGCTTCTGTTTTTTCCAATTTTGTCTGTTTACCCATCTATTTCTTTCTCTGCCATTTTGAATTCTGTCTGCACCTTGTATTTTTCAGAACAGTTCTGAACTCGTTCTAACTTGTTTTGTTGAAGTTTTGAATATTCCATAAATTCTGATTGTGCAGAACTTGCAAATCAAGTGCACCCCTTAACAAATTGCTGGCAATCAATCAATGTTTTCGGTTCACACATTTCAAATGTGAATCAACAACTACTATGGATATTATTGTATTGTATTATACCATAAAGATTTTTTATGATTTTGTTGAAACTTTACTGCTATTTGTATCACTGTTCAATAAACAACAATAAATGTCTATTTCAGGGAGATTTTGTGAATAATGTAATAACTGGAAAAGGAATTTACACCTGGACTGATGGCAGGTAGGGAATGGTTATTTATTTACACGTGTTGGAGACAATTCTTACTCTTTTTGAAACACCTGATTGTAGTTCTCTTTCAAGAGGCCACTACTAAGTACAATATGAGAAAAAAAAACAAAAAAATGTACTAGCAATAAGCAAAATGAAACAGGAAATCCAAACGAACATATTTGTAAAACGTTGATAGAAGCTATTGAACTAATAAGAAAAAGAATATCAAGACATTAAAAAGTATTTTATATTGAAATGTATTTAAAGCATTTTTCATTTTAAGGAAAACCATTTTAAATATTTAAAAAATTATTATCCGTGTACCAATTGTTAAAGGAATACTACCTCTTAGAATAAACAAAAAATTCAAAATTTTCAAACTTCATATTCATCAGTGATGGTGTCATAGAACATTCAACAGATCACTTGTATAGTCTGATAACCTGGAAAACGTGGTATTGCTTGAGTATAGTATAATACATTTGATATTTTTCAGTTGGTATGAAGGTGATGTAGTAGAAGGAAAGAGACACGGTTATGGAACCTATCGATGTCCTAATTACCATGTATCTTATGTTGGAGAATGGATTAATGGTAAACGAAATGGCAAGGTATGTTGGAATTATCAGGGTTCGCATGGAAAACCTGGAAAGTCAGGGAATTTTAAAAAAGCTCTTCCAGACATGGAATATCAGTGATAATCATGATAAATGGGGAAAATTGTCGAAATGACCTGGAAAAATGATATTTCATAATTACCCCTAATTTTAGAAATCATTTTTCGTAATTGAATTAAAAATTTCATGATCAAGTATTTCCAAATTTCCAGTTTGGTCCAGAATTCTTATAAAATTGGTCATGGAAAATGATTAAATACTGTCTAGAAAGTCATGGAAATAACATGGAAAATTTGCTCAGAAGATCTGTATGAACCCTGAATTATTATTTTGAAATGTTTAAATATCTTTTCTCTAATACATGCGCAACACTATTCGGGGTTAGGTCAAAAAGAAAATCTTGATTTCCTTAAAAAGACGTATAAAGTTTCATCATTGCAACTTTATGGAATTGGGCACTTTTTCTTTATATAACTATCTGGAGCCTTATTCTCGAAAACTTAACTTAGATAAAATTCAGATTTTAAGAAATACAGTAATCTAATTGGATAATAGTTCTTAATTTAAAATCAATTTTAGTGATTGTCAAATCAGATGACTGGAACACTAAAATTATTGCAAGTTAAGTTTTCAAGAAAAAAGGCCCCAGTAGCCTACAATATCAATAATTGATGGTGCTTGCAGCAGTTGAAAAAGGTAAAAAATTATCAAGACTAAGAGATTGCTTTGAAATGATTGAAACTGAAAGCCTTTTCTTCTCTTATCAAAAGGTGGATAAACTCGGGAGCTGGCTTTTTAAAGTGTTTAAAATTGTTTGTTTTTAGTTGTTAAACAGAGGATTTATTTTTTCCCAATGTTTTATTTTTCTAGGGTAGAATGGAGTATGATGGGGAAGGTAAATCATTCTATGATGGTGATTGGTTAAATAATATTAAACATGGCTGGGGTTTACGTCAATACCCGTCTGGTAATGTTTATCAAGGAATGTGGTTTAATAATGTACGTCATGGGGAGGGAACTATGAAATGGATGGATAAAGACCAGGTTTATACTGGACAGTGGGAAAATGGAATTCAGGTTAGTTTGAAAATCCTTAAAATGCTTTTGTCATCAATGTAGTTTCAAAATGTGAACATTTATTATCAGAATTTGGTTAAAGGGATTGTAAAGAGGATTTCTAGTCTTTGTCTAAGAGAGACACTTCAAACTTCTATTTGGTGTTATCCCCCCTTACAAAACGGTGGCATTTTTTGATAAAAACAGTTTTTGTTGCTTCGCGCACTTTTTTAAACAATTTTAAACGGTACTTTGGTAATGAATTGTGCTAATTTTTAAGGAAGATGGACCTGTTTTGTTTGATATATAACAAGGAGCACGAAATTATCATTTTGGATTTATAAAGAAAATAGTGAAGCGACGAAAACAAATCAACAAATGTCGCCATCTTGTAAGGGGAGATAACGTGTTATATTATATGTGGTCTGAAGCTTAGTAGCAGCGAGGTGTGTGTCATATCTGTTGAAGTCTTTCTTGAATAACAGGAACCCATGGGACCCAGTGGGAATTTTGATTATACCAGATGGAAGTTATAAGTGTCTCCCATACACATAAAAAGGCTAGAAATCCTCTTTACAATCTTTAAGTTAAATCCTTAAAAGTTCTCAAATTTTATCTAAAGAGGGCTTTGAACAAAATAAGAATAATACAGAAATATCTGAGATCTTCGCAATGCAATATGAAGTTGGCAATTTTTTTGACCCAAAGGAGAAAATTTGAATGGTGCAAATCTATGCTAAAAGTGTTTCCGATGCTCATACAAAATTAAGAAAACTTCTTTACTTTGTTAAATCCTCAATTTCCAACCTTATAGGGCTTTGAATAAAAAAAAGCTTAACACAGAACAATCCAAAATTTCAACAATCCAGTACGGTACCTTAATTTAAATTCTAGACTTGTTTTTATCAAAAAAAATTAAAATGCATCCTTAAGAAAAAATTGACTTTTAACATTTCAGCATGGAATGGGTCAGCATATTTGGTTATTAAGAAGAAATCATTCCTCTCAATATCCTTTAAGAAATATGTATGATGGTGAATTTGTCAATGGATTAAGGCATGGGTTTGGAGCCTTTAGATATGCCAACGGAGCATCATATGATGGATACTGGAAAGATAATATGAAGCATGGAAAAGTAAGGAATTTTGTGTGTGACATGGAAACCATGCTAAGGTTCATGAGAACCATATCAACTTTTTCCCTAGCCAGATTACCTAATTTTCTTTAAGTGACCACTTACTCATGAAAAATTTATCAATCATGTTCCATTTTGATTGATAGGTTTTCCATTTCTTGATCACTAAATTTTCACTTGATATGATCTAACTATAATTAAGGAAAGTTCCATCACAATTTTTAATGTATTGTGCATATTGAATTTTGACCATAATCTGCCACCAAATCACTAAATAATGAATTTTTTTTACAGGGAAAATTTACATTTAAAAATGGCCGTATCTATGAAGGCGTATTTGAGAAAGATCATATTGTAGAATATCCTGATTTTAATGCTGATGGTTCCACTACTCCTGATCTCAGTCAAATCAGAACTAGAACTCCTTTACCTTCAGGTAAATATATTATTGTCTCTAATATTCATGGAAATGTTAGTGCTAGTATCAGACAAGCATTTTTATTAAAGAGATTCTTTCAGGTTTTAATTCTTAAAGTGATACCACCTCTTAGAATGAAAAAAAAATAAGTTAAACTTGGTCAATAAAACTATATATATATTCATCAACAGTGTCCAAAGTATATAAACAGAATCAAATAAAACTAATTAATTTTCCATACAATTACAGTTTATAGTTGAAAAAACGCTTAAATTTGATTGCATATAAACACAGTTTTCTAGATTTATCAGGTTATTTAAGTAATCTGTTATATAGTTATGTCACCAGGTAAGTCCCCTGATGAATATAAACTCCTATTGACCAAATTTGAAAATTTAGATGTTTTGTTCATTCTAAGAGGTTGTATTCCTTTAATGGTTATTCCATGTCTGTGTGTAAAATTTCTTACAAATAAAAGATTAAGGATTTAAAAAAAGAAAGCTAATATTGTATTTGAAGGGGAACAGTTGGCTTCAGGTGTTGATTTGGGTCTTGAATATATGTAAATAATCTTCAAAACTACATTGCATAATCCATTCAAATACCGGTATGCATCAAACTAGAATTTCATTTCAATGTCAATGTGTTTTTATATGTGGCGTACGTAATTATGGATGCACATAGTTTGGAAGACAAAATTTCCAATAGAACAGTGAACCTTTTTACAAATCAACTTAGCTAAACAATTCCCGTTTCTGAGACCAAGGTATTATTCAAAAATTATTGGTTGAATGAATGGAAAATGTGTCCTTTAATTTGTGTTTGGTATTTAACTTAAAAAAAAATGCTTATGAATATATTCTTGTATGTAACTAATTTCAGATAATGCTAGTGTACATAGTAATGAAAGCCGTAATACTATTGGTCCTAGTTTCCAATTAGAAATAGATGAACTGTTGAATAATGAGTTTGTAGAAAGTGACAGAGAGGAAGAGGTTACTCAGGTTAGACAAGCCTTATATATTTTGATGTATATGTGCAACATTCATTATCATATTATTTGTTTTGTTTTTATTGTTGTATGTGTTAATGATCTAGATATGTACCCAGTATGTGTAATGTTCATATTTAAGATGATGGTAATATGCATTAAATGCATGTAATAATGAGATATATAACTATATGTGTTATGTTTATGTTTTAGGATATGTATGTTATAATGTGATATAACCAGTATGTGTTATATTTTAGGTCATGTATGTTACTTAGAAATGTATATAACCAGTATGTGTTATGTTTATATTTAAGGTGATGTATGTAACCAGTATGTGTTATGTATATATTTTAGGTGATGTATGTTATAATGAGATATATAACCAGTATGTGTTATGTTTATATTTTAGGAGATTTATGTTATAATGTGATATATAGCCAGTATGTGTTATGTGTATATTTAAAGGGGACCAGTCTTTATTTTTATTGGTTGATTTGGGTCTTCAATATATTTAAGTATCCTTCAGAAGCACTAGAAATGTACGAAAATTGCATATTTCCTTAAAATATATCTTAAATTAGACATTTCTCCTTCTATTTCTATAGATGACTTTTCTATATATTGCATAGTAACGCTAATGTGTAGTAGGGCATTATAACTTTCAAATGCTAATAATTATGGATGCACATGGATTTGAAGACTCAAATTTCAATGGTAAGTTGTGATAACCAGTACTAAATTGCTGAGCTAAAAAAGTCCCCGTTTCTGAGACTTGGAAAAATCGACCCACGAAAATGAAGCCTGTGCCTCTTTAAGGTGATGGTTATGTATGTAATGAGATATATAACTAGTATGTGTTATGTTTATATTTTAGGTGATATATGTTATTATGATATATATAACAAGTATGTGTTAAGTTTATATTTTAGGTGATATATGTGATTATGAGATATATAACCAGCATGTGTTATGTTTATATTTTAGGTAATATATGTTATTATGAGATATATAACTAGTGATGTATGTTATGAGATATATAACCAGCATGTGTTATGTTTATATTTTAGGTAATATATGTTATTATGAGATATATAACTAGTGATGTATGTAATGAGATATATAACCAGTATGTGTTATGTTTATATTTTATGTGATGTATGTTATAATGAGAATATAACCAGTATGTGTTATGTTTATATTTTAGGTCATGTATGTTATAATGAGAATATAACCAGTATGTGTTATTTTTATATTTTAGGTGATGTATGTTATAATGAGATATATAACCAGTATAAAGAAGATCTATACATTCTACAGTAATTTAGGCCATGATGAGAGTCTAGATAATACTTATATTATGAATAAAATGCAATTCTGGAGGTTTTTAAAAGATTGCCAACTACATCATTACGAGTTAACTTTAATGGATATGGACAGAATTATTGGGAAGAGTAAGTGTAGCTTTAAAATAAAAATAAAATTTATTAAATGTACACTGCTAAGTTAAAAGTACGATTCATCTTTTATGGTTCGCCCTGGTTTTCTAACTTACCTATAGGGGCTGAGAAAACTCATTGAATACAGATGCTTGCTCCCTAATCTGAAGGTTCAGGGTTCAATCTAAGCATGGGTCAAGATAATTCCTTCATATTTTGCAACCTGTTTTCCTCCTGTCAGTGACATTGATGCAGCATCTATTTTTTTTGGATGGGACAATAAACTGACGCCCCATGAGTTACAGTCTGTGCATGTTGAAGATTCTAAGACAATAAATAATAGAAAAAGTCAAGACTGAAGTCGCTGTCTCGGAAAAATTTATATCATTGCACACTGCATCGTATTTGTCCGTCCTCATTGGCCATTTGGCTTTTTCAATCAAGTTTGGATATACAAAAGAGCTGACTTACAAAAAGCTTTGTTTAGATGGTATACAAATTTAAAGCTATGCATGTTTCCATTGACAGTTACAAATGAACAAAAAGTTGTATCATCCTAAACATCAAGAGTTGTTGATAAAATATCAATTGCATTTGATTTGGATCTTTTTTTCAGATTATCATAAAGCAACTTATGAACTTCACAATTCATTTGAGAAGATATTACAGAGACAGTTTATTAATTATTTAATAATATTAGCTTATCATATATATCATGAACAGATGGAGTAAGTATTAACTGAATAATGATTGAGACTTTACCAGGAATAAGAAAGAAAAATCTAAGGCTCATCAGGATCCTTGCCAATCAGGATTAGAACCCCTATTTTAAAACATTTCTTAACAAGAGAGAAGATTTTTGACTAAATGTGTGGTCCTCTGAAAAATAAATTACTGATTTGTACAATGAGACCCCTTTAATCAGTATCCTCTTTTAACTGCTATCAGGGCCACGGCGACTTAGTTTTTTCGCTAACCTAAAGGTCCAGGGTTCAATCCTGGCAAGATGATACTTTCGGATTTTTCAACCCAGCTTCCCCATGTCAATGATTCTGGTCGGAGGGGCTGACATAGAAAAAGCGTCTAGTCGTTCGGATGGGACAATAAACTGTGGCCTTGTGTGCTACAGGCTGTGCATGTTAAAGATCCCTCAACAGTTGGAAATCAATAATAAGAATAGGCTAATGTAGCTGTCCTGGCAAAATTTCCCTCATTGCACACTACATGGTGTTGGCCCGTCTTCATTAGCCCATACAGGTGTAGAAAAGCAGGCCCTAAAACTCATTTCATTATCTGGTATTCCCTCTAAACCGAAACGTCAATAACCTGGTATCCCCTTTAAAGCGGCATATTTGAAAAATTCCAGCCAAATTACTATATTATACATATTATATAATCTGTAGAACCTCAATATAATGTCAACCCTCCAAACCAGAATCCTGCATCAAAATCAGGTACCGAATTGACTGTAGTTGAAGCTTCAGTCTTTGATCTTGGTCCGTTGGTCAATCCTTAAAACTGTATTGGTAATTTATTTTTTAGAGAAGATGGTCCTATATTATCATGGTGTATGTCAAAGTTGATAATAGAAAATGTCTTACAGAATGCCTGTAATGTTCATGGTTAGTGATGTATATAATATATGTTAGAGATATATATGTTGTAAGAATACTAAATGATTTCACCCCCTTAAATCACTAGGTCAAAATATCGCCCTAAAATTTTAGCCATTAAAGTCACTGTTAGTTTGAGAGTCATAACCCATGTTGCATTTAAATTTTTAAGAGATTTGTGTGGTTTAGCATGAAAATGATATGAATTATTCAAATTTAATAATGATGATCATTTGTTGGGCTCTTATATATTTTTATGGGAAAAATTATGAGCAGGGTTGAATTTAAGTGGCCTCTAATTACAGTTTGCATGTCAAAATACCCCTTTTTCTACTTTACGAATTATCGAATTTTAATCAAATTTAACTTCATAGCCAAAACTACTTTTTGAACACATTCCATCTGCAGATATTTCATTCCCATGACCCCCCCCCCCTCCAAATACATTTTCTGATATGCCACTGTCGGTTGTTCCAATTCTGCCGTTCCTACAGGATGTGTCACTTTGAACACTGTTCTAACTTATTTTATTGAATTAACATTTTGATTTGATAACCTTGAATGTGCAGAACTTGCCTATGGAGTTCCCTCCTAACTTATAAGATGATTATAAGATGAGAATCTGTTTATTTATTACAGGTTTTATCTATTTTGAAACTAGAAGAGCTAATAATGCATTAGTACATTTAGATCAAGCTTATGAAGTTTATCAATCATTTTCTTCACCAAGAAAGGTAAGTTGTGTCTATCATGCTATACATGTGTACAGGTCATAAGAAGAAATCTTGAGACGGTCATGAAAAATCTGGAGATTGGGGTAAAAAAACGGAAGACTTTTTTAAAGCGTGTAAATTCATGAAATTGAAATAACTAAATATGTATTTTTGTTTATAAAACTATGTACACCCATTTACACCCAATATGAAACTGATTTCCGAATCTGTGTCACTAGTTAACGGGATTGTAAAGAGGTTTTCTAAACTTTGTATGTGTAGCAGGTACACTGATAGCATCAATTTGCGCCATTCCAATTTCCATTCTAACGTCTGTGATTCTTGCAATTCCACTAAAACTAATGCGCTTTATGACGTCACTACCAGTAATCTACCGGGAGCTACTATTGATATCTATGCAGATCACTGGTAATGACATCATAAAACGCATTAGTTTTAGTGGAATTGCAAGCAGCTACAAAGGGTGCAAAACTCAGCATCCAGACTTTTAACGAAAATACCAAAATATAACACCAATCTTAAAACATCTCCATTTTTATGTTTTTAAAACTCAACTCTTTAAGATCGCTTTCCACTGTTGAAGATAAGTCCAGCGCAATTGAAGCTTTAAGTAGTATTGTTGCGCGTATATAAATTTAGAATTATTATTATCTTCATTCCATGTCATTTTAAGAATAGAACTTGCTCTTCCATGATTAAAAGTGATGGATGGACATTACAATGATGCAAATTCAGTGGAAATGCCTGATAACATCAATTTGATGATACCCATTTGAAGAGATAAGAACGCATTCATTCCAGTTAATAAATATTCCAAATTACAGTTTTAATTTTGTCAGCTTCATTTCTTTACCAAAGAAATCTGAATATCAATTGGTTTTTATACGCCCAAATGAATATGTGGTCGTATATTGTTGTCGCCCCTGTCCGTCGGTCCGTCCGTCGGTCCGTCCGTCCGTCGGTCCGTCTGTCAACATTTCTTGTGAGCACTCTACAGACTACAATTTTCATCTGATTATAATGAAACTTGGTATTATCCCTAAGATTGATAAGATCTCGGTCAAGTTCGAATTTGACGTATTTTTGATGAACAGTTTTTGAGTTATTGCCCTTGGCTTTGTAAAAACGCGTCAAATTTGGTTTGTGAGCGCTCTAGAGACTACATTTTTCATCTGATTTTGATGAAACTTGCTATGCTTCTTTAGATTGATAAGATCTCGGTCAAGTTCGAATTTGACGTATTTTCGATGAACAGTTTTTGAGTTATTGCCCTTGACTTTGTAAAAACGCGTCAAATTTGGTTTGTGAGCGCTCTAGAGACTACATTTTTCATCTGATTTTGATGAAACTTGCGATGCTTCTTTAGATTGATAAGATCTCGGTCAAGATCGAATTTGACGTATTTTCGATGAACGGTTTGTGAGTTATTACCCTTGACTTTATGAAAACGCGTCAAATTTTGTTCGTGAGCACTCTAGAAACTACAGTTTTCATCTAATTTTGATGAGACTTGCTATGCTCTTTAAGATTGATTAGATCGCGGTCAAGTTCGAATTTGACGTATTTTCGATGAACAGTTTTTGAGTTATTGCCCTTGACTTGGTAAAAACGCATCAAATTTGGTTTGTGAGCGCTCTAGAGACTACATTTTTCATCTGATTTTGATGAAACTTGCTATGCTTCTTTAGATTGATAAGATCTCAGTCAAGTTCGAATTTGACCTATTTTAGAGGAAGGGTTTTGAGTTATTGCCCTTGAGTTTGTTAAAACGCGTCAAATTTTGTTCGTGAGCACTCTAGAAACTACAGTTTTCATCTGATTTTGATGAAACTTGCTATGCTTCTTTAGATTGACAAGATCTCGGTCAAGTTCGAATTTGACATTTTTTCGATGAACGATTGTTGAGTTATTGCCCTTGACTTTGTAAAAACGTGCTAAAATTTGTTTGAACAGGATTGAAGCTACAGTTTTCAACCGATTCTGATGAAACCTGATGTGATCATTGGAACTAATAAGATCTCGTTCAAGTTTGAAATAGAAAGCGTTTTTCCGTCAAACGTTTTTTTGAGTTATTGCCCTTGCCTTTGTAAAAATGCGTCAAAATTTGTTCGTGAGCACAAAAAAGTTACTTTTCAACCGATTTTTTTGAAACTTAGTGTAGTCACTGGAATTCAGTGAACATTTTTTTGAGTTTTTACCCATTATTTGTTATGCTTTTGATTGAATAAAATTTGCATTATCGTGTATTCAAATAGTATCATTTCTGACAGCTGCCAGTGGGCGTATGTTACCTTGCCTGGCAAGCCCTGGTTTCATTAGAGGTTATGATAGCAGTAGTAGGTGAACATAAGTAATGTTTATTAAAGGGATATGTTCACTAACTGTTCGACCAAAAAGCAAATTGGTCTCAGAATATAATTTTTTTTAGCTAATCTAATCCGCAATATTGTTCACAACTCCCCCCTAAGAAATTTAAGCCTTCAAACAAATGTGTATCAATAATTATCAGCTTTCGAAAGTCAAAAATACAACTCGCCGTTTAGTAAGACTATACAGAAAATGAAAGATAACTGTTCAGGTAGGGATATAAAAGAAGGAAATATATGATTTTTATGCAGTTCTGGTACTTTTGGAAGCTACTTATAAAAATTGAAGTCCTAAATCGACCGTCGGAAATGCTGAACTTTCCCCTTTAAAAATAAAGATCAACATGAGGATTTATATTATAATAGGTTTGAGGCTTAAAATGAAACAGACATTTTTTGAACATATTTTTTACTTTGATTGTGAGAATTGGATTCATCTCCAATGGTGTTATTTCATGGCAATTTATGAAATTATTTTTGTACATATGTAAATTTTGATCGGTTATGATCCGATGATTTTCTTCAGAGATATCACATAAAACTCTGATATCGTGTTCATAAAACTCTGATACTGGGTATCGCGTTAATTATTTTGCTCGTGCTCACTCTTCAGGCTACAATTCTTCCTGAATTCTTTTGATCTTTTGTGTGTGTCAATACAATATGAAGATGTGCACTGTTGAATTTGGTGATGATTCGATAATTTTCTTGAGACATTTACATCATGCTCACTCTACAGGCCACGTTATTCTTTATGGTTTCTTCTGTATTTTATTGTTTGTGTCAATATCACTATGAAGATGTGCACTATTGATTGTTTTATTGATCCTGTTTATATTTGGAACATTCTTACTGATCATTTTTCTAAAATCAATTATCGTGTTTTTAAGTTCAGATTTAGCTCTTTATCAAGCTGCTGCGTTGGCGTATTTGCTTGAGAGACTTGCTGCAAGCTTTTTTTTATACTTTTACCTATTGAAATGATTAAGACCAAGAGTTATAGTATTTCTTGTCAACTCTGCATGGTTCTACCACCCTTGATTTCAGATTAAATATAAAGATCTGTCAAAATCTGATTGCTGTTTATTTTAATGAATCATTACTGGCTTCACACTGAGACAATTAAAGTGCCATTTCTCCAGGATATGAATTCTGTTTCTATTTCTGTCCTGATTCTCTAATTAAAATTCATATGTGCACTGTTCTATTAGTTCTCCTAATTCAACTTGAGGTGAAACAGTTGTTCATATAGTTTGATGTAATGATATTTTGTAAGAAAGAAACATCAATATTTTACAAGGCTAAGGCCATACCAAAATAATTTTTTGTTCTTCTGGATTTCCTGGGAAAAAAAAGGGTACCAGTGGATGAAATTTTTTTTTTTAATTTAAAAAACTTTAACTTATTTAGTATCCCAAAAAGTTCAAAAAAGGTGTATGGCTGAATTGGATATTTTTTTCTGTAATTGTCAAATAATGGGCGTATATTACCTTGCCTGGCAAGCTATCTTTAAGGTCAGCAGACTTTTACAATCCGATCAAGATTAGAACACACAATCACAGGCACCATTTGTTTGATGTAACTAAGCTTATGAAGTCATGATTGTAAAGAACCAAAGCTGTACTTGAATTTTTCTGTAAAACACTAGGAATTTTGATTTTTAAAGGAATACAACCTCTTAGAATGAACATAAAATCTTAATTTTTAAATTTGGTCAATAGGAGTATTTATTCATCAGGGGACTTACCTGGTGACATTACTATATAACAGATAACCTAAATAATCTGATAAATCCAGAAAACTATGTTTATATACCATAACTGAAAAACATTTACTCAAATTTTAAACGTTTTTTCAATTATAACCTGTAATTGTATGGAAATTTACATAGTTTTATTGGATTCTTTTAGTATACTTTGGACACTGTTGATGAATATATGCTCTTATTGACCAAGTTTGGGAACTTAATCTTTTTGCTCATTCTAAGAGGTTGTATCGCTTTAAAATCTAGTATAAAGATGATTTTGTATTGTTTTGAAGAGATAAAACGCAGTTCGATATTTCAAATAGTTTTGTGACCTCTAATTTTCAATAAAATTTAAACATAGATGAAACTTAACGACTGAATGAAAACCCGGTACCTTCTGTTATGTAACATTTCAGGTTTTTCTTAGTAATTGATAACTTTTGACCTTTGATTTCTAATGACATGGAAAATCCTTTAAGATCATTGATTATTGTTTATTTTTAGCACAAACCAAAAGAACCAGCATTGAAAATGAGGCAGTATTTATTTATGATGAAGGTAAAGTTTGAAATATTTTAATTTAGTTTCTTATTTGGTTGCGTTTTTATTTATGCTATATAATCTCATAGGCTATCATTCACTACATTTTATTATCATAATCTATTACAGATAACATTAGGCTATGTGTCATTTACTACTTTTTATTATCATATTCTATTACAGATAACATTAGGCTATGTGTCATTCACTACATTTTATTTATTCATAATCTATTACAGATAACATTAGGCTATGTGTCATTTACTACTTTTTATTATCATATTCTATTACAGATAACATTAGGCTATGTGTGATTCACTACATTTTATTATCATAATCTAGTACAGATAACATTAGGCTATGTGTCATTCACTACTTTTTATTATAATAACATTAGGCTATGTGTCATTCACTACTTTTTATTATCATAATCTAGTACAGATAACATTAGGCTATGTGTCATTCACTACTTTTTATTATCATTATCTATTACAGATAACATTAGGCTATGTGTCATTCACTACATTTTATTATCATATTCTATTACAGATAACATTAGGCTATGTGTCATTCACTACTTTTTATTATCATAATCTATTACAGATAACATTAGGCTATGTGTCATTCACTACTTTTTATTATCATAATCTATTACAGATAACATTAGGCTATGTGTCATTCACTACTTTTTATTATAATAACATTAGGCTATGTGTCATTCACTACTTTTTATTATCATAATAACATTAGGCTATGTGTCATTCACTACTTTTTATTATCATAATCTAGTGCAGATAACATTAGGCTATGCGTCATTCACTACTTTTTATTATCATAATCTAGTGCAGATAACATTAGGCTATGTGTCATTCACTACTTTTTATTATCATAATCTAGTGCAGATAACATTAGGCTATGTGTCATTCACTACTTTTTATTATCATAATCTATTACAGATAACATTAGGCTATGTGTCATTCACTACTTTTTATTATCATAATCTATTACAGATAACATTAGGCTATGTGTCATTCACTACTTTTTATTATAATAACATTAGGCTATGTGTCATTCACTACTTTTTATTATCATAATAACATTAGGCTATGTGTCATTCACTACTTTTTATTATCATAATCTAGTGCAGATAACATTAGGCTATGTGTCATTCACTACTTTTTATTATCATATTCTTTTACAGATAACATTAGGCTATGTGTCATTCACTACTTTTTATTATCATAATCTAGTGCAGATAACATTAGGCTATGTGTCATTCACTACTTTTTATTATCATAATCTAGTGCAGATAACATTAGGCTATGTGTCATTCACCACTTTTTATTGTCATAATCTAGTGCAAATAACATCTCAAATTGAAAATAATGAGATAAACTTATGTGTGATTTTATCATATTTCCAAAAATGTGGCAGAGAATATTTTAAGTAATTTGGTTTGCGTAATTATGTCACAGATAAGAAAGACTCCATTGAAAAAATTAAGCTTTTAATAATAGAAAGCTATCCTGGGGGTCTCATTCTTTAAAAACTTAGAATGACTTTAGTGTTCCAATAATCTGATTAGTCAATCACTAAAATAGATTTTGAATTCTTAGTTTTATTATCATTCCTTAAAATCTGTATTTATCTTGGTTAAGTGTTTGAGAACAAGACCCCTGTTGATCTAAAATATATCCTAAAGTATAATAGTCATGGAATTTCAGTTATTTATCTATGACAGTTTTAATTGATTTCTAACAGGAATGTGTTATTTAAATGTTAGTGAAAAATTCCAGCTTGTTAGCTACCTAGGGTACTGATGTGTGTTCTGACATTTCAAGATGAAATGCAGCATACTGCTATTACATTCCATTGTAATTATATTATTGCTGATTGAGAACATTCTGTATCTTCTCCCCTATTTCTTATTTTTATCGTAAAGCATAATGGGAAAGTATAAATGTTTCAAGCATAAAATATTGGATAAAAGTGTATCTGTCTCAAAGACTTTTATGTGCCAAAAGAAAAGTATTAGCAGTTCAAATGAATGTTAAAGGGACAGTCTGAATTTTTTTTAGGTCAAAATTTTTTTTTGCTCAAATATTTGAAAACTTTACACCAAAGTCTGTAACTATGTGCCCTTTAATGTATCTGAAAGTATTAACTAAAAAAATCCAACCGGTAATTTTTAAACACTAAAAATATGCTAACATTTTTAAAAAACCTTACGTAAGGTTTTTAAGTGTGTTATGTTTTTTGGACGCTGATAGGAAACTACTGAACGGATTTGAGTAAAGTAAACGCCTAATTGTAGAGAAATATCCCTCCTGTGTATTTAAAAGGTTTCAGATAGAAATATTGAGCCATTTAAAGGGCCAACACCAAAACTAGGTCAAATTGGTTAATTAATAAGTACTTCCTGTTTGTAATTAACCATTTAAAAACAAATTCAGTTTGATCAAGAAGATATAGAGATACAATAAGCATACTTTAAAAATACTCTCAGGTAGCTTCTGCGATTTTTTTGATAATGGAAACTTTTTTCAAAAAAGCAGAATGGCCCTTTAATATAAATATTTAAACAATTGTTCCAATAAACTAAAAAAATTATGAACATTAAATAATACAATGATAAACATGAAATGTTAAGTATGAATTGTTAAATGAAAAGTATGATAATACCATAAAATTGGTATTATGTTGACAAAATATATATTGATTACATTTATTAATTGTAGGATTTAAAGTTGATAAACAGTGATTTAGATCCACAAGCAGTAATAAGTGTACTGTCAAAAGATGATCCTAGTGTTGATGATTCTGAAGGCTGCTATAATCTCGAACTAGAGGTGAGTTGTTAGAACAGGACAGAAACAATATTTAGACCATACTAGAAATCCAAAATCAGTTTGGTACACCAAGTTCATTATTAAATGAGTAGCTAAGATCAAGTTCTCCAGCTGTGCTCAGTTATTCCTGCTGAGTTTATTTTAGAAAATCCACTGTGGCTAATTAGTGGGTGGAAAAAAATCCGTCTGAGACTAATTTACAAATGTTTTATTCTCACTCAGTAGATAAAGCGATACAACCTCTCAGAATGAACAAAAAAATTGAGATCTCAAACTTGGTCAATCAGAGTATATATATTCATCAACGATGTCCAAAGTATACAAACAGAATGCAATAAACCCATAAAATTATGTAAATTTCCATTTATAATTGATATAAGCCTTAAATTCGATTAAGGGTTTTTCAATTATTGTATATAAACATAGTTTTCGGGATTTATCAGATTATTTAGGTAATCTGTTGTATAAATACTCCTATTGACCAAGTTTGAAAATTTAGATTTTTTGTTTTTTCTAAGAGGTATTCCTTTAAGGGTATTGATTGGGCTAGCGTTCGAGAAAAAAAACATGAGATGGAATTTTTGCGAATTACTTATTATTTTTGGGCTCAGATTGTAGATAATTATTATTACTTCATTTGTAAACTATATAGAATGAAAAAAAACGAAAAGAAATTAGGTATTTCGTTGGTTTTTGCTAAAAAAATTAGTAAAAAGTTGCAAAATGTGTCCCGGTTGGTACAAGATTTCTCAGCCATTTTTTATTGGAAAATTACGATCTTGGTCTTGATTGAGACGAACCCCCCCCTTGAAAACAAATAAGCACTGTTAAAGTAGACATTTTGTTTGAATTGTAACTGTTAAAGTTGAGTTTGATTGCTTTGCGAGTCCATATAACCCCCCCTTGGAACTTCCTGGCTACGGGCCTGGACTAGAATTCAAAATGGTAATGAAAATAAAAGGGTCAAATTTGAATGAGACATATTCGTTTCAGTACCGTCCGGTTAAAGCCAAAATTGGAACCTATTCAGACTCCAAGGGATATCCTTGTAGAAGTTTGTGAGTCCTTAAAATATCTTTCTCTCAGGTGTCACCTTTGTTTTCCCTACTGTATATTATCTCTATTTTCCAGATGACTTTCTTAGAGTTTTTTGAAGCATTAGTTGGTTGTGCTGAGATATTTGTAACTGAAGCAGTAGTTAAAGATCCTGCTACACCTAGACCAAGTACAGCTTTAACACAAGACCAAAGCATGTACTCTATACCTGGAGCTCCATCTAGGTTGACCAGTCATGTGAGTTATCTTTTCCTTTTTCCTTATGATTTATTTAAAAAAAAATTGTGCCATCTTAAAAGTTTTAGTGCAGAATATTCAGCCATAGTTGTAGATTCCAGGGGAACATTTGGCATTTTCGTCTGATTTTGAGCTTGAGTATATTATGATTATGAATACATATTTTTTTTGAAAACTCAAATTTCAACAGTGATTTGTGAACACTCTAATTGATTATATTAGCTTAAAGATTTCCTGTTGTCTGATGGAAATTTGATGAACCTGTCCCTTTAAAGCTTCAAAAATTAGAATGAGCTGTATGAATTTGATTATTTAGTAATCAGAGTTAATTTATTTTATAGGCTGGTGTTGAAGATGGTGTTGAATCAGTACAAGCAACACCCAATCTTGATAATTCTAGTGTTATAGGAACACCAACAAGAGATCAATCATCAGCAGCAACCACAAATAGAACAGCTGAAAACTCTCATAAGACACTTGAGGTGAGATATTTATACTACCATCTTTTTCTGAGTGGACTACACCAGTATTTGCCCATTCACTGAAACATCTGGTGACATTTTCTTTTTAGCAATTTGGCAACTGTTATAATCCCTTCCAAAAGTTTGACAAATCTGCACAATTAAGAGATGAAATAACAATTTGATGTCAGTCTAATTAAAATCAGACCCTAATTTCGTTCGTTCGTTTTTTTTAAATCCGGTTTTTTAACCACTACATTAGGGTCTGAGAACCAGGCGCGGCAACAGCCGTTCACGTTGACTTTGACCTTACCTTGATAAACATGACCTGATAAACTAGTCTACAGCACTTAGGAATCCTAGAATGCACCTATTGTTCCCAGCGCGGGAGAGGGCAAAGATCTGATTGGTTTAAACAAAGGTCATTAAGGTTAGGTCAAAGTTAACGTGAACGGCTGTTGCCGCGCCTGGTTCTCAGACCCTAATGTAGTGGTTAAAAAACCGGATTTAAAAAAAAACCGAACGAACGAAATTAGGATCTGATTTTAATTAGACTGAATTTGATGTCAAAGATGACAAAACAGGGACAAAAATCTCACATTATCTGCTCAACTAAGTTAAAGTCTGTCAAAAAAAAAGATAGAAACTTCATGTCATTCAATTTCATTGACAAATACTTTTATATGAGTGACATCTTACTGTCCCATTTGGGAATTGGATGGACATACATTTATATGTAGTGTTCAGTGAGAGAAATTTTGCATTAACTTACTCGATTTTCATCTTCAAGAGATACCTTTCAACCCGACAAGCCGGTATACCGGCCCATCCTTGCGTTATATAAACCCGACAAGCCGGTAAACCGGCCGTTGTCAAGTGACGTCATACAACGTTAACGTATTACATTTTAAGAAATAGTGCTGGGAGTTCAGGGTATATGACGTTTTAGCCAAAGTAACGTCAGGGTTCAAAGGGTTAACGTGCACAGCCTGTAGCACACAGAGCTTCCATGAATGTCCCATTCAAATGTTTCCAGACATGGTGCAGTATTCTATATTAACTCATTTCAAACATTAGAGCACAATGTTAATAGATTTCTTTTTGCTCTGAAAGTGATACTATCAAAAAAAGAAGTTTAAGTATCCATGCTTGAGAAATTAGGACATTTCTTTCAATTTTCATTTTAGAATCAAGCCTCCTCCAACAACCTTATATCAGATACTGGTGTTCCAGACAATTCAAAAGGTACCACGTTAATTTAGATTTATTTACTTATAAATAATGATAATTTATAATAAAATTTTGACTCGACTAAAATTTAAAATAGCTCTGGTCCATAAATAAAGCCTACTTTTAAGAAAAATCCAAGCAACCATCTAGAATTTTTCCCTCAGAGAGTGGTCTTTTGATAAGGAGACCAAGGTAAATGGGACTTAAATAATAGAGGATGCTTTCTTATTTCTTTTAAAAACTTTTTGCCACTTTGCAAATCCTTCTTTCTTAAGCTGTGAACGACATGTTTCAAATGTGTATGTATTCATCTTTTGTAGATATCCAAGCATTAGGAGAACAACAAAAATCAGCATCATTTGTGAGCACTCAAACAACTGGTACAGAAGATAATGCTCAATTACTTCAGAGTACAGTATCTATTGGTGGACGGACAGAAATAGCTATAGATGACACAGATAGAATCAGTAAGTCTTTTTGAAGGTGACATTTAAAAAGATTAGGATTCTTTAGGGAAAATTGATTTGCAACTTGAGATGTATCTTGACACCATTATTGCATTATTTATGATCTGGGGTTCTTGGGCACCCCCTCTAACTACACAACTGACTTCTGTCCAGAACAATTCCAGAATTACTCGAAAGCTTGTTCAGAACAGAACACCTGGAACATGTCAAGAACACCGGATTTGTGCAGACCCTAGGGTCAAACAGAGGACAGATGGACTTTAGGCAGCTCCAAGCCTCCTAAGGATCATCTGAGAGAATTCCCCACAAGAACATTCTTGGCAACCATTTGTTAGAGGGTCCCCTGTGCTATCATCTTGGAGAATAAAACTCAACTGATACTGTTTATTTTAGGTGTTGGTGAGAATGAGGAAGAAGAAGAATTAGATGAAGCTACCAGAAGATTCAATTTCTGGACACATCAGATTCACATATTCTTTGTTAGAAAGTTCTTCCCTGCTGCTGAACGAATGTCTGTTATTAAAACAGCTGTTAGTTGTAAAATGTTGGAGGAGGCCAGACAAAGATCTGTGGCATCTCATCACTAATTCTTTATCAGGACTGCTTTCCAATATTTTACTAAAACTACACTGAGCTCAATTTTTACATTAAATAAAGGCCCAATCTCAACCTTTATGGTTAAACTGTAACTTCCTCTAAGCAGTGGTTCCAAATCTTTTTCGTACAGTGGCCCAAAATTCACGAAACTCCCAGAGCCATGGCCCCCTGTTAAATTCCAAATACGGTCCAAGGGGTGGTTTTGTTACGTCCAAATTGATTAACTATTTAAATTTGTAATATAACCAGGGTTGATTTTATTTAACTGTATTTGTGATATTTTCTTATTTATTTATATCTTGACAATAAAAATTCAACATCAATATTTATATTCTTTCTTTGCATTTTAGTTGATACTGACCCAATCTTGCTTTCTTTATGTTGATGTATATTGTCGGCCAACAGGTTATGGTCTTTGATCTGCTCACATTTTCTTGCAAACTATCTAGGAGCTATATTTACATACCGGGTATCAAACGGTCTCCGTGAAAGTTACGCTAGCGCTCTGCAACATATCACGGTAATGACTACATCAATGTTATCACGTAATCTCGTGATTCTGGTAGTTCAAACATCAGAGGCTGGTCATTCGAGGCTACAAATATTTGTAAACAAAGAACATTAAAACAAACAGATATGTATTTAAAATGATGATAAAATGCGTAAGTGGTGAACAGATAGTCACTACGTAGCATTAAATGCACGAGCAGGTGTCAGAAAATTCCTCCACAGATTCTATTGCTATGAACTATATCTATGTCGCGACGTTACAATCAAGTGGTAAAGCGTCAAAGTAAAGAGTCTCGCGTATGAAAACACAACGAAAAACACCATTCATTACCGAGACAGATTATGGTTTACGGAAACTGCCGAGGATTGCCGATTGACCGGGTATAACCACATGGAAAGGTGAACGTATATTGTTGGCGAGCAGCGGTGACTCAGTTAGTTAGATGCTTGCTCACTAACCAAGATTCAATCCAGGCATGGGTCGAGATGATACCTTAGGATTTTTCAACTCAGTTTTTCTGACTCTCTTCCAGCCATATCCGTCCAAATAGATATCAGAGGCTGGGAATAGAGTCAGCAAGTTTCGGACTACGAAACAATAAGAACTCATTACAACAACACCGTTTAAAAAACTAATTATATAATACATCATTGATACAACTAATTTTAGTTGAGGTCACAAACAGTTAAAGATTTCAAGATTTGATTTCATCTGAAAGTTTTTTTTAAACAGTCCATCAATCACCAATAAACATCTGCAACAAATAGTTTGCATACATGACCAACTCAAAGGGATCCAAGTGAGGTTTCCATGGATACGTTTGGATTCAATTTGCACCATTTCCATTTCCCATCCGATTTTCAATGGTTAAATACTACAAAATGGTGCTTCCGGTTCCATTGGTTCAAAACTACAAAAAGGTACTTCCGGTTGCTTTCTGACAAACAACAAATGGTTGTCCAGTTCATGTCTATATAGTCAAGAAAGTTTTATAGGTACATTTATATAAAGCCCACTCCGACTGATATGAAATATGGTGTTGTCTTTCGTGTCGTGGAAAGTTTCGTGCGTTTTGTCTGAACCCTGCCTAAACTAGCCTTGCTACCAACCGCTCAAACTACACCCTATTTATTGCTGTTTTTGTTTTGTTTTTGAGACTGTCGTCAAGGTTGTTGAAACAGAATAGATGCATTATTAATAAGCTTTTGAAAATCATATTGCTTAGCTAAACAAGAGAATTGATGAGGAGTTCCATAGCGTTCAATAGTCACGTCTGGCTTTTGACCCTTTGACTTGATTTTCGAATCAACACGAACAGCATCACGTGATCCCATTGACGGATCTTCAGTAAAATAGTTGTAAGGTAAGAAAGATATTGACATCTCATTTCCGGTGGTGGCAGTGCTGGGTACGTCTTCTGTGTGAGGTATATGATGCATGCCAAGAGTAAGCCAAGCAACTAAATCCTGAAAAAGAAATGAGAGACTATTACTGTGAGAATCAACTTCATAGGAATTTTCCCGTCTGCTGCATTCGTACATGCTAATTTCATTAAACTTGTGTGTCATTTTCTACATTGCTGTAGTATTATCTTCCACAACCTCACTATAAAATATAAAGATCAACAATTGATGATCAACAGACTTTTTATTGGCAAGATTATACAAATCGGTTCCTTGATACTGAACAAAAGACTCCCGAAATTTTTTTTTCCTTTTTCCATACGACGAGGCCCACACAGGGATAGTGCCCACACTTTTCCACATTACAGTGAAGACATCTACAGTGTTACTGCTATTTTCATTGCTGTAGAGGAAGCCTGGTAAAGGGATTTTCGGAATTTTTTGAGAATTTGACATCCTGGAACGCGATTTCCTGACATTTCCCTGAATAATTAAGGTTTATTTGCGTAGGGAATACGGGACTAACACAATAAAATTTTGGGGAATATAGCAAAGAAACGCAAATTCCTGACATTTTCAGAAGAAGGTTTATTTTGGTAGGGAATGCGAGACCAATTGAACGTAACATGTAATTGGGTGTATACTAAATAGGAGATTTAGTTTAATTTATATCAGATTTCCGAAAATTGCACTAAATGCTTTATGAATTTTAATCGGTGTTATAATTAATTAGTCAATCAAATCTGTAATAAAAATACACATTCAAGCAACCTCAATGAAATCAAGATCTATCCATGAGCTAGCCAAAAAAAAAAGAGAAAGAGTGGATTCAAATTGCAAAGGGAGTATTCATTTATCTTCCAAATAATCACAAAGGTTTTCATCTTTTAAACCACAGGCTTCCTATTAAATTTGAGAGAAATCAGCAACAATATCGGGTTACTAATAAGTACGAGTTTTTCAGACTAAAATATATCGAATCTATTAGGAAGAGATTTATTTTTTTATAAACAACAGATATTGTGATAAAAATGTGATGCAGCCTCAAGGAATGTGGAAAATCGAATTTAGTGTTTAGAGGTTTAAAGGGAACGGTACAGTTACAAAGAAGTACTAGAAAGTTTTGAATACCTTGTCAATAATTTTCAGAACGTGAAAATTGCTTAAAAGGCTCAATGGATAATGTAGATGATGTGCGAAAGCATATTGGAGAAGAGTATAGGCTACTGATGCCATATGCCAAGAAGAATTTATATACAGTACAGTGAAACTCCTGAATATTGGCCATGCACGGGACCAATTCATTTGGCCGGTTTTCAGGAGTACTAACAATCAAAGAGGTGTGCATTATAACGTCATACTATATTCGATTTTGATGCTGGGCACTATTAACATCTGGTTATATCAATATAATGACGACAATAAAACAAAACAGAATCACACCCAACCATTTTTACTATCTGTTACTAAAAAAAACATATCAACAGTTCTTTCGACAAGAAACATGTTATCAGAAGACAATACCGATACAAGCTTCATTTTCGGAAACATGTTGGACAAACAACTCTGCAACAAATCTGGGCAACGTAGTATTTGTTCCTACATACCATCTATTTCTGGCTTTCGACAACATGCATGCATATGGCATTTCAACAACGTGATATCAAAAATTGTGTAAGTGTGTACAGTACTTTAATGACATATAGTGCGTTATTTGTATTTGGTAATCTTAAAGATTTTCGTCTTAGTGGGAGGTTTGGACCTTTGACATTCTGCAAATCTTTAGAAAATGTATCAGAATCATTATCTGAATTGTTATCCCACTGAATATTCATGATGAATGATATCAAATACCACTTACCTCATCTACAATATTCTCATTATCATTTATATAGGACATAAAATCTACTACTGGATCACCACTATCAAACATTGAATACATTGAACTGCTCGTATCTTCACTATCTTTCCGTTTCGTTACACACATTTGATATCTCGACCATGATATAGTCCGTTCAAAACCGTGGTTTTCTGGTAAAATTTGCTTACTAAATCCTTTCCCAAGAATTCGATATCCTCTGGGTTCTGAATATTTGTTTAATTTGTCATTGTTTATAAATAAATGATATTTTGGTGTATCAAAATTGTATTTATATGCTGCCTCTTTTTCAGTAGGTTTTAAAGTGCGTTTAAAAGTCAGTTGAGTATGATATTCGCCGTTGTCATACCATTTTCTCGTTCGATTTTCTACTTCTGTATCCAAAGTAATGTACCGATTTTTGGTTCCAAGTATATCCATGTCGGCTTTAAAACTAAATAAATGATGATGGATGGGGCCAATAGACGAATCCGAAACACGAAAACCGTAGGCTTCTTCTTCGTGATAATACAAACTGGACAAAATAAACCCAGTTGAATGCACTTTAACGTCAATAGCACCGTTTTGATGAAATACAAAATCTATGATGTAGTCATAATTAAACATTACAAACATAGTTCGGAGAATTAAAACATAGTCTACTAATCCCGAATTAAAAAATCCACTTCGAGAACTTCCAGAGTGATGACGGCGTAATGGTAACGCCGTGTTATGTTCAAATACACAAATTGAGTTGGGATACGTTTTAGGTGTAAGATGGTCTTCGTTGTAGATAACAGAATCCACAAAAGTGGCATGTTCCGGACAATCAACACCCGGCATCATACCATGAGCGCTTTTACCAATACCAAAAACACTGTCAGATAACTGAGCATAAAGACCATGTGGGCTTGCTCCAGCATAAATCACAATTATTTCCTGCAAACTCAACTCATACATAATCCGTTCGTTTTGAAACTTTATGTCGTACAATTGAATCCCTGAAGCAAATGACATCCTAAAATTAAATTCCCATTTTAGGTAATCTACATGTTCATTTCTAACTCTATAGCGATGCCCTTGAGGTTCATATTGTTTTGGACCTGCTGTGGGTACTTCTGGAAATCTTTGACCACGTATATTCAACGAGCCCGGAGCTGATGTTTCTCCTGGCGCGGCCTTGGGTGGTCTGATCAATGCTTTGGGGATTTCGTTATTTTCGTATTTCCGGACTAATTCTTCTACCGATGAAAACATTTTATTTGCATACCAAAGTTTTTCAATTTTCCATTCTGATGCATTGATTCCGTCCATATTTATAAGAATTTGAAAACCAACTGGATGGAGTGTAGCAAATTCTAGTTGATATAAAGATGTAATCCACAACTTCCTCTCCTTGGAAAACGCTGAAGAGACAGCTGATGCTGTAAACGTAAGACAGTTATTCTTGCAGATAAAGGAAGCCCCGTAACTTCGCTTCAACATATTTTCCACCTTGGAAGCAACTTCTTTTCGGAGTAAATTGACCGCTACGACCATTTCCGTGTTGCTGAATTGTCGAACTCTGTATGGTATTTCTTTGTTTCTTCGTGGGTTATGGTAGTACCTTGTTGGTCGAGGTATGGGAGAGATGATAAATTCTTCAACAACCGGTGGGTCATTCTGTGGTAGAAACATAAAGGCCTTAGCCTCCCGAACTGGGGGTATCTCACGACCGTTACCATCGAGAAATTTCAATGCTTGGGATTTGTTGGGAACATGTAGTTCAAGTCCTATAATATAATTCGTAGTCAAGTTAGCTTTATCTGGTTTCACCAACTTTAACTCGGGTTGAGAATATAAGTAATCCAATACTTCGTTAATTTCCGATGCATTCAAATCTTCGAATATATTTTGGTAAGTGGCGTCCTTAAAAAGCTTGGGATTGGGTTCTTCATCGCCACAAATTGTGGGAGCTGTTTCATCTTTATGCGTGGCTAGCCAGATAACGAATGCAATCAGTCCAACGTTTGCAACAACCGACAAAGCCAGAATTAGCGTGATCACAGACAATTTCTTCATTATAGCCACATTGATGATGTATTATCTGAAAAAGATGAAATAAATAAGACTAATACACAAGTAACAAACGTAATATGGCCTAGTCGTCATTTGTTCAGTGCTATATTTCACAGATATTCCCAATCCCTTAGGAAATATTTCATTTAATCAACCAGATTATTTGATCTAAGAAAAAAATAGCAGTGAAATAAATCTGCCCCTGAAGTCCTCATTTAAAGAAATAATAATTGTGTGTCAAATGATGATAAAATAACAGTTTTATTTTTTACTTTTCATAGGCAGACGAAAATTGTTTTTTTTTTCCAATCATTCTACGCTTAGTTTGCTTATTGTCGTCGAAGGCTTCTTAGTTTTCAACAGGGCAGAGAGCTCTGGTTATCTTTTAGATTAAAGGGATTGTAAAGAGGTTTTCTAAACTTTGTATGTGTATCGGGGTTTAGAAAACCTCTTTACAAACCCTTTAAAGAAAAGGTATAAGTTATACACTAGCTGCAGCGTTGGAATTCCCTCAACGCTCCTAATATATTTTGAATGATAATATTTTTACTCATACAAAATCAAACACGTTATTCAGTAACAGCCTACCAAATCAGTACCGTCTATAGTTCCTAAATGTCAATCACTGCTTGATTCCTAATATAGCCACAAATCAAAGGAATAAAAGCAAAAAAGATAATATCCATCTTTATTGATTGCCTATAGACGTGAACACTATGTTAGATGTTCCTTGCTATTTAACACAGTAGAAAAAGAAAACAAATGGCTAATAAAGTTGGAATAATTGATCTGAAGGTTGCGAGTTGATTGAGAGATGAGAGGAACACAGATGTTTTATCATCAGTGTATTGGTTTATGCTCTTGAAAACAAGAAATTCATACTTAGATTGATAGAACAAATGCTTTTATGTTTATGTTCTTTTCTCTGTGGCTATTTCTCCAAAGGGTCAATTTCAGTTTACTATAGTATATAAAAATCCTGTTCTTTGACTCTGGTTTCGAGGGGGTGTGATCACTTTTAGGAAAAAATTACGTTACCAGATCTTACGAATAATGGGAATTAATTACATACTTTGATGTTTTTATTTTCTACACAATTTTAAGTTTGCAGATGGTTTTAATTTTCAATGAAATCCGGAGTTCTTGAATTTCAAAAGTGGTGCTTTCGTTTGTTTACTCTAGCTAATTCAACACCTTAGCAGATGTGTGTGGTCTTAGAAATTCAATATCCTCTTTTACTTTTTAATCTCTCGACAATTGGTGTGGCTGCCTTGCTTTCATCGTCCAGTCGTTTTGTTCTTATGGGTTTTTTTTGTCTGATGGTGTTTTTTTTATCTGAGCGCATTTTTTTGGTCTGGTGGGGCTATTTTATCTGGTAGCGGGTTCAGCTTTAGTCTAAATATTTTACAGACTCTTGTACATGAGGGGAGAAGGGGGTGGGGGCATTTCAGTTCATCAACTGGTTATGGCATGGATGTCGCGAGATAGATCATTTGAATGTTTGTCTATAACAGGAATGTTAAGAGACGCATCTCTTGTTAGCGACAGACGTCTCTTGAGAGCTCAAAAGCACCCGCGTCTCTGGACTATAAAAATAGAACAACTGTATACTATAGCTTTTCGAAAAATAAATTTCCCGACAGTATCCTCAAAATTAGTGTTGAAAAGCAAAGGCATTTTTCTTATTCTTTATCTAACGTTCAGCGAATAAAACACTTAAATTTTCCATAGTAAAAAAAAATGTATAACAAATTAAACAATCATTCTTACCTTTTAACAGTTCCAACAAATACTTGGCAATTAAAAACAGAAATCCCATCTAAATGACTTATACAATACATTTTACACTTAAACTAAAGACATACACGCTGGCATGTGGCACTGTTTAATCATCAAGAATTGGTTGAAGATTACAACATTTAAAGTAGAGACAGAACAATCAGACGATAGAACGAGTGTTTCACGTTTCACTACCTTGATGTTCATTCCATTCTATCTTATAACAAATCTCACTACTTGATGATCGCGACTGAAAATCTTGTCAGAATGATAATCCAGCCAAACGGAAGAAATTGCCAAGTGGGTATTAGAGAATGACAGGGCGACAGACGTGAGTAATTCCTGATAATTAGAGTAAGATGGTCAGAGGAATATCTCTGATAAATTGGCATTATAGAACCAAGAGATTGCTTCTTAATTGGGCTTGTTAATAAGTACCTTTGTAGATACCACACTGCACGGTTTCTATATATGGTACTTCACTTCACTGATTAAGTATTGTCGGGTTATATGAAGTGCTTCAAATACTCAATTAAAAATCTTTCCACCACACTTTTCAAATGCAAGTAGTTTTGATCACCAATCGAAGTCAATAAAACCCTTTGAAATGAGATGAGATCTATAAGCGACAACACACTGCAATTAATCCGAAATTATCTGATGATTGAAATGAAATTGAGTTAACATCCAATTTTTGTTGCACCTGATTTGTTTTATGAATTAAACGCCATGAAGTATGCATTAAGGGAATTTAACTCTTGAAGTTCAGCTCTCAGGAACATTTCTACAGTTAATGGGAACTTAATCTGCATCAATTTATCATTAGGCCTATTGCAGCTGTAAAATGGGTACAGATAATCCGGATATGCTGATCATTGCTAAACGATGCTTGACTAAGGACAATATAAGAAATCTCAAACGATCCTTTTGATTACAGTTTCTTTACATAAATTATGTGAAATCTCTTTAAACCACCCCTTTTTAACTCCGAATCTCATGTATTAGATCTTGAACTACAATTTATTTACTATCAGGCCAGAAGATAATTCAGAAATGTTCGGAGTGTTCAGTATGGAATTATATTGGCTACATAATAATATTATAGAACTCATGGTCATCAGACTATTAAAAACAGATTTGCAATATAGATCTACATATAGATATACAGATCGATGATTCAAGGTACGAGGTTGGTCTGAAAAGTTCATAGCTTGACTCGAAAGGAGTTATGCCAAAGTGCATGAAACTTGGCATGCATTAAATTCAACATTTTCTAATACTAACGACATGGTTTATTTTTAAACATAGTCTCCCCTGCGGTCCACACACTTCTTCCAGCGGTGTAGGGGCGCTTGGATCCCGGTGGTATAGAAGCTCTCATCCTGATCACCAAAAAGTCCCCAGCAGCAGGGGAATTATGCTTTTCTGAAAAAGTGATGAGACTGAAAAAATAATATGTTTTAAAGAACAAGGGCAATAACTCATAAAATATTTTTCGATGTTTCTGATTTTCTTTAGAGTTTCTTCCAAGTTCAATACAAACACTCATACCAAGTTTCGTCAAAAACCAGCTCTCTATCGTATCCACAACTTTGATAGTGTTAAGCCGTTAAGGGCTGAAAAATTAACGTGTTTTAAAGAACAAGGGCAATAACTCATAAAATATTTGTCGATGTTTCTGATTTTCAATAGGATTTCTTTCAAGGTCAATACAAACACTCATACCAAGTTTCATCAAAATCCATCAAGAAACCAACTCTCTATCGTGTCCACAACTTTGATAGTTCTATGGGCTGAAAAATTAACGTGTTTTAAAGAACAAGGGCAATAACTCATAAAATATTTTTCGATGTTTCTGATTCTCAATAGGGTTTCTCCCAAGGTCAATACAAACACTCATACAAAGTTTAATCAAAATCCATCAAGAAATCCATAATATGGAAGACCTAACAGTCCATAATTAAGACTTCTTAATCCTTATTCCTTATTTCTTAATATTTACATTTTATTGTCACGCGCTACAGTGAACCCTTGTGAAAATTTTGCATTCATTTACCGATGAACGCAAAATTCTAGAGTGATCTCCCGTGACGTCGCTAAACAAAATCTTCCCTGACAACGTAGATTGTGGCGTATGAATACACACCATCATTATTTTATGAATAGACAAATGATGAATCAAAAATCGGCCTGGGTACTCTAAGAAATCTAAAAATAAGATATTTTGAACTTATTTGATATGAAATAAAGTCTTATTTTAGACAAACAATGAATATAAAAGACGTAAATGTCGACTATTTGAGTGATCTGCCTTGACGATCTCCCTTTTTGACGTCATCCAAGTTTTGACGTCATGTTAATTGACAGGAGTTCTGTGGCCGATTTCGTTTCCCAATTTTCTTACTATTTTAACTACATTATAGCCATTAAAGCTATAATTTTAACACTAAAATATGGTAAAAGATACCCGAACTCTACCGAATGTAAATATAAGGATTGAATGCAGATTTTTTTGCGTTCATTGGGTGATGAACGCCGAATTTTCACATGTTAAACCTAACATGAATGGCTTCGCCATTCATTCGATTTAACACGTGAAAATTCTGCGTTCATCACCCAATGAACGCAAAAAAATCTGCATTCAATCCTTAAATGCTTAATTCCTATTTCTTCATTTGTAGGCCATTTTCAACATTTGTGTAAACAGCTCTCTATCATGTCGCAGGTTTTATCTGACTATATCATGTCCACAACATTTTTTCAAAAGCAAGGGCAATAAATAACCCATGAAATATTTTTCGATTAGTCTGATTTTCAATAGGGTTTATCCTTGGGTGATTACAAACACTCACAGCAAGTTTCATCAAAATCCATCAAGAAACCAGCTCTCTATCGTGTCCACAACAATATACGCCCACATTAATGTGTGGGCGTATAGCACAGAAATCACACATACCCATCAAATGAACCTTAAAATAGTTCAGGTTGTGTGGTTTCCCGATCTAAATAGGCGAAAATGGTGAGAGGTTGGCAGTGAAGTGAAAAGAAAGGATTTCCCCAGTGTGAGAGTCCCGTGTTTTGTATCTACCGGACTAGGACAGTAGGGCTGGGTTTGTTTCAAAGTTAGTTCGGATAGGGTGGTGACTCTTGTTGGAATTCGAGTCTGGGACAATATCTATTTACATGTAATTGAAAGGGAAGTTGGTACTCTGGCCGTTAGTTTCGTTTGGTAAAATATGGAGCAGTGTGGTCGAACGCTAGTTTGGTATGGATAATATTGAGAGAATTTGTGTGGTACTAGAACTAAAACGCAGCGGCGGCGCCATCTACCTTGGATGAGGTAGAAATTAGGTCAGAAATGTTGGGATTAAAATTCAAAATATAGAGAACAAAAGGCGCAGAATATCTAAGGGTTCTCCCCCAGAAAATTTGCTCAAAGATTTGATTAGATACACTCTGATGCTGATTAATACCGGGGCTAACGCTTTAACTCTCTGATTTTGTTTAAGAAAAGAAACATAATTACCATTTTGATAACCAAAACAAAAACACTTGAATTTTTGAAGGTGGCTAGATTTAATCATCAGAATAACAAAGACAGAGAAAAGGGGCTAAATATTATCAAAGGATAAACAATGAAAACAAGTGATTTGATCATTGTATATATATATCATCAGCAATAACAAAGACAGAGAAAGGGAGCTAAAGACAGTGAAAGGTAGTATAATTCAATCATCAGCAATAACAATGAAAGGAAAAGGTGGATAGATTAAATCATCAGAAATAACAATGAAAGGGAAAGATCGATAGATTAAATCATCAGAAATAACAATGAAAGGGAAAGATGGATAGATCAAATCATCAGCAATAACAATGAGAGTGAAAGGTGGATAGATTTAATCATCAGAAATAACAATGAAAGGGAAAGATCGATAGATTAAATCATCAGAAATAACAATGAAAGGGAAAGGAGAATAGATTTAATCATCAGAAATAACAATGAAAGGGAAAGATCGATAGATTAAATCATCAGAAATAACAATGAAAGGGAAAGGAGAATAGATTTAATCATAAGAAATAACAATGAAAGGCAAAGGTGGATAGAATAGAATAAATCATAAGGATATTAGGTATATTATATCATAAGTAATAACATTAAATGAGATTGGAATGAATAAATTATCAGTTATACAAACAAATGAAGAAATAACAATTAAATAGATATATAAAGGGCCGAAGAAAATTATCAGCAATAACATTAGCAGATATAATGATGTACAAATTTGACTAGAATGAATCATATTATATATCAATTCAACAAGAATAAATAAGTCATAATAACAATATACAATTTGGCTGGAATAAATCCTTGGTGATATAAATGATATACAAACTTTACTAGAATAAATCCTTGGTGATATAAATGATATACAAATTTTACTAGAATAAATCCTTGGTGATATAAATGATATACAAATTTTACTAGAATAAATCATTGGTGATATAAATGATATACAAATTTTACTAGAATAAATCATTGGTGATATAAATGATATACAAATTTTACTAGAATAAATCATTGGTGATATAAATGATATACAAACTTACTAGAATAAATCATCAGATATAGTGATGATTTACAAGTAAAGCATCACTAATAAAAAATGATGTACAAATTTGAGTGGAACAAATCATCAGTATAATGATATAAAAATTTGACTGGAATAAATCATCCGATATAAAGATATAAAAATTTGACTAGAATAAAGCATCAGCAATAATGATATAAAAAATTTGACTAGATTAAATCATCAGCGATAATGATAAGATACAAATTTGACTAGAATAAATCATCAGTAAAAATGATGATATACAAATTTGACTAGAATATATCATCAGTGAAATTGAAAAATTGAATTTCCGTTTCACTTTTCAACTTCATAGTTGATATTTTGACAGCATTGGTAAACAATAAAACGCAGTATCGTTAAAAATCTTTTTAGATTAAATGGAGAACCAAAATATATTTGAATAAAGGGGAATTACATGATCTAGTTTAACTAGATTAGGCCTTGTTTGGTAACCTAAAGTCACACTAAATATATGCTAAAATGCAAGAAACAAATTCTTTCAAACCTTCATTTGATAAAGTATCGGAACAATCCTTTAAAGATTGTTTCATGGATCAAGTAGGTGATTTATACTGTATACAACGTTTCAACAATTTACATGAACATCATCAAGTCTGTCTTTGAGAGAAGATTGTGAATTGATACTACTAGCTGAGGATATCAAGGCCTGGTAATTGGGTGCTATACGACTACGTAGATCTTGATTAATAGCACTATGAGCATCAAACTGAGAACCCGATGCAGAATAGTAAGATGAACAATTGGAATCTGTCAAACATCTTGTAGACTTTTTATTCAATATGTTATCCTACAAAAGAGTTTCAAGCAATATTGGTGTATAATTGTATATGAAGATAGTTATGGGCATACTGAATAAGTCAGTTACTTGCCAGGCAAGGTAAAACATACGCCCGCTGGCAGCTTTGATAAATTTTCTTAAATTAACCAACTGCATGTATTACATGTATTAACTATATCAAGGGAAATAACTCAAATTTAAATTAGTATAATAGTATAAGCGGATAATAAAACCAAATCTAGATTACAAGAAATCTGAAACTGGTTTGGTATATCTGATTGGTGAAAAAGTGAATCCTAAACCAGATTGTTTTTCCAAACAATTATGTATTTGACTAAAGTTTCTGCTCAATGACGCCATATTGAATCCACCGAATCTGCTCTAGGAGGCAGATTCACAGATTCTAAATCGTGATTTGGATTCCGAGCAAACGATTGTAAACAAGTGACAAGGATACAGAATCCAGTATCAGATAGGGTGTTAACGAGTAGGACTTGAACTATAACAGAAATACATATCATACCTGTTTCCAATCAATTATGTTGAGAAGTATTGTAAATATCAAACATAATATTATAATAGACGTCAAAAACATTAAAACATCAATCCAATCTTGTGATTTATCTTCATCACTATATGAAAATTAACATAAGATCAAATGATACATGAACTCTTTGATAGATAAGTCCAATCCAAATTTAAAGGGGAATGTTCAGCATTTTCATGGCCTTGAATTTATGTAGATAGCCTTCAGATTTACTGTAACTGCCCAAAATCTCACAATCCCTTCAATTATATCTGTACCTTAACAGTTATCTTTAATTTTCTGTATATTATGTGTTTTCTATATAAGTCATAGTCTTACTTAACGACAAGTCATATTTTTTACTTGCATATGTTGATATTTATTGATACACAGGGATTTGAAGGCTTAAATTTTGAGGGAGAGTTTGGAACATAATTATGGATTAGATTAGCTATCACGACACCCATCACAGTAATTACAGTTGATCAAATAAAATAAAGTCATTTAAATTGGAAAATATCATCATACGATTAAAATCACTAGTTATGTTATGTTAAATGACCAATTGGCAGAAGAACTTTGAAACTATTATAAAGAGGCTTCAATTTTTTTTCATGCAACTGTAAACATAATCATATGACTGTTATTATAAAACGATCTATTGGTTTTGGTAAAAATATAATTTGAAAATGTGTAAAAACGTTACTGTGAAATTGATAGGACTTTGCCATATTGACTGGGAAATTATCGCTGGTGATAACTCCCTTTTTATGCACTAAATTACACACATCATAAAGGTTATATTTTCGCCTTGAAAACACAAATTGAATAGACGTCAATAGTCTTATCCCTGCACTCGACGACGCCATATTGCTTACACTTTCAATAAAGTGACCCGGATCTAACTTTCAACTTGCATTCTAAACTAGTACTTTTCCATTCTGATGTTAAAAATATAATATTATACTTACGGACCATGAATATCGAGTAATTTACCCATTATCATATTAGCTATACCAATACCAATAAATTGAAACGATGTTAGTATTCCCATGGCTATACCTAATGCTTTAGGTTTGACTAGTAGAGGTACTGATGGCCACATTGTGATCTAAATATATGGATAGGAAATGAAATTGCACACCTCTCCAAATTATGTTCATTCATTTTTCTAGTTGATTGAATAGATGTCTTTTTACAGTATATACTGTAGCACACTGGGCCTTATCTTTTTCTCTGTAAAGTTGCCTCAGTCAAATGCATTGCAGACCTGTGAAAACTGGTTGAAGGACCAAAATATTACCAGAACAGTGATTTTCAATTTCCAACTGTCGCCTTCATGAGAATAAATCTTATGATTTTCTATTCTGTGTTCTAAAATAGATGCTTTTTTGGTGCTATTCTTGAGCTATTTTTCATTTTAAGGGCTTAACTCAGATCCTACACCTTCATGGAATTAATGACCTGTCGTACGATCTGAGACACTAGGCAATATTCCAATGTCAGCCCCTCCACCCTGCATCACTAAAAGAGGGAAATCGGGTTGAAAAATGTTGACTCTGCTGAGATTGAACCCTAGACCTTTTGGTTAGTAAGCAAGCGACTAACTCACTGAGCTACTTTGGCTCCAAGACTGCATAAGATTCCCTCCGTAAATTTGGCAATAAAATAGAACAGTAACACTTACAGCAGCTAGTATATAGTTAAAACCTATTAATGGAGATACTATATAAGCTGGTATGTTGGTAAATGCTGTCAATGGTAATATTGGTAAGGTTATAGCTGCACTTAATATCATAAAATATCCACGGAACCCTATATTATCCTGTCAATAATTATGATACAAGCATATTTTGAGATTTGTAAAGTCATTTAACATTTAGTTTTGTCAGAATTGCTGGAACCACAGATATATTTAAAAAAAATTATTTGTATATGCACCATCATACCAATTTTCAATCAGATGTCTGTGGTTCTAGAAATTGCAATAAAGCTAAGCCTTTTATTACAGTATCATAACATTACTTGCCATAAAGATATCTTAAAAAGCTACCGTATATAATTATATAATGCTAAGAGTGAGATTTGAATAGTATTCTTAATAAAGCACTGGACTACGTCAGTTTTAGTCAAATTGTGGGGAACCATAGATGTCTGTCTGAAAATTTGAAGGGAGCAATTCAATGCTATCAGTGTCTCCAAAACACATAGATATATCTTAACAAACCCTTTAGGATACTAAACAACTCCAATATAATACTTACCACTATAATACCAAGAATAGGAGCTCCTAATAATGCTATATAATAAGGAGCACCAGCTATATAAGATGCTATATGTTGATTATAACCATATTTATCTTGATACAACTTACTGAAATATCACATTCGAAGATATAAGATTACATTATGTATTTAAAATAAGCCCTTTAAAAACACCAGAAAAAGATAGCTATGAGAATCATTTTTTTTTTTAATTTTAAGAGATATACAATTTACAAGCATATTATTGTGGATTGTGGAGCTCAATTCAACTACCCTTAGCAATAGTCAAATATGGAAATGAAATGAATGGAGTTTTACGTCCTGCTTTTCTGCACCTATATGGGCTAATTGAGGACGGGCAAATGCCATGAAGTGTGCAATGAGGGAAATTTTGCCAGGACAGCGGTATTAGCCTGCTCTTATTATCGATTTCCAACTGTCGAGGGATCTTTAACGTGCACAGCCAATAGCACACAGGACCTCGGTTTATTGTCCCCTCCGACCTGCATCACTGACAGGGGGAAACCGGGTTGAAAAATCCGAAGGTATCATCTCAACCCATGCCGGGATTGAACCTTGGACCTTCAGGTTAGTGAGCAAGCGTCTAACTCACTGAGCCACCGCGGCTCCCGTCAAATATGGAGAAGGTGGAATATAGCAATAGCTACCTTAATTTTTTGGTCTTATTCGATAATCAATAATCAAAATTAAAAATTTGTAGTCTCAATAATTGACTATTTCAATCATTTTACCCAGCCCTAATAGCAGTAGACATTGGGTTTCCAGGTCTTCTGATTTTCTATATATATCTATAACTAACCTTGAATCAGCTATATAGGGAATTATAGTTGAATAAGATAACATAGTAACAATTGTTAGTATCCAATAAGTAGCAGAAAAATCACGAATATCCTTACATTCCTAAAAACAAAATCATATACATTATATACAACATGCTTGGGATTTTTTTCGATCTAAATGTACAGCTTTACTTAGAGTGTAAGTAATTTTCTACAGGAAAGGGATATATGGGCACATTCAGAAACATTCAACAAATCTTTTTTGTTTATGAAATTGAAAGATATCCAGCCAGACAAGGTACCATACGGCCAGCCATACGCCCTACTGTAAAATTTGTTTAAGAAAACAAGACATATGAAATTTTGTCAAAACTAATCAAGAACTGTACCAAGTAATATTTGTGGGCGTATGAGAATTCCCAATCAGACAGAATACCTTAAATATTTTACTCAGAATGCAAAATGCATTTGGCTCAACCATCTTCAATGTTTGAGATTAACATTATGACTCTGCCATGATAGGTGGCCATCTTGCTCGGTAAATGGGCAAGAAAAGACATGAAGATTGATTACGATTGGCTGATTTTAATGATCAAGAAGAGAACTCTTTCTTAAGAAAAATTGTGATTGGCTGAACTATCATTTATTCAATATGGCAACCTCCATATATAGTATATACGAGGTTATCGAACACGCTAGTCTAGTTTTGAAGATCAAACCAGTTTGCAAATGTGACAAATTGTAGTTTCTACATCCAAATAGAAATATTATTACATGCCAAGTGATCTAATAAAACCAAAGTTCCATAAAAATGTTTAGCTTACCAGACTTCTTTTGACTTCTTTATCGGCTTTGTTCAGTTTCTTCAAACCATATTGATCCAAGAAAGACGTCAAAAGAACAAATAGGAAACCACTACAACATAAAACACTACCTAAAACAAAGAGACAAGACATCTTTAAAAATTTTATTCTAATTTAAATCTATGTCAAGTTTTGAAACCCGAGGGAAATTGGTGAACAGATTGATCCAGATGAGGCACGTAATCTGTCTCAAATTTGGCATCCACCACTTACACTCGAGCAACATTTGAAGCTCTTTATAAATGACATCAAAACTCTAGAAAATACAAAATATTTCAAAATGCAGGAGATAGAAAATAAGCTTTATAAGTCACAAATCATGGAATTTCCAACTCATTTTTAAAACATTGATCTAAAGTCTTTGTACCATGTTTCATCTAAACCAATGGTTTCAAAATTCACGAAACTTCTAGAGCAATTTAACTAGGATCAAATATTGTGTATGGGTTGTTGTTTAGTGCATTCTCATCATCAGGAGGCCAGATGCATTTGACCACAGGCAACTACAGACCTTACAAGGTTGGGAACCACTGATCTAATAAACTAATTGAAAATTGTTAGGCATTTATGTGAACAGAAGCAGAAATGGACGCCAAAATAAACAGAAAGGTGTATCAACAATAAAAACAAAATCACTTACTAGCCCAAAACAAAACTTCTAAACCATATTTTTTAACAACAACACTTGTAATTAAAAAGTTGCAGACACTGCCAAGTCGTGAAAATGTTAAACAAATACCAAATGCCAGAGATAGTTCTTTGTGACGAAACCAGAAAGCTGTCACACGATCTTGAACAACTGAAATAGAACAGCAATAATAGTATGATTTGATTGATAGAAATTACCATAAGTATTGTATCATCATACCTAATATGGTTTCATGTATTTTTTTTAAAATTAGACATTAATCTACCGGTAATCAGCAACCATCACAAGCACAAAATGCCTTAAAGGGGAACATTCAGAATTTTCCAAGGTTGATTTTGGTCATGAATAAATATAAATAGTCTTCAGAAGTTATAGAAATTCACCAAAATGGCATAATCCTTTAAAATTTATCTCTTACTAAACATTTACTTTCAATTTCTGCATACATGTATGTGTTTTCTATATAATGCATAATCTGACTAAAAAAATGTCGTATTTTGACTTTCAAATGCTGATTTTTCTTCATACACAATGATTTACATATAGAGGGAGAGCCGTGCACAAGCTTATCTAAAGAATTCCTATTTCTGAGACTATGGTATTTAATTATTAGTCGAACGAATAGTGAACGTTCAACTATTCTAGTTCTATCAGGTGATAATGTGAATATATCCTTTATATAACTTACTTCTCATACCACTGTTTCCGCTGCCCAGTAAAAATCTGCCTATCATTAACATTGGGAACATATAGACTGTATTTCTTAGTCCTTCAACTATAGATAGAGCAAATATCAGACTACCAGATAGTGATAACGAACCATATAGAACAGCTCCAACTACAATACAATAAACAGAAAATACGTTATACAATAAACACAAAATATAATACAATAAACAGAAAATACGTTATACAATAAACACAAAATACAATATACAATAAATACAACACAAAAATATCAATGGGAACAATTTGAATGAAATACATACAGGTATGTAGGAAGCTCCCTCCCCCTCAAAACAATTTTGGCATGTTGTTTTTTTTCTGTGTGAGACTTAAAGGGAACAATACTATGGCCTCAATTTATATTATTTTGTCAGGGCCTGTCCCCCAGCCCCTAACCTCTTCAACACTGGATATCACTCCACAATTGGATGAGGTAAATGAGTTTTTCACAATTGCACAAAAGTCCATAATCATTACCTTGGTAAAATTTGACATTTTCCAATCCCCTATATGGAAATTACTTAAAAACAATGAATATATTGATCTGGTAATGTACTGTAATCTAGCCATGTTTTGCATGTGAAAGAGGTTTTCTAGCCTTTTAGTGTATCAGGAATAATTTAAAATCTGCAAATAATATCTGAAAGTCTTTGAATTAGCTGTTATAACACTCTAGTTAACTCTAATTTGAATTACAAGATGTCTAACTGTAAATTAGAATGGTGCAAAAAAATGCTGTCATTGTCCCTTAAACACGTAAAAAAAAAAGTTTCGAAAACCTATTTACAATCACTTTATTCTACTAATGCAATTGGTAATAAAATCAGAATAGTATAAAAGATAATATAACCCATGTACAATGAATTACAATAACCAGGAAAACAGTTAAAATATGCAATTTTATTATTTCAGGGAAAAAAGCAATTAAAAACTACTGTACATTCAAACTATGCAAACTAAAAGGCTAGTTATATACTAAAAAGATACAAAAAGATCTGACAAGTTCAATTGTTCAATAAAAAAAATATTTTGATTTTTAAATATCAACAACTTCCCCCTCCTCCATTTTTGAAAATGTCTATTTGATCCACTACAATAATAACAAAATATTTTTACTGTTAAAATAGTGCTCAATACATTAAATATAGAGCGATATAGAAATATTAAAATAGAACCTGAAACATGTTGTTACTCAGAGTTTCATGCTGTGCGATCTTCAGACAACTGGTTTATTTCAGCCTGCGTCCCTACTGAAGTTAGACAAGTAAAATTTATTTTCGTGTCTGCACTTCAAGACAAGTTCAGAACGTTCCGAACAGATCAGTTGTCTGAAGATCGCTTAGCGTGAAACTCTGAGTAACAACATGTTTCAGGTTCTATTTTAATATTTTTAATATTCCATTTGATCCACTAAAAATATGAAAATAACAATTTTGGACATTATTTTGAATTTCTGATACTTTTGTCTGCAATTGAGAGTATTATTGTTGAGAAAATAGCATTTTGAAAAAACATGGTACATGTACACTATCTTTAAAAGAAAATGGTAGGCTCCAAGAGATGCATATACATAGGGGAACATTCAGTATTTCCAAGGATCGATTTAGGGCTTGATATAGCCTTCATTTGAACTAGAACTGCACAAAAATCGCATAATGTCTTCAACCACCTTTACTAAATGCCATTCAAAGAATATATTCTGAATATATGTTTGCTATAAAAATTTATTTGTTTTTTGTCATTTTCAAATGCTGATAATTATATATACACAGGGATTTGAAGGCTTAAATTTTGAGAAAGAGTTGTAAGCTCTCTTACTGATTAGTTATCAAAAATAATTACAGGCTAAGAGTAAGGTTTGATTAGTGGAACAAATAATGAATGTTTCCCTTTACGATAGGTACAAACAATTTAACACATGCTCAGCTACCCAGGACACAGGCTACCCTTGGTGTGTATTTTACCCCCAAGACCTTTCGCAAAAACAATTTCTAGCAGAAGAGACAAAAGCAGGAAGAAACTGACAACAAATACTACTAAAGGGCAAAAGCAGGAAGAAACTAACAACAGATACCTTTAACACTCTTAACCTAGGCTACAAATATAATACAAAGGCATTTACAATTAATATTCATTTGTTAAAATTTGACAAGGATATGTGCAGCAACTTCCTTAATTTTTCAAATAACAACATAAAGTAAAGTTGAGTTGACAAATTGTAAAGTTATATTTAAATATAAACTATATTACTTACATTTAGTTCCTAGTTTATCTACTATTACTCCAGCTACCAATACATTAATAGAGGCACTGAAATAGTAAGGAATAGCAAAGTCCCCAGTAATTAGAGGGTATGGAATAAATGCTGTCGGTGTCAATTAGATGTTGTGGGTTCGAATCCTCCTCAAGGTAAGAAATACTACCTTTTATAATGAACAAAAAATCTAAATTTTCAAACTTGGTCAATAGGAGTATTTATTCATCAAGGGACTTACCTGGTGGCATAACTATACAACAGATTACCTAAACAATCTGATAAATCCAGAAAACTATGTTTATATACAATAATTGAAAAACAAAAAAGATTTTGGGCGTTTTTTAATAATAACCTGTAATTGTATGGGAAAGTACATACTTGTATGGGCTTATTTGATTCTGTTTGTATACTTTGGACATTGTTGATGAATATGTACTCTTATTGACCAAGTTTGAGAACTTAAATTTTTTGTTCATTCTAAGAGGTTGTATACCTTTGAAGCAATGGACAGATAAATCAACCTATGGACAAGGGAATGGCAATAAAAATCTGTATGGTACAAACAAAACAATTCTGTTAATCAAAATCTCATCCAAGTCATGGCAAAATCGTGACTAATAGTTTAATAGTAAAGAAAGTACCATCAGATGTTTCGAAAAGAGTAAGCATGGTCTACTTTGCGCGCTAACACACCACTACTATATAGTTCAATGTCATGAGATACAATCAGATCAATCTATGCCTGACTTAACAAAACAACCAAAATGCCTGATTTGTTACATTTGTACAGAATTTACCCAATGAAGTTTCCATGTGGGCATATTAAAATATGGCTTTGTAAATAAAATATGAAAACTTACGTCCAAGCATACAAAGCAAATAGTAGATTATAATGTAAGGGACCTAATCCTAGACATCCATTACAACACGTTAGATTATATTCTATAGTAGCATTATCAATATCTAGAAATTTACCATTGTCATCACAATTCACCTGCAGAAATAGATTTTTATCATTAAACACAGGCACAAATCATGAAATATTTTCAGAATTACCTCCCATAAAGTGATGAATTCTTTGCAGTGGTTTCAGGGGGGTGATACGGGTGGCTAGCCACCCCCTTACCAAAATATATATCATTTGATTAAAATGTTGACAAATGTTTAGAAACATTTCGAGATGTATATTTGAACCTCAAACTATGTGAACCTCCTAAAATTTGCCGTTTGGGACACATATTTTTCATTATCCACCCCTTTTATTAAATTCCTAAATCCGCCACTGATTTGGTACACTAATATTTTCTTTTTTCCAATTTTTCTATTCAATTTCTATGCTTTTGAAGAAAACAAAATTAATAGCTATATTTTTATGTCACTTTAACAATTCAATTTGAGCCAAGTGCGATCAAGTGGAGCTTTAAAGATAATGTCTTATGTCATTATTGGGTTGTTTTCTTCTAAATTATAAGACCTGCAATTGTCGATCAGGATATATATTGGAATGGTGGATATTGAATTACTACATGCAAATATTGTTTAATTATCTCAACAGAATCAAGGTAGGTTTATAATAAAATTAACATACCGGCAACTCTTGTAATTCTGTTTGTATAGTACTGGGCATATCAAAGGAGAAGAATGATCCAAATGTTAACATACATCCACAGAATAATATAATGAATCTAAATGTACCTAGAATTAAAAATAATGGTTATAATATTGTCTACAACTATTGTCTAAGACCAAGAATTTGCCTTTTATTTTTCATGAGAATTAAAATATCATCATCAAAATAGTACTCATAGTCTTAGAATGTATTTGCGTTGATAAAAATTTTGTAAGTTAACATTTAAATCAAGCACATTTCTATCCTAGAAATTTCAGCCCTCGAAAAAGTCACTAATAATAATAATAATAATATATTTATTTCGTACAATAAGTACACATTACAAAGAATAGGAAAAAAATAAACATACAGATTATTTACATTAAATAATAAATACTCTATTGAGTGGATAAATAGCTAATAATTTCATTTAAATTATTTTTATCAGTATTATGCATACTGTAGTCTCTGAGGACAATCATATCACTAATAATGGTCGCAGTTTTTATTACATCATCGTCAACAATATCTGCTGTTTGTAATTTATTCAGAATAGTTTGGACACCTAGTTTACTAACGTCAAATTTGTTGATATTGTATTTATATGACATGTCAGATTTAAATTATTACATGCTGAGGTCAAACTACCATTCAGGGCTAACTGCCCACAAATAAATGTAACCTGATTCTTACTTCTTAAAACTGTATGGATAAACTTTACAAAGCGTTTTAATAACTGAATTTCTATAGAATGATCCGAACAGATCAAATTCAACAAATTACTGTGAGCCTGTCGAGGCAAATCCCATAACCGCCGTATGCATTTTCTCCATGCACAAAACAATTTCTCTATGAGAATAATCTAGTAATTGAGACCCATATAAAGGCATGCAATATGTTTTAAATAATCTGTATTTAAGATATGAATATGCAAATTGAAATTCACTTAGAGTTATATTCACTCGTAATAAAAGATTATTGATGCATCTACTGACTTGTGATTCCTTTGTATCATGTTCTAGTAAATTACCCAGGTGAATTTCAGACTTGACAAATTCTATATATTTCTCATTAAATAATACTTTAGGAATATTAATATCATTATTTCTGGTTCTGTCATGATTTAAGAAAACAAGTTTACTCTTATCCGGGTTGAAATTTACATCGTACTCTCTTGCATAATCGTTTACTATCTTTAGTAGTTTTGTAAGAGCTTGACGAGACAGTGTGACAAGTGTTACGTCATCAGCATAAGCAAGAGCTCCGGTATAAACATGACCGACATGGCATCCAATCTTACTATTTCTTAAACGTGTTAATAATTCATCAAAATAAATACTAAATAAAATTGAGGAAAGAACCCCACCTTGTTTCGCACCATTTGATACACTAAAGGGTTGTGATGTACACTGGGCCCAACGTATTTGTACGTTTTGGTTTGTATATAGATTTAACAATAAACGAGCAGTTAAAGGACCTATTCCTCTATTGACAAGCAATCTAAATAACTTTATAAAATTCAAACGGTCGAAAGCACGGCTTGCGTCCAAAAAGCAGACAAACACATCTGATTTTAGGTTGTGATAATACCTAATTACCTCATTTAACACAAATGAACAATGTATGGTAGAATGACGTGGCTTAAAACCATATTGTAAATCCGAGGAGACCATAACATCCTGGTTTCTGTTAAGGATAATCCAGTATAAAATTTTACCAACAATGCTACTTAGAGCTATTCAGTATTCCTCGGTAGTTATCAGAGTTATTCAATGACTTTTTTCTATTTTTTGGAATTGTGGAATTTGGAATTTTGGCTGAAAATTGTCCTTTGTGTAAATATTAAATTTTTATCAAAGCAAAGATATTGTTTGAATAACAATACTATTTTAAAGCTTCTATTTGAATTTCTCAAAAAAAATCATGGGAAAAAATTTAAAAACAAAATGTTTGCTTTTCCCAAACAATACCAAACTTATTTGTATCAATAAATCAATCAAATCTTTACTTTTGGTTCTAGGGCATAACAAAACAATATCATATGAAATCCAAATTTCATCAAACAGGAAAATTAAAGGTTATTATTGAAAAACGCTTATATATTTTGTTAACATTTTTTTTTACCATTCTAAGAGGTAGCATTCCTTTAAACTAAGCAATTCAATACTTACGAAACTCTGAATAAGAAGGCATTCTTCAAAATTTTCTTCTTACAAATCTGTTAATAATTTGTTAAACTTTAAACAAGGCAGCTCTACCTAAAGAATAAGGTAATTGATAAGTTTTGAAATTTTAATATGATTGAAATAGTTGTATGAATTTGAATATTAACATAAAAATCATACTTAAGATTCTTAGATTGTTTTTAGGTTGAAAATGGCAACCATAACCAAAATAATTACTTGGAAAAATCATCTTACAGTTAGGAATTTCCACCCAAAATTTTGGTTGATTTAAAATGTGCAATCTCTGGAAGGCAAGAAAAATTATTTCAAATTGAAAATTTTCAAACCTTATTTTTCCATGGACCCAAAGACACTTTTTAACCTGAGCCTAACTTGCCATGACCAAAATGGCTCCAAGTTGCTTATCAATTACAGATGTCCAGTCTTCATGATATGATGTTGGGGTGTGGGTGTCGGGTGAAAACTTAAAGCAAATTATTTGTTCAAACTGAACCAATTTGTATTTTTGAAGGGGAATTTGGGTCTTGAATCTTAGGTCAGAAGTACTTGAACTGCATTGTCAATTGCATAGTTCATTCTAATATACTTTTCACTTTTCTTTCAATTTTGTTGAATTTGTTTGACTAAAATAACATAAATATGTTTAAACTTTGACAGTGAGCTATGAACATATTGATAAGCATAACTAAAAAATTTCTGTTTTTATGGCTATGGTATGATTGAAATATGAATGGTTCATTACATTCAAGGAGAATGCAGGGCTTAACCAGGGCTGGGTATTGGTTTCCAAATTGTGATCGATTATAGAAGGCAGGTTACCGATCAATGATCAATTTGTTATAATTAAATATTTAAATTGAAAAATCTTCTGATCTTCGTCTTTTGATTTGTTTTTGTACCTAAATATTTGTTATTTATCATTATCTCACGACACGTTCAAGACTAATGAAATTAAAGTAATTTCTAGATTTTTTATGATTATCATGGTTGTGACTTGTCTGATAATCGTGTGCCAGATATTTTTTAAAATAAAGATTATCATCGATTTTTTCAATTATTTGACCCAGCTCTACAGTGACTACGCCCTAGTTCCTGACTTGATCACGAGCATTCTGATCAACAGAGAAATTCTACATATCGGAGATATTACTCTGACCTATTGACCAACCATGTTTTAAATAGTTCACGCGTAGAAATTTTTCTCTCAAAGACCAGAAATGAGACGAAACGACTTCATGTAAACAAACCAAATGTTCCAAGATGGATTCCACACCACTCAAACCAATTTATACAAACATATATGAGGAGAATGTATTTTATTTGATCCATACTAAGTGAATAAGAATAAAAATAATAACCAGACTAATGTTAATGAGGTCGAAACAACTCATAATGGTGCGAAATGTCTTTAATCGTCTTTCCGGTTTCTAGTCTCTTAAAGGGCCATTCTGCATTTTTGAAAAAAGTTTCCATTATCAAAAAAATCTCAAATGCTACCTGAGAGTATTTTTAAAGTATGCTTATTGTATCTCTATATCTTCTTGATCAAACTGAATTTGGTTTTAAAGGGTTAATTACAAACAGGGAGTAATTATTCCTAATTAAGAAATTTGACCTAGTTTTGGTGTTTGCCCTTTAAATTGCTCAATATTTCTAGCTTAAACCTTTAAAATACACAAGAGGGACATTTCTCTACAATTCGGCGTTTATTTTACTCAAATCCGTTCAGTAGTTTCCTATCAGCGTCCAAAAAACATAACACACTTAAAAACCTTACGTAAGGTTTTTAAAAATTTGAGCATGTTTTTAGCGTTTAAAAATTAACGGCTGGATTTTTTTAGTTAAAACCTTCAGATACATTAAAGGGCACATAGTTACAGATTTTGGTATAAAGTTTTCACAAATTTGAGCAAAAAATAATTTTGACCTAAAAAAAATTCAGACTATCCCTTTAACTCAAAAACACCTCCGCTATTAAAAAGAGTTCTGTACTGCAACTTCTTCAGTAAATACACACTGTTAAATTTAGGAATATTTTTAGTATTTAAGAACTTATTGATATCCTATAGACCTTTTAATATTAAATTTAATGCATACTTTATCGTTCAACGAATATCGTTGGCGTCATAGCTGGTGATTAGGTTCGTGTCTTTATCTAGGCGACACATACGGAGCTAGGAAAGATGCGAAGTTTCGTATGGATCACAAGCAGCTCTGGCCCCCTGGCTTATCAAATAATATCAGGTCTTGTGTAAACAGTCAGCCTCCACCGGCCCAGGCTTGTGTAGTCAGATAAAACCTGCCGTTGAGGGGTCAACGTCAGGCTGCCATGCTCTATCGTTTCATTACGGAAATTCAAATCCTTTATTAAGTCCCTGTGTCCTTCAAACTCGGCACATCTCGATACATTTTCATAAAATAATAATTAAAAATGTAAATTAAATGATCTCCTAGCTCAATTAATACCTTTTATTTTGATCGAAAGTTTCCAAGCGAGAATTCTATCAGTGATGGCTGCCATAAAGGCGGAGCTTACAGGTTGTGAGCGAGTTATCTCTGGTTAAACATGTAAACTCCGCCCACATCCGCCAACAGTTAAAAAACAAAAATGGCGGTCCAAGTCGATCTGGGACTGCTTCAAATTTTGTTTCGGCGTAAGACGGCACTTTTGAGAGTTTCTTGTGAAGTTTTTGTATTCCATCGATAAGAAAATTCTTCGAAATTTCCGAAAAACGTAAATTTATAAAGGTAGGCCAATTCGTTAAGACCTGAGAGTCGTTCAAACGCCGGGGACCCTGGTATCCGGACAACCGCTATGGGATTTAATAGGCCGGATCCCCAACTAAGGCTTGTGCAGTCAGTCAGTCAGTCAGTCAGTCAGTCAGTAGGTAGGTATTGACATAGACCGGAACATCCTGTCCCTCAATTAGTGAATTTGAGGGACAGGAGACCAAGCTTGATTATATCTTGAAATCGCGCAACCAATTTGGTTGCGTTGAAATATTCTTCTTCCTGAAAGTTTTTTCTCTAAAAACTGGCAAATTTCTTTTATGTTATGATGTCAGCTTGATAACAACCATTTTTCCGACAAAATATAACAATAATTGTTGTCTCTAGGCCCTAAACTCAGTTAAAATATTCAGACAGAGAGCCATTTAGTAGACCGACAATTTGACTCAAATAGTCTATTTTAACTGAAATTAGAGACAACAATTATTGTTTTATTTTGTCGAAAAAATAGTTGTTATCAAGCTGACATCATAACCCACAAGAAATTTGCCAGTTTTTAGAGAAAAAACTTTCAGGAAGAAGAATATTTCAACGCAACCAATTTGGTTGCGCGATTTCAAGATATAATCAAGCTTGGTCTCCTGTCCCTCAAATTCACTAATTGAGGGACAGGATGTTCCGGTCTAGTATTGACATTATGATCTGTAAGTGAAAATCGAAAAGATGTCAACACACACAACACTTGGATAAGTTATTCGTACAAATGTCAATTTGGCCAAATGAAAAAACAGTGCAAACTGAGACTCAGACAAAATAAATAGCTAAAAAGCTGAACGTAGAACGGGCGTCGATAGGGGCATACCGTCGATAGACTAGGTTAGGTTTAAATGACTAACCCAATACCTTTTTTGTCTGGTTAACACCAACACTTGGCAAATCAGTTAGTGTGTAATGTTGAAACCCACTCTGAATGCCTATCACATCATTTTACGATCTAAATTCTTGCGATTTGTTTCCCCCGCGACGAGCACCTGCTTCCGGTGTCAAGGTCGTTGAATGATTAGGGTCAATGTCAAAGGTTGTGCATCCGGGTAGGCGTGTCAATAGATCATCACACACACCAAAATAGATACTTTCTCCACTGAAGTTAATTTTTTTTTAATTTAGCGAAAGTATTTTTCGACAAATTTCGTTAATTTTGACTTAACTTCATCTATGGAAATGTATTGATTGTCGAGACTAGCAGTAAGTATGAGATTTCTCTCTGGGATGACATGAGAGAGGTTTGTTTATGATGTGACTTTTTATGTGCTCAGTCAGTTATGTGTATGTTATGTCAGTTATGACCTCCCTTCATTTCTATTTTACTACTTGTCATGCATAAGTTGCTTTCTAAATGTAAGTGTATACAGAGATGTGTCTTTCACTGAAACCTTTACAGAAGTTGTTTGTCTCTTATGTTTCTGTGACAAGGTCAAAAAGAGCAAGTTTGTAGCTTAGATAATGGACATAGTAACTTTGACTTTTGACTTAGATACACCCCCTTCTGACTTCGAATTCGATTCTATGACACCCTTCATCTAAAGTACTTTCTATTGAGTTTTTATTGCAACAATTAACTTCCAAAAAAACCAGCCTCTTCTATTGTCAACATGTTGGGAGGGTCTGTCATTACCGGATAGCCTAATACCAGTATGGCAGTATGGCACCATACTAAAGTTTGATAAGATGATTTAGTATTTTTATAACACATTTATTTTATAGTAAAAGCAGAGTTCATTAATTAATTCTTTCATATTTACATTACAAAATATATATCACCGAAATTTAACAAAATTTATTTGATAATGATATATGTGCCTCTCACAATGCTTACACAAGTTTTAGATATTAAGCCCTCATCAGGAAGATGGTTTTGAAATGGTGTTTAAGTAAGTGTATGACTAAAGTTAGAGACCTTTGTCACAATTTAATCTGTTTCAGTTATTCAATCTTTACTAAAACAGCTATTAATGAAAAGGGGTCAATTTTCCTAAATTTGGCTGAAGGTGTATTAATGAAGACTCTAAACTCATATCAGAGTGGACTGAGGCTTGGAAGAAAGTGGTTCAAGTTTGTCATGAAAAGTTTGCATTGTTCTGAGTGGTCCTAATTCTATTTCAATTATAGCCATATTGGTAGAGTTTTAACACTTGCAACGATATTGATTAGATTTTTGAGACTTACAGCCATTCTGGTAGATCTTTGACACTTGCAACTATATAATTGGGTTTTTGACAGCGGTGAAGAAGCAATGTGAGATGGACTTTTGAAATCATAGTGATGGCATCAGAAATGATATCTCCTAAGATTTTCCACTTTTCTCAATTAATTTTTTTTCAAGGGCCAAATGTATTTTATGATAAAAATATAGGGGCAAATAGATCTTTGCTAGTATAGCGAGCAGAGCGTATTATACGGCAAATGCGAGCCGCCATTTGAGAAGGCCTGGCCTAGGACATTTGTACTGAAGTACATACAAACTGATTTTCAATAAAAATGTACTGTGGACTAATAAAAATCTATTATTTCTGCTAAAAGCAGCAGTTTTAAACAGTTGGTGGGAAAAGGGGGATCTAAAAGGAATCTTTAACTATATTTTTAAGTAAGGATACAAATTGACAAAGGATAAAGGACAATTTGATTTGTCCAGTGCACAATCTGTGTTTAAATTCGGTTCTTCATATCATTAGATAACATTCCATGGTGTAGATTGTAATTAGAGCTGATTAGAATAGGTTATCTATTATCTTTTGTTTCTAACATGATATACAACTTGTACTAATATTATCTTAACTATATTATCTGAACTTTGACTTTTACAATTTTGTAAATCATTTTCTTTTGTATAGAAGACCTAGATAATTTTTTTGTAATATATTTTTTATAGGTGTATTACTAACTCAAGACCATTCTTCAACTTGTTTGATATAATATTTTGAGATATAAAACTATGATATACAAAATACCTAAATTAAACTCATGGGTGGTGTCATTGGTACAGTATATGACAAGACATGCACAGTGTTTCATATTAGATGATGGCATTCTTTGACTGGATTAGTCAATTATGCATCGTCATTTTGGAGTGTCCACAAAGTATTATTGCACCCGATTTTGTCATGCTCTAGACAAGATTCTTTATTAACGGAATTGTTTTGCTTGTACGGATTTTTATTATTGGTATATTTGTCAATTTCAATTCAATATCTTATAGAGTTTCTTGATAGAACAGGCCAATATATCATCAAGTCATTAACTTCATTGATATTTAGTTGGTATGTAGGCCTAAATATGACCAAAAAGTAAAAAGTTGCTCATTTCTCCAAATGTTTTCTGAAGTTTATTTCTTTCATGATTGTGTCATCTGCATTATTTCTGCATTTATTGGCAAGTTTGTAATAAAATGAAATTAATTTGAATATGGTTATATGTATTTTGAAAACAATATTGAATGTGATGTATATATTTTCAGAACAATATTGAATATGATATATATGTATTTTCAGAACAATATTGAATATGATATATGTATTTTCAGAACAATATTGAATGTGATATATAGCACACCAGTTGATTTATAAAAGATTTTAAAATGGCTGGCTTGAGTAATAAAGGTATGTTTTATTTAACTTGCATAATTCTTTGATTCAAGGAGCCTGCACACAGAGAGAAAATGCTGCATGTCAATTACTCTTGACTATTAGCACATCGTGTGCGGAGATTTTTGGTGTGCATTTGTCCATATTTCTGGCCACATGTGACAAATGGCACACCGTGTGCGGGATACATGCGCTTCTTTCTCAGACGATATTCTCAATGTGTCTACGTAGATGGCGATAAAAGATGGCAGCGCCCAGTGAAGAAATAACGGAAGCAATCTTGGATGATAAATTTGTTGAATTTTGGCAAAATTGCCCCTGTATCTACGATATCCGATCACCCGAATTCAAAGAAAAAGACAAGCGTGACAACCTGGCCTGGTCCGACCTTTGACACAACCTCTGACATGAATTGACCTCGCTGAGAAAAGGATGCATAGTGTACGCGGAGTAGTCTGGTTAGCAAGTAGCGCGCTCCAAATTTTCCTTGTGTGCTGGAGCCTTTAGTGACTGGCAAATGAAACTAATAGACCATTCCATTGCCATTGCTGTTTCTTTAGTGATGCAGACTGGACCAGTGTGATACAGATTGATCTTGAAAAGTTTAAAACAATTTAAAGGGGAACATTCAGTATTTGCGAGGGTCGACATGGGTCTTGAATACATGTTCATGGCATAATCCATTCAAATATACCTCTGACATTTGTCTTGCAAGTTTTGTAAATGTGCTATATAATATGGAAGCCTGAACAGCCCAATATTAAGACTTCTTAATCCTTAATCTTTAGTTCTTAATGCTTAATTCCTATTCCTTCATTTGTAGGTCATTTTCAACATTTGTTTCACAAAATCAATATTTGTTCACAAAAATCATCATTTGTTCATCAAAATGTTTCTACTTCTATCAAATATTAAATAATTTTTGTTTAAGTCCTTCTACAATATTTATAAACTTAAACACAAGTTCCACTTTACATTTCTCCAATAACAAATCATCAGAAACAAATCTTGCCCAACAAATCTTGCGAAACATTTCATCAAATACATTTCTTGAATATAAAAAGCGCCACCTGTCTTCAAAATAGTGTGCATTGAAATTATGACGACAAGCGGCGCTCATGGTTGTCAGGCGGACCCAAGCTAGCAAACATAGTTATCAGCCACAAACTAAAAGATTGCGGGCACTGGAAAAGCTGACGAAATTGGTCGTTTAAGTATCCCCAACATTGTATTTTTATGTATTTATATGTATTTTTATGTATTTATATGTATTTATATGTAGTTTTATGTCATTTTATGTATTTGGGTTTTTTATGTTTGTATGCTGTCCAATCAGGGCGAACAATACAATAAATATCTATCTATCTATCTATCTATCTATGCAGGCCCGTAGGAAGCAATTTCATATTGGGGGGGGTGGTCAAATTGTGCAAAAACTCATTCTCAAGGATGGAGGTGCCGAATTCAAGGCTGCTCTTGCCTATATAATGCAATTTTGATTTTACTGGACCCAGGATATATCAGTAACGTCTTGTTTTATCTTGAAATAAAAATGTTTTTTTTATTCCTTCAGTCATTAATGTCAAAATTATAAGGGGGGGTGGAGCAGTTCCTACGGGCCTGGTAGGAGGACGTGAAATTTTAAGATTAAAATACACTCATATATGATGATACGCTCATAAGACCAACAATGAAGTCAATACTTGTAAATATATAAACTTTCTTATACTTGGGATTTTCTTTTGGGAAAAAATTTATGTTGTTACAACACATCGTGTCTGAAAATTTAATTTTTCAAGAAAAAATGCGATTAAAACATCATTTTCGGAAGTCTGGAGGGACGGGCTACAATTTTTTTTCGAGAATTCCATGAAACGCGACTGCCTGACATATCCTAGTCAATATTTGATTCAAGATTATTTGCATAAAGTCTGAGGGATCTTGCCTAGAAATTTAAGATTATACAGGTTATCTTTCGCATGTTCAGGATTTTTTATCTTAAACAAAGAGTGCCCTTGACTACTTAAATTTAAATATAGATTTTAATTAGGGAGAGGAGGCAAAAAAAACCCAAAACCCATTTCCCCACTCCACCCTTTTTGGTTTTAGGCCTGACAAGAAAAGAAACGTTTTTTTTTTAACCCCATAAGCGATGCCACTTTTAAACCAAGCTTAATATCAATATAAGCTTAAAATTTTTCCGATTCTACTATGTGCATAATTTGTGCTTTCAAACATTCTTTATTTGTTAACATTTGCATTATGTCGGTAAAAAAAAAACCGGAATTCCATTTTGTTTTCTAATTTACGTTAGCATTATAGTATTTTTCTTGAAAATTTACGTTCAAGGACACCATTCCCTCTGGAGGAAATCCCTGTAAATTTCCATGAAGTGTCCGCCGTTTGTGGCTGATAAATAATGTCTGCTAGCTTGATTCCGGCTGACAACCATCAGCGCCGCTTGTCGTCATAATTTCAATGCATATTCAAGAAATGTATTTGATGAAATGTTTTGCAAGATTTGTTGGGCAAGATTTGTTGGGCAAGATTTGTTTCTGATGATTTGTTATTGGAGAAATGTAAAGTGGAACTTGTGTTTAAGTTTATAAATATTGTAGAAGGACTTAAACAAAAATTATTTAATATTTGATAGAAGTAGAAACTATTTAAAACAAATTATAACTTGACAAGTTAGCTATGATGAACAAAAGATGATTTTTGTGAACAAATATTGATTTTGTGAAACAAATGTTGAAAATGACCTACAAATGAAGGAATAGGAATTAAGCATTAAGAACTAAGGATTAAGGATTAAGAAGTCTTAATATTGGGCTGTTCTGGCTTCCATAATATAAGGCATAGTTTTACTAAAATACGAGTCCAATATTAGACATACAAATTCTGATAATTATGGCAACACATGTATTATTTGAAGGCCTAAAATTCGAGAGAGAGCTGTAAACAATATACCGTAATTGATAAATTCTGCTAAAAAAAATCCCATTTCCGAGACTATAATAATAGTTTTCGAATGACTGATGAACATGTCCCTTTAGATGTTGTACAATTTTTCAAACTACAGAAATATACACATTGAAAGAAAAATTAAGTGAGAATAGCTCATCTGATTCTATGATTATAAAATGTTTGAGAACTAACTGTCTGTATTAAATTTAATCAATAGTTGTTCAATATATTATATAACATGTTTACTTGTTATAGATTACTTGTCAAACACAGACAAACAATTCTTCAACAATTTATAGTAGGCTACTTTATCTTACAAGTATTTCATTTTGTTGTCTATAATATAATATATAATAAATGAATGGCAATCTATTATTTTACTAGGCTTTTAAGGGATATGTTCACTAACTGTTCGACCAAAACATTTTTAGTCTCGGAACCAGGAAGTTTTTAAGCTAATCTAATCCGTAATAATGTTCCAAACTCTCCCTCAAAATATAAGCCTTCAAATCCCTGTGTAGCCATAATAAAGAGCGTTTGAAAGTCAAAAATACTACTCGTCGTTTAGTAAGACTATGACTTATGTACAAAAGCTGAAAGTTAACTGTAAGGGTTTATAATTGAAGGGATTGTGCAATTTTTGGGCAGTTCCAGTATTATCAAAAAGCTATTAACATAAATTCAAGACCTAAATCGATCCTCGAAAATACTGAACATTCTCCTTTAAACTAATAATACAGATCGCAGCATATTGGCAATATTTGAATAAACATTTTTGTTGTTTCCTAAATATTTTAAAATTTGTGGACCATGAACTTAAAGGGACAGTCTGAATTTTTTTGAAGTCAAAAATTTTTTTTGCTCAAATTTGTGAAAACTTTACACCAAAATCTGTAACTATGTGCCCTTTAATATATCTGAAAGTTTTAAATTAAAAAATCCATCCGTTAATTTTTAAACGCTAAAAACATGCGAAAATTTTTAAAGGTTTTTAAGTGTGTTATGTTTTTTGGACGCTGATAGGAAACTACTGAACGGATTTGAGTAAAATAAACGCCTAATTGTAGAGAAATGTCCCTGTTGTGTATCATAAAAGTTTCAGCTAGAAATTTTGAGCCATTTAAAGGGCAAACACCAAAAATGGGTCAAATTGCTTGATTAACAATAAGTACTCCCTGTTTGTAATTAACCCTTTAAAACCAAATTCAGTTTGATCAAGAAGATACAGAGATACAATAAAGATACTTTGAATCACTTTCATGTAACATTTGCAACGTTTTTGTTTATAAACATTTTTTACAAAAAATACGGAATGGCCCTTTAAAGGGAATGTAATGTGTATTTCTAAACTTTGTATGTGTTTTAGGGACACTGATAGCATCAATTTGCGCCATTCCAATTTTCATTTTGACATCTTATGGTTCTTGCAATTCCACTAAAACTAACGCGTTGGGAATGGCGCAAATTGATGTTATATCTGTGGTCTTGAAATATTAATAAGTGTTATATCAGTGACTCTCAACATTTCCCACTTCAGCATTTCTTACAGGATTGATTTCTCCCCACCTCAAACTTATAATCACAACTATGAACATATGAACCAAGTGATGAATATTATGTTCAATCCTGCACAGTAACGAATAAATGAGATTGATGTAGAACAGAACTGTTATAGTTACCCTTATATGGGAACCCTGAGTGTTTTCATGATTTAATGATCAATAATCGGTTTCACTACTACATCTTCTGTTCTTCTGTTCTTCCTTGGGTCATTCCCCCCACCCCCTACTACTTCTTGATTTCTGCCTTGGGAGGAAATTTCTCCTTTTGAAAACCACTGTGTGATGTCACTATTGTAAATGCTCTTAGATTTTTATTAGCTGCTTTTGTATTAGTGATGGATGAGGGATTAATTTTAGTGGTTAAGGTGGTTGAAAGCAACAAGTTACTATTCAACTGAAGGCACTGGCGCAGGGTTGAAGCAGTTCTCACAAAAAATATGTTATTATGTTAAAAAGTAAATTTATTATGCAACTATTTTAGTGGAATGGCCAGAACCACAGATCTTTCACCTAAAATTGGACTGGCGCAAATAATGTCATCACAAAGAGTAAAAGAAATTAATGTTCCATTGATTTGATTCTGGAGTTTGAGAAAAACATACCATTTTGATTTAAATTTCAGATCCTGTTGCGGATGCCAGCAAATTTGAAGGTGAAGGAATGATTTTTCGTGCCAAATTGATTGGTTCTGAAATTGTGCCAGAAGCCAGAGGGGATAAAATGTGCCAAGAAAATATTCAAAAATTAAAAGCCATAGTAAAAGCATCAAAAGAACATAAACAGAAAATTAATGTGAATGTGTCTTTAGAGGGATTAAAAATCTTAGATCAGGCCACTGGAGTAAGTATGAAAAGCAAAAGCAGAATATTGAGTTTTATCTTTTGCCGTTGCCTTTATTAAGGCCTGGGTTTTCAACTGGTTTCCTCAAGTGTCCCCGAATACACATGAAGAAATTACCATGTCCCTGAACAGAAATTGAATTTCTGGCACGTTGGTTGACACACACAACCTTCCAGTTTATGACAATTACATGGAAATTGTGGCCCAGATATAAAGAGTCTCTGTGGGTAGTGGACACTGGATAAAAATTTACCCAGAAAATACATTTTTTTCAGATATATAACTCAATTTGTGTCCTCAGGAAAATGTCCAAATGTCCCTAATCTGGGACATGTCCCCAAGTTGAAAACCCAGGCTTTAAGGTATAGTGTACATCACAAGATAGAAAATTTATCACAGAATACCTTTGCAATTTCTGATGTCATCAAACACTTAATTTGAAATTGCTGCAACCAAAACCCTGTGATTGAGAATTAGAATTATGCTATCAGTCTGCTTTATCAATGCTATTATATGTGAAAAATTTAATAAACCTCCTAACTATTTGATCATGATATGATGTACAATAGATCATCTGCATACTGCATTAACCCTGAAAAAGTCATTTCTGAATTCATTTAGTATGTTCAATTTGGCTGTATAAATGAATATTATGTTTTCATAAAGAAATATAACCTCTTAAAATGAAAATAATATTTAATTTCTCAGACTTACTCAGTCAATAACAGTAGACTTCTTAAGCATTTTTTAATAATTACTCATAAATTTATCAGTTTTCAATTAATGATAATCCACCTAGCACATTGATTACACATTGACTTTTCTTATTTCTGCTTTGAAAAATGAGTTTATCTTGCAAGCTATGTTCTTTAACTTAAGTTTGATGTATATTATATTTTAGAATGTTGAACACACACATGAAGTCCATAGAATATCATTTATATCTCGAGATGTAACAGATTCCAGAGCTTTCGGCTATGTTTATGGACCTGGAGATGGATCTCACAAATTTTTTGCCATTAAAACAGAAAAAGCTGTAAGTATTGTTTAGAATCAAATTATTTGACTTTTGACTATTATCTTGATTATTTCTGAAAATGACTTTTCAAGGATTGCAACTGATCTGACCATTAGAACTAAATTCAAATATTTACATGAAAATTTTGCATTCATTTACCGATGAACGCAAAATTCTAGAGTGATCTATCTCCCTTGACGTCACTAAACATAATCTTCCCTGACAACGTCATAGCTATAATTTTACCACTATAATATGATAAAAGATACCTGAACACTACTGAATGTAAATACATATTTATGTATATGGATTGAATGCAGATTTTTTTTCATGTGTTGTTAGTGTTTTGGTATTATTTGATAACTAGGTGTTTATATTTTAGGCTGAAGCGTTAGTGTTTTGGTATTATTTGATAACTAGGTGTTTATATTTTAGGCTGAAGCGTTAGTGTTTTGGTATTATTTGATAACTAGGTGTTTATATTTTAGGCTGAAGCGTTAGTGTTTTGGTATTATTTGATAACTAGGTGTTTATATTTTAGGCTGAAGCGTTAGTGTTTTGGTATTATTTGATAACTAGGTGTTTGTATTTTAGGCTGAAGCGTTAGTGTTTTGGTATTATTTGATAACTAGGTGTTTATATTTTAGGCTGAAGCGTAAGTGTTTTGGTATTATTTGATAACTAGGTGTTTATATTTTAGGCTGAAGCGTTAGTGTTTTGGTATTATTTGATAACTAGGTGTTTATATTTTAGGCTGAAGCGTTAGTGTTTTGGTATTATTTGATAACTAGGTGTTTATATTTTAGGCTGAAGCGTAAGTGTTTTGGTATTATTTGATAACTAGGTGTTTATATTTTAGGCTGAAGCGTTAGTGTTTTGGTATTATTTGATAACTAGGTGTTTATATTTTAGGCTGAAGCGTTAGTGTTTTGGTATTATTTGATAACTAGGTGTTTATATTTTAGGCTGAAGCGTTAGTGTTTTGGTATTATTTGATAACTAGGTGTTTATATTTTAGGCTGAAGCGTTAGTGTTTTGGTATTATTTGATAACTAGGTGTTTATATTTTAGGCTGAAGCGTTAGTGTTTTGGTATTATTTGATAACTAGGTGTTTATATTTTAGGCTGAAGCGTTAGTGTTTTGGTATTATTTGATAACTAGGTGTTTATATTTTAGGCTGAAGCGTTAGTGTTTTGGTATTATTTGATAACTAGGTGTTTATATTTTAGGCTGAAGCGTTAGTGTTTTGGTATTATTTGATAACTAGATGTTTATATTTTAGGCTGAAGCGTTAGTGTTTTGGTATTATTTGATAACTAGATGTTTATATTTTAGGCTGAAGCGTTAGTGTTATCATTAAGAGATTTATTTCAAGTGGTTTATGATTTAAAGAAGAAGGAAGTTGAAGAAGCTAAGAAACAGAAAGATCCCAATGTATTAGAAATAAAGGGTGTTGAAGTTGGAGAAAGTGATGACTCTGTATATCAGGTAGGATAGAGAATGTTACCTGCTGGAAATATGATCTTTGAAAAAAATCTTGATTTGAAATGTATAATTGTTCTGTTGATTTACTGTGGCATACTTGTTTTTCCAGCCATTTTGTTATGTGGATACTGTCCTATTTTGCCCTTTTGTCTGAAAATTTTGCTATATTTTCACTTACAAAGCCAAAATTTTAGCATTTTCATGCCATGAGCCCCCCTTAAACCCCCATGTCTCGCTATGCCACTGTAAATGATATATACGCTATATTTATTCTAAGTCAGAATTTGGTCAAATGCACAAAAGTGACATTTTCCTATCTAACAAACATATTTTGCATTATAAAAATTTCTGATCTTGATGTATTATAAAACAACTGAGGCATAGATCAATTGCATACTATAACATAAGCTTGTGTAATTACAATATTATTGGACTTCTAACTTTACACAAACCTCATGTTTTGCACTTTTTCATTTCTAACTTTTAAAGGTTCCACAAAATGGTGCTCCTGTTGAAGGAACAGATGCTGAATATGCTGTGAGTTGGGTTTTCATTTATTTTATCAATGATTTATAATAATTTAGTATATATAATATAATAGGCCTATATACTGTATATATATTATGTGTGTAGCAACTTTGTAGTAGAAATGATATAGCCATAGAAATTATAAATTAAAAAATACTTTTACTTTTTTTTTGATTTAATATTTATGTAATTTTTGATTTCTTTATTTTGAAATAATTGTGATTTTAATTTGCTTCAGTAGCTTAGTAGATTTTGTGAACACATTGGGATTTTGCATGGGTATTTGTAATAGAAAGAGGACATTTTGAAGCCTAAGTCGGCCAAATTATTCAATTCTATCCTCCAATTTGATTGGCTAGCAAGAGATGTACCATTAAATGGAATAGAAACTGATCTTTAATTGGAGCATAACAACCATAAATATTCAGAATTACCCTGTGATGATTCTCAATACATGTCACATAAATTTTTGTATGTCAGACAATTTTTTTCTCCAAATCTAACCATTGATTCCATAACTCAATATTATTCTCACTAAATCTGAGTGATCTGAAAAATAGTTTTCTTGGTAAACTTAATTTGTAGGAAAAGTCAACTGTATACAACTAAACACAATCTAGTGAAGTTCCTATGATTATGAAAATAGGGGATTCGAAAATGGACTAGCCTAATATTTGGCTGGGCTCTTCTGTCGTAACACATCTGCCACTAACCCATGTTTCAATAATGATGTAGTTTAGGAAAAGGGTTCCTTTATTGGTAATTCAATAAATGGTTAGATACCCAGGGGCAGATCCAAGATAGTGCTGGCACGATATATCGTTGTATTGATGTATCGCGATACGTCATGCCACGATACGCGTATCGTATGGCGAGGTCGTGTATCGATACTTGACGATACCTCTCATTTCGTAAAAAGTGTAGATTTTTTTTACAATTCACTATTTTTTCTAATCGAGCTTGTTGAAACTATTTTGGAAATATTTATAAGACGTGGATATGGACCACTCCTATCAACTAAATTACCAAATTTCACATTAATAAATCTATACAAAAATAGATATCGTTACTTTGTAGATGAAGTTTAAATTTTTGTGCCTTTATCCCATATCGCGATACGTATTGTATCGTGACATTTGTATCGCGATTCATATCGTATCGTGGCATGGTTGGCAATACCCAGCACTAATCCAAGAGGGGGCTCCCTCGGCTCGAGTCCCCTTATTTTCACCCGCGCCTTGCTGTTGAATTTGAAGCATGTTATATTTCAGAGTCCCCTCTTTCTCTAAATCCTGGATCCGCCCCGATATCTGATAGAAATTTATTTTGAAAAACAAGACGCACATAGGCATATAGCTTCAAAATGTCCTCTTTAACTATTCTCAGCTTTGGGTATGGAGTGCTATACTAGACATTCCTTATTGATAATACTAACTATACTAAGGAATATATACAGGTTCCTAAGAGTAATAAACCCGTAGAGGAAGATTCTGGTGGTAATTTATTGGATTTAGAAGATCAACTAACAAATATAGAACAAGTGGGCATATTTATTTTATTATTTATTTCTTAAAATAACCTGTGTTTCCTTTTGCCATTCAGAGCTACCGTTACTTTTTTCAGTGGATTACATAAGACTTACATCTAGATATAGATATGCGTTTTAACCATAAATTTGGTTTGTTTCAAAGTATCGGCTTTGGTCACTTTTTGTTTGGGAATTATATGATGACATTCCATATTTTGGATCTTTTTAAGAAGTTCTATGCCACCTTCTCAAATGGCAGCCTGCGAGCCAAATACGAAACATGACACACTCAAGAGTAGCCCAAAGACATAAAAATTAATAATGAAAAAAATTATTATTCAATGTCCCCTGGACCTCACTATCACTTTATCTCTATTTGGCCCTTAAATTTTATTCATTCATAAAATGCCATTTGACCATTTTCAAAAATTAATTGTAAGGCCTTTTCTAAGCTATCTGTTATACATCCAGTAAGGATGCAAAGCCAACTTATTGACAGTCACGTTTGAGACACGTTTTCTATTATCTTCAATTGACAATTCATTTTCATGATGTTGGCTAAAATTGGAAACACAGGCTAATTTTTCTCCTTCAGTTCAATCTAAAGGGATACAGTCTTTTAGATATCTAGGGTACTATTCAGAATGATAATTTATGAAATTCTAATTTTACAAACAATGCAAATAGTAAAACAGTGTGTATCTTTTATTCAATCTGAAAAGTTATGTCCCTTTTAAGTGTCCACTTTATATTTTAACTTATATCCTTTGTTGTTGGTTCTGTTTATATTATTTGCTTTTTGTAGCATATGTAATCTATATAGAGTGAAATATTTATTGAATACTTAAATAACTTGCATAATTATATGAGTTGATTTGTTATACGGTTTGGGTTTTTTCTTTGTGTGGAGAATCGTTTTAGTGTGAAGGAATGTTACTAGTGTTATTCATTCATACTATTTATTAATTAGAAGTGGCTGCACTAGCTTTCCCATCCAAGGGTGTACAAAAAGGGAGTGGACTGATTATAAGGGGGGCTGTTAATGCAAACTTCTAAAGACTTGATTTAAATGCATTCAAAATTTCTTTGAAATAAAAAACCTTGCATCAGTCATCTTTACTCATATTCCAGTCTACCCAGCTGGAAATGGATTAGAATATTCTGGAAAAAATCAATCTGAAGAGGTTTGACCAGGATTAGCTGGTAAAAAGGGTCCTAAAGTTGTCATCCTTGTAAAATATAGATGTTTCTTCCTTTTTGCCAATTATTACGACCATAATTAATCATCTTCATTTTTTTTTCCTTTTGTAGGGAATTGAGCAAATGAGTTCATTTGATACTTTATTTAATGACGGACCATCAGATGCACCAACATCTACAGCAGCAACATCATCATCATCTGCTATGGATGATTTAGCTTGGGCAACTGCACCAGCAACAGCAGCACCAGCAGCATCAGCTTCTCAAGCTCTGGCTGGATTTGGTCAAACAACCGCACCATTTGGTATGCCAAGTATAAGTGGTCCAGGGACACCATTTCCTTCCTCTACAACTACATCTAGTCCATTTCAAACTGGATTCCCTGGAACATCTGTTCAACCTGGTTTTGGTGTACCATCTCCTCGATCTGGATCGCCATTTGGTACACCTTTTGCAAGATCATCTTCACCTTTTGCCCAGCCAGGTGGCTTTCAACAGGTAAGACAAGTAGTAATTTAAAAGCTGCAACATTTTGCTTAAAATTTTATTCCAGCTTGACATTTGTAAGGAAAGCTAATTAATCAACAATATGGCAATAAAGCTCATGTGGTAATTTGTTTATTTTGCTTTTCAGTCTCCTGGTCTCCAACCACCTGGACTTCAGCCACCACCTACAGTATCTAGGACAGCACCCAACATACCTGTTGCTTCTGACCCATTTGCTAATGATCCGTTTGCAGCTCCTGCTTCCCAAAATATGCCAGGAGGTATGAATCAGGGTAGTATGTTTGGCCCTGCCGCTGGTAATCCATTTGGAGCATCCACAGGTGCAAGTATGTTTCCACCATCTCCAACACCAGGTGGAAATGATTCAGGATGGCCTAATGCAGCTCCTGACCTATTAGCTCCAATGAAAATTGGTGGAGAACCTGATGCTGCAAAAGAACCTGAGAAGAAGAAAGATTTATTTGGTGACCTTTGTGATATAGGAGGTTTCGGTAAAGAGAAGAAATCACCAAAAGATATGTTCAAAGATATAAACGCTCCTGCCAAAAAGAGTTTGAATGAATTAAAATCTGAAAATTTGAAGGTTGCAGCTAATACTGTTCAACCACCATCACCACAGCCAATATTTGGTTCTGGAGATCCATTTGGAATGTCAGTACCGAATGCTGTTCCAGCTGCATCCAAAGTTGGTGCTCCAGCATCAAATGACCCTTTTGGCAATTTTCCACCAATACCAACAACACAACAGGCAAGTGATGACACAGATCCATTTGGTCCGCTTGATAAAACTATCCAAAGAATACCAGACCTTGCGAGCACATCATCGGATCCTTTCGATACATCAACCTTCCTGCACATATCCACTCCTACTAAATCTACACCATCCTTGTTATCACAATCAGCTCAATCCAAAGCTGACAAAGAAACTATATCACCTGCAAAAATTGTTCCTCCAGCTTCAATTTATCAAAGACCTCGTCCAAAAGCTAAAAAACCAGAAAGTATACTCAGTGATGATAAATTGAAAGAGAAGACAATATTTAATGATAATGGTTTCAGTATGCCATCCCCTGATGAACCTCCCCCTCCACTGCCATCAGATGCTTTTATATTATCAAAAAATGCTCCAAAACCCCCACCTCGACCTCCTTCAGTGACCAGTAAACCATCCACTCCTAGTCGCTCAAACTCTGTGAGATTGAATAGTAGTTTATCAGTGCAATCTAATTTAAGTGTTTCCAGTGTTGGATCTGAAGATCATGATAATGACAGTAATTCAACCAGTACAGATGTGTCACCAGTACCTCGAACTAAACCAAGGAGATGTAACTCTACAGCATCAACAGATCAAACTGAAAATCATTCTCCAAGTGTAACTTCCCCTGTTTTTCCAAATGCCAGTGATTTAACTTCAAATCATAATTCTGCACTGCAACGCTATCCTGTGCCTAAACCTAGAAAGAGCTTAACCAAAAAACCTTCTAATGTCAAATTGAACTATTCCTCTGATCTTCCCAGTATATCTACCCCAATAACTAATGAATACTCTAATCATAATGTAAAAGACTTAAATGGTAATGATCCATTTTTATCCAGTCAGCCAAATAGTGTTAATTTTGATTCTAATTGGGATGCATTTGATAGTGATCCTAAATGGAATGCTTTTGCATCGCAGGATCCGTTTTCTAGTGACCAAACTGATGCTTTTGCATCAAAGGACCCTTTTTCTAGTGATCCAAAGGATACATTTTCAAATAACACAGGGAACAGTTTTAGTGACTCTAAAGATCCATTTGCTAATGGCTCTAAATGGGATCCTTTTTCTAGTGATTTTGACAAATCTATTCCGGTAAATAGTATCAATGAAATATCTGAATCAAAAGAAATTTAATGGTAAGTATGTCTTTAATGATGGTGTTGGTAGATACATATTTTCATTTGGTTTAGTTTTTTAAAAGGTTGCACTTTTGTTTATATTAAAGGGGAATGCTCAGCATTTTCGAGGGTAGATTTAGGCCTTTATACATAAATAGCTTTCAGAAATACATATACTAGAACTGCACAAAAATCACTAAACCCCTTCAATTATACCCCTTCCTAATAATTATCTTTCATTATCTGTACAGTATATGTGTTTTCTAATTGTGCAAGAAAACCTAATATTCTCAGGCTTGAAAACCTCATTTTATTCCTTTATTTCAGAATTGTCTGAGCATTATTCCAATCAAGCCTGTTACCAAGGTTACTCTATATTCTATTAATAGATTTTTTTTTGGCAATTTGATTGATTGCCACAATAAAGTATATATATTTTTTTATCATTACAGAATAATAATACTGCACCTTTTGGAGATCCTTTTTAGATATTTTCCTTCACCTGGTAAGCTTTACTTTGTTTCTTTTTGTAATTCATAGTTGTTCAGGGAGCCACGGTGGCTCTGTGAGTTAGACGCTTGCTCACTAATCTGAAGGTCCAGGCTTCAATTCCGGCATGGGTCGAGACGATACCTTCAGATTTTTCAACCTGGTTTCCCCCTGTCAGTGATGCAGGTCGGAGGGGCTGACATGGAAAAAGAGTCTAGTCGTTTGCATGGGACAATAAACCATGGGCCTGTGTGCTATTGGCCGTGCACGTTTAAGATCCCTCGACAGTTGGAAATTGAAAATAAGAGTAGGCTTATGCCGCTGTCCTGGCAAAATTTCCCTTATTGCACATTGCATGGCGTTTGCCCGTCCTCAATTAGCCCATACAGGTGCAGAAAAGTAGGAAGTAAAACTCCATTTATTTGATTTCATAGTTGTTCAATACATTTAAGTTCACACCACAGAATGGATGATATGATTTCTTTAATGTATATCTGGGAAACTGCATCATATGAATCATTTTGTATTTCTTTATCTTTCCCTTTGCCAATAAAACCATATTTTGTGTTTTGTAGATATAACTGAAGAAGAAAAGAAGCATATTTTTCATTGATAAAGTATATTCTTCATACTTCCTTCAAAGATACCAAAACTGTCGGCTTGGCATGAGACTTACAAAAAATAAGAACAAAATAAAACACTTTTCATCTTCTTTGATTTTGAAATTGAATATTTTTTTTCACTACATCATTGGCTTGAATTTTTCCAATGAAATATTGGAATAAATGAAATTGAGTTTGTCCCTTTCATTTTGTGATAAAAAATTTATGATGTCATTATTATGGGAAGAGGTATTTGTTCATACCTTTATGAGCTACCTTGGGTTATTCGTGGAAAGATTTTGATTAGAATACCAGTTATAAGTCACATATTGTTTTATTATTGTATTGTTACATTGCATGAATATTCAGAATATTTTTGAAGGAATCAAAGTCATTTACAAATATTTTGTACAGATAAATAGCTGGGCCTACACTGTGCAGTATGAAATATATTTACCGGTATATATCACATACACCCATACACTGTCAATAATAACATTACTGGCTTGATATTTGATTTTTATTAATTCGCAATGAGATTTGAGTTATATTTATTTACAATTGAATGGTATTTATATTTGTATAATTTTGTTATCAACACAATATTTATTTATTTACACTTATCAGCACTGCATTTTTTAAAATCAATTGCACAATATATTGATCATATCTTGATTTTTAATTCTTTTAGCTATTATTTTTGTTTTCTATGAAAAGTGGCTGCAATTGCCATTTTGAATGTAAAAAAAAATACTCTTCTTTTGTCATGGGCATATCTCATATTAGTCAGGCTGTGTATTTGGCAATGAATGATTACGTTGTAAACAAAAAGTGATATTACCTCTTAAATTGAGCAAAACAATAATGTTCCCAAACTTGGCCAATAAGAGCATGATGTACTCCTCAATGGTGTCAAAAGTATACTAACAGAATCCCATAAACCAATAAAATAAAGTAATTTCAGGTTATTATTGAAAAACGCTTAAAATATATTTTTATATTCAAATTTTAAGTGTTTTTCAGTTAGAACCTGTCATTGTATGGAAAATTACATTTATGGGTTTATTGGATTCTGTTTGTGTACTTTATACTCTTATTGTCCAAGTTTGAGAACTTATTATTTTTTTCATTCTAAGAGGTGGTATCGCTTTAACAATCTCTGTCTAAATTTCCCAGTCTGTAACCTAAAGTTTGTGGCTTGTTAGGGAAAAATAACATGGTTTTCATGCACCAAAACAACTTTTTCCTGTTTCAATTGGAAACCAGTCAGAGTTTGTTATTAGTTGTTAATATTTTTACTAGTAGTTATGTTTTTGTTTGGATATTTATAATTTACTTTACACCATCTTGTTTTTGTTATGTTTCATATTTCTAAGTTTCTACTTCACAAAACTTATAACTAGATTTATTTTTCATTTAAACATCTTTATGTAGAAATTGTGCTAAACCGTTCAAGCTGTTTTCCGAAGGGCTTGTATTGAAAATTTTGCTGAATTTAAAATAGCTCTTTTGTTATAGGCTCTATTTTTCACAAGTAATGTACTTTTACTAAAGGCACTCTGTAATTCTATTTTGTGACTTAGTAGATTTATTTTGCTTAGGATGCTTACTGTTACTTAATCAATTATTTTTCTCTGCAATTTTGTGATCCATCGGTAACTTTATTTGAAATTCATATAAACTCAATTTTCAATCTCTTTGTTCCTTTATTTGGAAATCGTGGACCAATAGAAGATGAATTTTGAAGAAAAAAATTATTTGATTTATGCAAAATTATTACAAAAAGTTTACATATATATTTCAGCATAATTATATTTCTTTGCTCAAAATATAAAGTATTAGATATATTTTGTTTTTAAAAAAAAAGTGCTTTTTTGATCAATTGTATAGCTATATGGCAATACCGTTAATTTTTATAGCAATACCGTTCAAGTGAAGAGATACTTTATATAAGCTTATTGAAACACTTTATCATTCTTCTATGCATAATGTTTTTAGTCAGTGCTCCTTGATACTTACATTATGCTTTCATTATATGTACATTATGCCAAATTTCTATGCTTTGATCTTCATGCCAAAATGATTTTATACTTTTAAATTTATACTTTGTTCTGTGATGGAAGATAGTCAGAAATTAACAAATTTATTAAGAATTTTATAGCCTACTTATTAATTAATTATGCAATCCAGTGCCTCAAACATTAAAATAATGGTGAAAACAATAATTTTTTTCTTTCACTAAACATTATTAGAGGCCTAATGACTAAATTTCCTACAATTACTTGTATGTTACTCTCTTTGTACCCTATGCACAAAATCTTTTTAATATCATTTAAAAATCTTTTGCACTCTTCATTTTCATTGTCACAGTTATGTAAAAAAAAAAATTAATACCGAATTAGGGAAAACATCAAAAGGATCAAAGGGATTTTTAATGTTTGGCGCAGATTAAATGAAATTTGCAATAGTGAACTCGTAATGTAGTCAAATCATGATTCTTCCTTGAGTTTTATAAATTGACAACTTTGTTATATATATCTGTCCTAAACTGAAACTATGCCATGTGATTTTTTAAATGTAGATAAAATTGTTGATAACTATCTGTGATGATTTCATTATTATATATTCATATCTTATAATGTGCCTTTTCCATTAATAAAACTTACTAATTACTTAAAATATATTTTTGGTTTTTGCATTCAGTCTTCGGAATATAATTTAAAGTTCATGGCAATCTATGTGATTTCTTCAAAAGATTGTTAATTTGTAAATGAAATGCAGTTTTTAACCCTTTGAACCCTGAATGTAATTTAGATAGAACGTCATATACCCTGAACTCAAAGCAATATTACTTAAAGTATATGACGTTAACCTTATGACATCACCTGACAACAGCCACTTTACTGGCCGCTCAGGTATAATTTATATAACGTGAAGCTGGGCCGGTGTACCGGCCGAGGTTGAAAGGGTTAACATCTTCTTTTAAGCTAATTCCATGCATGACAGGATTTCAACTGTCCAGGGATCTTTAACTTGCACAGCCTGTAACACACGGGGCCTCGGTTTATTGCCCCATCTCGATGACACAGACTTGGGGCCTGTTTTTCAAAAAGTCTTACGATTAAAAATTGTCCTAAATGTGGAATTATTCATTGCAAAATGCTGAACTTACGTCAAAATTTATCGTAAGATTTTTTGAGAAACAGGCCCTGAACTTTACTGACTTTGGGAAACCATGCCTATTTTGAACCCTAGACCTTCAGGCTAGCCGAGTTGTACATGAAAAAAAAGTTGAAGAAAATGAGATGATGCTTTTTTACTTCTCGAAAAACATTTACCAAGGATTGTGTCTCAATAAGCAAGACTTTTTAAAGAAATTGAGATGAGGGGAGCACACCACTGAAAATGTTAATATTTGTTATCTCCCTTTAATCATTGAATTAACCTAACTGGTCTTTCTAGTTCATGTTTATAATTTTTATTTCCAAGCCATTAACTTGTTCAGATAGTTGTTGCAACTCTCCTCCCAGTGAAATTCTGACCAAGAAACAGCACTTTTTAACCGAATTTTTCTCAATCCAATTCAGATGGAGCTAGTCAAAGTCTAGTACGAAACTTGCTGACTCTTTCCCCAGCCTCTGATAGATATTTGGACTGATCTGGGAGAGAGTCAGAAAAACTAGGCCCCAAAACTTGCAATTTTCAGCGGGTGCGGGGGTTTTAATCATATTAATTTACCTCAATTCCACAAAATTTCGATATATTTGGAAAGATGGAGGATTTTGTAGTTCATTCATACCATCATTATTCCCATACAGGCCATGTATGCGTGTCCAAAGTCTTTTCCTTGAGAAATAAAATCTGTTGTTCACCATTGAATGCTTCACACGCAAGGTGTGGAAAATCCCAAGTATTTGTAGCCTAATTTTTCTGACTCTTTCCCAGCCATATCTGTCGAAATATCTAACAAAGGCTGGGAACGGAGTCGGCAAGTTTCGGACAAGTAATAGTCCAACATAGCAAACACAAATGGTCATGGTCAAATTGCAAATGTTCCTTTGAAGTTCAATTGCCATCCCCAAAAACAAGCAGAAATAAAAGAAATTCATTTATAAAAAAAAAGAAGTATTTATTACCGTATAACAACTTTTTATAACTAATTTTGGTAAAATACACTTCTTCACCTTAGGTCTAGATTTCAAGGCTGCCTACACACAGTTTCCAAATAGATTTCAAAATCCATCAAGAAACTGTTTCTAAACAGTATCGTACTATTTTTTTTTTAATGTACAGAAATATTTTACATCAAGTTTACTATACAATTAATATATTTTCTTTTAAATAAAAAAAAGTACCATGAACGTAACAATGAAATCATGATTTTAGTAGCCCAAATATGAAGAAAATCACAAGTTGAAATGCAACATCCATGCAAAAAATAACCAACATCACAACAAAAAATAGTTTATAGCTTTCAAAAATCTTCACATAACAACTTAAAATAAGGAACAGTTTCTTCTAGAATTGTCTTTATGTTTATGAAAAAAATCATATCACATTATACTGCACAGCATTATGAAATTAATCCCATGCCCATCCACTTGAACTATTACCCCCATAACTTGGTGTGTTCCCATAGTCGGATGATAAAAATGATTTGATGAAATGGTGATTTAAAATGAAAGGAATTGGAACATTTGGATTATAATTCGTCATGTTCAGCCTGAAAATAGAAAACAAATTAATTAAATTTTGTGTTCAATGGATTTTAAATTAATTTCTTAAAAGCAGCTAAAATCCAAATATGCCCACTGCTACACTAAGTGTGTTTTAAATAAATTCTAGTTTATGCCTAATTAATTGGATTTTATGCATTAAGATCTTAAAGAGTCAAAGAATAATACTGACCTCTTTATCTTCATCCTCCTCCTCTTCCTTATCTTCTTCCTCATCATCATCATCTTTTTTGGCATCTTCATCTTCTTTACGTTTCTTGTCTTCCTCTTCTCTCTTTTTACTTTCTTCTTCATCTTGAGCTTCTTTCATTTTCTTTTCTGGGTCCTAAATTACAAATAACTTTTATTATTAAAAATATTAAGAAACTATACTAAAAAATCAGCAGTCTCCCTCTGTGTACGTATAATGGTTCCAAAACTCAACAAAATATTGATTAATACATCAAATGTGGCTCCTTCAAATTGGAATCAGATAGTTATTCTTTCATATAGCTGTCAAAAATTTAATGACTAACAATACAATGTTGGTAAATTCTCATCTCATTTATAGAAGAATGTCTTTATATAACATACCTTTGTTTCTCCCCAGGTTTCAGTTCCGTATTTTTCTGCGTATTTTTCATCATCTGTGATCAAAACATTGTCGAAAATAGTTCCAGATTTTACCTAAAAGAAAAATTTGATATTGAATTTACAATAGAGCAAATAATATCCCAACCCTAAGCTTCAAGAAATAACCTTGAGAATACCATTTTAAGCTTTTCACATGAAAAAATATATTTACATGTTATATGATACAAGTTTCTATCCATAAAAGTTATTGAAATATGTTAATTCTGAAAATTTTTGGACAAGCCATCAGTACATACCTGCCATAAATCAAATCCAAGAGCACCAATATCACTATATTTATATAATTCATCATCTGAGGAATATTCAGGATTATCAATTTCAGGATGAACCCACTTTCCTTTGAATTTTGGATTGGGAATCTCTTTTGGTTTCCATTCACCCTAAAAAAAAACACAATTCATTAGTTAGAATATGGTTGATTGACTACAAATTGTTGAAGTGCATGCATTGGCAATAAAATTCTATTAAATTAATTCTGTTTCTTGAATAAGAGTGTTAAAAATAAAACATCATTCAGGGCTAAAAAAAAAGACTTACTTTGTATTCTGGGTTGTCAATCATTGGGGGTTCCCATTCACCATCCATCTCATCATCCCAATCATCGGGTTTCTTAGCTTCTGGGTCAGGAATATGTTCTGGCTTATCGTAATCTTCTGGTTTAGTATCCTCAGGATCATCAATATTTTCACGATCATCCCAATCTTCTGGTTTCTTAGCTTCTGGATCCTAAAAACAATATGTATATTATTATAGTATTGTTCACATGAAACATTTAATAGATTTAACATTTGAATTTGGATTTCGACTGCAAGAATATGGATTAAAGGGAATTGTGATTTATAGAGTCACATTTCAGCAATTATTTCTAGGACTTATAACATGTATTCATCATTTTGATAGTAAATTTTATTATCATTCAAGGAACAAGAAGCCCTAAAGAGAGTGTTCATTAGACATACACATAAGGCATTTCAAAGCTTAATTTCAAACCACTGCATCAGTTTTCTTTTTTAATTTAAAAATATTTCAATGGCCCTTACCTTAATTTTCTTTGGTGGAAGGAAATCCCAGTCAGATTCTAAATCACCACTTTCAACCTTTTCGTTATCAATTTTAACAACATATGTATTATCTGGGTTGACAACCAATGTGTACAAATGTGTGTAGACATCATCCTAAAAGGAATATAATCATGATAAGCACTGCATAAATCCTGATAAATGTAAAAATTATTTTTTTGACAAGTACATAAGTTTCAAAGATTTTTTTATTAGCACTATTCTGAATATAAATTTTTCACATTGATTTCAGAAAAACAATAGGGTGTAAATTTCAACCTAATTCTAAAAGATGACAGCAAATGACTTGATTAAATAACAATGATTTTTACCTTGCATCGGATGTCTTTTTTGATTAATAAATTTTTGCCTTTGTAGTTGAAGATAACATGGACTTTCTTGGTACCTGGTCCACAAATATCAGGCCCTGAAATTGGAATTACTCTAATTATTGATCATGATCAAGTTATCATAACATTCAATTTTCAAATAGTTGTTTCTATTAATCATAGTAGCTTATTTCATCGATATTTCATAAATAAAGCTTGCACACAACAAGAACCAGACTAATATTTAGTTCATGTAATAACTTCAATTAAACAAGGTCCAAAATCCAAAAATCTGTGCTGGAGAAAACTAATTCATAAAATGTTAGTTACTTACCAAACATAATCAAGTATGGAGAATCACCATGCATATTTTCTTGATCTAAGTCACTGGAGAAGACTTTAGCATATCCACCACCACAGTCAATGTTCTGTTCATGTTTAACTGTGAATTGAATGACCAGTGATTTTCCTTCATTGCTGAATTTATCAAACTTAGCAGAAAGGCCATAAAATCTGGCATCTTGAGAAGTTTGAATACCTGAAATAAGAAAAGTAAATTCATACATGGCTCATTCAAATTCTAGATGATTCAAGCGTATGGGTTGGGTATCTTGGCCTTAATTTAAGTTCAAGGTATATTTGAAGTTATTTTCTATTACCGGTACTTGTATTTGTAAAGACTATTTACATACATTCAAAACTCAAACCAAGATAAAAATCTAAAATATCAGCAGATATTTTTTCTGCTTATTCATACCTTTGTCTTTCTCGGCATCCCCATAAAATTTACCAGCGGACCAAACAAATTTTCCTTGTTCTGCTCCCTTTTTTGTGGATTCTACCCAATTGTCAGTGTACGATTCATCTGAAATAAAACCAATGTTAGATATATATATTTATTATCTCTTCTGAAAACCCTGACAGAAGTAGATCTAGAAATTAGAAGTTTGATTTTGAAGATCTGGAAAGCAGAAAGTTTTATTAGACATAGGCTAAGAATAAGATAGGCCTAGTCCTAGCTACTACCAGGCCAGATTTAGATCAATAACGGGTATGTTATGTTCTTTTAGACAAAGTTAAACATATTAAAATTTTGTATTAGCCTCATTATTTATCTGCATTGCCATAGACTTAAACCGAGCATTATGTCAATGTCAATGAGCAAAAACAAATGACAGCAGCAACAGAAAAACACAGTGTTGACTGTTGAAAATGCAGGATAATAAATCAAAATAGAATATACATACCTTTGAATTCTTCATTAAAATACACTTTGGGATCACATATAGCTGTGCCCACAAGGGCAAGAAACAACAGACCTGCTTTCATTTTGACCAGACACTCACAATATTTGGAAGGACCTAACACAACCGGTGCAGATGTAAGTATAGTTTCCCAACCACGTGACTTAGACAGTTGTACAACTCTGATTGGCTTGCTTCAACCAATCAGCTCTCACCACGCGCAGAGCAGGGAATCACCCCGCGTGGATTCCAGCGGAAAATAACGAGACCTAGCGAAAAAAATCACGGAAAACACCGAAACTTGAGAATTATTAAAGGGGAATAACTTTTTTGTTTTTATTTTTTCTACCGGAAGTTTACATGTTGAGATTCAGGTAATTTCTCATTTTTCCAAACTTTACTAATTATTGTGCACATTGACTTTACAGAACAGTCCAAAGTACTAGTACAGTGCTAAATAATATTTTTAATATGTTAACCCTCTATCGTTGTGACTTTGTTTGTAGTTTGTATCAACAATAAAATCCTCTCCTTAGACGCCTTATAGTTAGTCCTTTCCAGTTTCAGTTCCTTGCATAGACATGTCTGATGATTGAATTTGATGTCCAGAATTTTGGAAAGTGACACTTTTCACTACAACATTACATTAGTATTCTGATATGCTGGCCCAATTCTAAACTTTGATAGCTATTATGACAGTTATTGGCTGGGGTTACCCGCTCAACGGCAGGTTTTATATGACTAGGCTGGGGTAGGTCCAGAAAGTCTAATTAAATAGTGTTTTTGTGACGAATGGACATCTTTCCGCACCTTCTTAATTATTATGCTAAGCCAGGTGTAGGGGTTTTTAAAACATGTTTATTACTTAAACAAATCCTAATAATAACCTAAAGATACATATATAGGTACTTCAGTCATACCATCATTATTTCATTTAATGTCATGTCTGGGCTTCCATCAATTTTTTTTTCAACCCAACTTTTATTAATATCTTGCCAGCCAACAAAGATTATGTGTTCAAATAAAAATCATCAAGTAATTCTTAAAATAATTGGTAAAATCTGGCTGTTTTCTCTATTAAAGAAATTGGAATTGGTAACAGAAGCTTAAAATTGTTTTAACCCAATGATTCGTCTGGTGTATGACATTTCAATATTTTCATGATTCATTAATTTCATCCATTGTTATAAATCGTTCATTAAAGATGACTTTTCTTATTTTTTATTGTCAAATCAAATTTGCTTAATTTTTGTTTTTAATGAATCATCCATTGCATGTAATGTAGAGATTTTAAAACCAATCATAAATATCCATGTATATTACAGTCTGGATAAAAAAAAAAGATTTTTGAACCTTCTTAATTGATCACACATTGAAATTCTTCTGATAATTATCTTCTAATTTACAGTAGCTAATTACTGGTACAGGTAGCTAATTACCATTTAATTATGGACATGTGAGACAAACTGGTATTGTTTTAAGTCATTAGAACACTATTATTCAGAAAAGTGTGAATGTATTTATTTTAATAAATGAAAAAGGGGAATCTGTCTCTAAAGGGTGAAATAAAATTCACCAAAATGATTACCACCATAGTTATATTTTGTGTTAATTATTTTGATATTAGATATTTAAATTAGAATATTTGCCTCATTTGAATAATTTTTATAGATTTTGATATACTGTATGTATAGTGTTTTGCCACAGATACATTGTGGGTGGCTTAAACATATGTCTAGTGGTGATTGGCTCCACTGTGTGCTATTTCATTGGCTAGTCTAATCATCTCGCTGTCAGATTTTGAATGATTATTGATAAACTAATCTAGGTCAACATGACTTACATTTTAACTAGACCAGTAGTCCTTCTCTATTCATTCAACTTTATAGAAAAAACTAATATACACTGGGAAAGAAACACCTTTCACTCAATTGATTTTGAAATTCACAGAAAATCTTGCAAAAAATATATAACATAATTTTGTATTAGCTTATGATGACCTTGATATTGAAAATGAAAAAGAAACCCTTTAAATCTAATATTGGTGTCTGTAACTAAACTGAGCAAATTGATTAGGGTACTTGGCCTATGCTTTCTTAAACATCAATTAAAAAACTTGCTAAGTAGCTATGTAAATGTTTATGATGGTTTAAAGGAAGTAAAAACAAACTTGATTGACATTGACAAGAGTATATTTATTTTGGACAGTATTGAGTTATCAGTTTGTATTGTTGCCATGTTATGGGGATGTGGCAAGTGATAAATAGCCTTTAGCCATTTGTTATCTTACATAGGTGGCCAATTATCAATAGTATATAGTATAAATCAGCCCTATTGTTATATAATAGGATTTATTTAATCTTTATGATACCCTTTATCAAAAAAAAAGAAAAAGAGGATAGAGACCAATTCTTTAGGGCATTATCTAAAACAATGAGTTGTGTCAACTTTTAAGTGTCAGCAGAATTTAAACAAAAAAATGATTGGATGCTTCTAGAGCTCTGAAGTAATGTATAATGAAATAAAGAGATAATTATTTTTGGTCATATTTTATACATGTATACAGTAATTTCTGTGGTAGATTTGAATATATGTAAATAGTCTTCAGAAGTACCAAAACTGCATCAAAAATCCCATAATCCCTTCAATTATAGTGCAGACTAGAAATCTCACTCTTTATCATAATTTTTCATATAGTATATAGTCTTCATAAAATATATCAGAATATTTTCAGCCTTTTTTGCCTTCATTAGTGCAATTCTAAAGCTGTAGTTTCGAGGTATTCAAAAATGAGAATCAGTACAAATGTTAATTCATAACGTTGATATAGTAAAAGTTTTAAAACACCAAAATAAACAATATAAGACTTGTATTTGATCAACACTATAGTGAGATCCTCTGTTTTTAAAAATTCAGCGTAAATTATTTAATATGGCCTACCCGGTATATATATATATATACCATACATATTGACTTGTTTCAAATTTGCCAGTTTTACACTGATAATTTTTGCTGTTTTATCTGGACTGTTGTCTCTCAAGATTTTAATCCCTCAGGTCCATGACAAAATGACCCAGGACAAAAAAAAAATCTGCATACACAAAAAAAAAACCAATTCAAATTGACAAAACTCCCAGCATATGTTTTCCGTAGTAATAATAGGGCGTTTGCAAGGTTATTATTAAAAATGACACCTGAAAATTGTGCTGTATTTTTAGTCGCCATTGAACATATTACTAAATCAATAAAATCACTGAAATATTATAGTCATTGACCATCTGTTGTCATTTTGTGTTCATGACAACAGTTTAATTACTATGATTGAAATAGAATTATACTTAATTGTTTTTAATCACTCGCAACTTAGGCAAAATTATATTCATATTTTTAAGCATTATAAATATTAATGCAACATTTCTTACTATCCACATTATAGATGTAGGCTTGATGTTCAAATTTGCTATTTTGCTAAATGGTTTTTAATTAATTAACGTCTTTTTACAGAAAAAAGTTAATAAGTATATCAAAATGAAATGCAATAGAGACAAAAACCATAGTTAGTATGCATATTACTTGTATATAAAATGTTTTAAAGCTGTTTACACTAGCTTTTTCAGGACCAGTATTTGTAATAAACATGTTACCTAAAGTGTATTCAGGGCTTGAAGCGCACAGCTGCAATATAATATTTCTGTAGTATCTATGTTATTGACTGCAATGACTTTTGAATCTGATTTCTTGCAAATCTGTAAAGTAAAGGGCAAATTTAGTTAAAGGGGCAGATTTATTATCCTTTTGACTAATTACTGGTATTGTGTCAGTACACTGATATCAAACTTTGGCAGACAAACTGTCCTCTACGCAATTATTTTTGTGAACATTTTTCAAAATGGTAGCTTTTTGTTATTACAGAAGCAATTAAGTTGGTTTTTAATTTTTAAATAAATTTTTGATGATTATAAAGATAGTTAAAAGTTGTATGTTGGAAGTCATTGGAATGTCTGCTAGATCTACCATATCACTGTTGCAAGTGTTGCAATGACAACATTCCATGTGCTAGTTAGACCAATGATTAGTATTGTCTCAAAAAGTTTGAAGCTGCTGATTTTGAGACTTCACTTATTATTGGTCTTCACAATCTTGTTTAAGAATCCAACGATCAAGCTTTAGAATTTTTATGATATTATATAGCACTTTGAAACCAGCAAATCTTTTTATTCTTTCAGATATAGAAATGAAGAGATAAGGGTTTAGACCTCTATACCAACTTAAAGTGACAATGAATAGACCGAGAGGTGGGGTCCGAGCATCAGCTCTATTACAGAAAGTATCAACACAGTTAAAAGGTGAAAGAGTTCCTAATGTACCTAAGGAAGAAGATGAGCTAAATGTAAGTCTTAAAGATTCATCTGTTGTATTGTATATGTTGATCCCATCCTCGTCGCCAATGTTGTAGTGTAGGGTGAAATTGTAAGGAAGTACTTTTATAAATGAACGTTATTAGAACCCTTCCTTGTTCCGAGTTATCTCCCAGGATCCAATCACGTAATATCGTCTTTTAAGGACGTTCCACCGAATTGTTCGTGCGCATCCCGTTCGCATGTGTGTCGCGAGAAACTAGACAGAGATTGTCAAATATTAGCAGATTTGGTTAATAATTCACTATTATATGATTTTAGTTTTACATTCCAATGGTCATTAGATCACTTTGAATACCTCAAACATAAGAGAAGTAATTTGTCATCATATAATGCAGTGATCAGCAGAAAGATAATATCCAAAAACTTGGCCGAAAAGTGTGCAGCATCTGGTTTAAAATTTAACCATTTATGTTTAGCTTTTGAACGTAATGGTGAATTAGGCCTGTCCACATTATTGGGTGAAAAAGTTAATGGTAAAGTGAGAGTTACAAATAGAAAACTAGTCATTGAAAAACTTTGTGAATTTATCATGAATAAAAAGTAATGTTCTGAAGAGTTATCTCCCTTTCGCCCATTATTTTACTTGACCCTACCCAGCTTCAGATCCAATTATTCAGAGAATGAGTTCGGTGACCCCCTTTTTTTATTGGCTTACATGAATTCTTATATAATAGAGTACAAAATGGTCAGAAAAATAACAGATTTTAATTTTCGATAAGCAAGTTATAGGTGTTTTAGTGCCTCTGGTGGCTTATTGACTAACTGGCATTAGAACATTTTTTTATCTGTAAATTAGTATTTTAGCATATTGCTGATATTAAAGTATTATTGAACCATCTGGGATCATTTTATGTTGATTTTGTGCAAAAATCAAAATTGTAGAAGCGTAAAAACAGTGTGAATTGAGAGTCAAAAGTAGGTCAACTATTGTGCCCCACCCCTACACAAATAACGCCCTCTATATCAAAAAATAAGTCGGTGACCTATGCTAATTTTTGCATTTTCTCAATACTGATATGTTTAGCTACCACCATGCAAAAAATCAGAAACTTCTAATTTAAATTGGTTATTCGGTGGATCCTCCTTAAGACACAGATACATCATCCTTTTAATAAGAGTTTATTAAATGACTATCTCTTATAATGAACATGCAATTTAAATTTTCTGATTACAATTTTATAAAAATATCAGATTATTTAGGTAGTCTGTTATATAGTTATGACACCAAGTAAGTACACTGATGAATATATATATACTTTTGAGAATTTAAATTTCATCATTTTATAAGGAGTCCTTCTTTAAAGACCAGTAATATTAACATGAAACAGCAGTTCATTTTGCTGATTAAAATATACACAAAAAAAAATTGATACATATGTCGCAATTATATGATATGCATTGATCATTGAAATTATCTAATTTAATTATTAAACTGGAACATCACCTGACACAACATATTTCCTATTAGACCAAATACCAAGCTTGTAAATTTTAATTCAAGAATGAAGTTATAAACGATTATTTGTAGCATTTCACTAAAATATTTATATTCAAGGCAATAAATACTTGAAGTAATAGTAAAGTAACAGATGTATTTAATATATTTCAGGCATATTTGAATACTTTATCTAAGAAGACAGCACAGCAAGCTAAATCAATTAACTTTAGTGATTTTGGAGACATATCTATATCAAGTTCAGACAACCTATCTACCCCTAAACAAAAAACACCAGAAATTGGTGCTGGCAGTAAATTTCTTAAAAAGAAAAAACCTCCAGAACCCAAAAGTGATGAAGATGAAGATTCAAATCAATTTAGGAAGAAAAAAACAACTACCACACCTTTAGTAAACAAAACAGCTGGTCTGACCAAAAAAGAACCAATATCCAAGCAGACGTCACTTTTAGCCAATCAAAATGTGTTTAGTATTGACTCTGATTCTGATAGTGAGAAAGTACGTCTGTCAAGATTGGACACACCAACTGACATCAGTATTGGTCATGATGGAAGAAAATTTATGAAAAGACCAGAAACACCAAAAGCCACAAAAGACACTGCAAAAAAATCTAAAAAAGAAACCAGTTTAAAAGGTAGATATTTCGGTAGTAGATTTTGTTTTAACAATTAACAAGAATCTTCCAACACTGTTGACTTGTGCTCAATCTGCACACGTAAACCAGAAATTAAAGTAAATTGCCAACAATTTGACTTGATTTCTTCTTGGTGCACCTTCATTTTTCATTAGTCAAATCGACCCAGCTGTTAAGAAAAATGTTTATGCTGGAAAAATATCAATGCTAAGACGTTTCAAATATCAATTGGTGGATAGGATCTAATATATGTAAGAAATGGTACTTTCTTTCTTTGCTGTATGCATTTGGAAAAGCTCAGCATCAAAAAATCCAAAATTCCTAATTTGTGAGAGTATATAATATGATATGTCTTGTAGGTGTCAAAGAGAAAAATAAGAAGATAACCAGTGCTCTAACATCAGAAGAAGAGAGTTTAGCTGATTTTATGCAGAGATTATCTTCATCAGAGTCCACTCCTAGACCTAGGTCACCTAATAAGTTCTTGAAACGTCCAGTAAGTATCTTGGTTTCTAAATATATAATAGTTAGAACTGAAGACAGTAATGGGCCTCATAGGTAGGGCTGTGTCAAATAATCAAAATGATTGATTATTGACGCTACAAATTTTTAATTTCGATTATCAATTATCATAATCGATTAAAATTCATAGTCAAATTTTCTTGTAAACAAATCTGTTACACGATTTTCAGACATGTCAAAGTGCAGCATATATCTCTGCACATTCCTTTATATCATGATAATCATAAAAAATTCTAGACATTACTTCAGTTTTATTTGACTTCAATACCAGATATGTAGTAAATATTAACCTCTCAGAGGTTGATATTAGAAATAACCAGAGGCCGAAGGCCGAGGGTTATTTCAATATCTAACCGAGGGTAAGAGGGTAATATTTAACATACACATCGACATCGCTTTTAACCCACCCCTACATAAAATCATACCTATAATCTACAATGACCTCTTCCATATCATCCTGTGTTGATTTAGTAGATTTGTACTCACTGAGTACTATTATGCACGTGTAGATATAACACGTGACACAGTACAAACAACATGAACATGTAGTCAACAATTAATGGCTGTGATGTGAATTAGTTATTGCAAGCCAAGTAATAGAAAAAGTGCTGGATTTACATCGAATTCGGATGAAATATGGACAATATTGGATTATATATTTCGAAAAACGGTATAGTTCATGGATAAATCGAATGCAGAAGAACATGTGCACAATCCTGGTCAAATTTTAAGTTTCTTTGATATCAAATAAGCGGTTGAAATACACAATCAATGGCCGTCATAGTGAAATATTACAAACAAAAACGGAAATGTGAAAATACAGCAAGATTGGGATTACATGGAAAACAAGGCGTGAATATTTTCCTGTGGACTGTTGTGGAATTTTATAGGGGATTAACCCAAAATTAGCATCAAAGCCCAAATATACAGGATGGAATATACCATAGTGAAAGGGAGATTTGTCACAATCAATCCATGTGTCGCTTATAATTATTGGATTACATTCTATGACATATTATGGGAAAATAAATCAAGACCCCGTGTGCTACGGACTGTGCACGTTATAGTTCCCTCAACAGTAATAAAATGAGGGTGGACTCTCTGTCCTGGCAAAATGTTCCCTTGCACACTGCAGGTGTTTGTCCCTCCTAATTTATTTAGCCCAGTAGGTGTAGTGAGAAGTAAATACCATTCCATTTCATGTTTGGTTTAAATTGTAAAAACTCTTGTTTTCTTCAAAATTGTGAACTGTTGATAATGTGATATAAAATATGTACTCAAAATAAAGTGGACAAAATAGTGTTTATCTAATTCTTGATGGTGTCACACAATATTGGACATATCACCCCAGTGATGACGTCATCAGCGGGTGATATCGGATATCATCTACAGGGACGATATCAGATATCACCCTCTGATGACGTCATCACCGGGTTGTTATGTTCAATATCGTGTGACAACATCAAAAAGAAAACTTTCCCGAGGTGTGTATTGATAAATAACAAACATTCAGGTACAAAAATGTACATATCCACAGACGAAAATCAGAATACTTATCAATTAAAATATATAATGATATATTAATCGATTATTGATCGGCAGCCTTCCTTCCATAATCAATCTCAATTTGGTAATCGATACCCAGCCCTACTCACAGTTAGTTGAAATTTTGGCTATTTAGCCATTAGCCACCTTAGATAAAACACGTGGCATCATTGCACAATGTCAAAGTGCAGCCTTAGTGGTATAGTTTGAATAACAAGGACAAGTGTTGCTTAAGGTTGTATGTAGGCTGGGTCAAATAATGAAAATAATCGATAATTTTTTAAGAGATGGCATTAGTTTTGAGCCCATAATTTTTCATAAATCTTGGTGCCAAAATGTAAAACTCAAGTTCATTTCAGGTTGAAGGTGCTCCTCCAAAACCAAGATCTCCATCACCAGAATCTAAACCATTTAGATACACACGAAGCCCAAGATCACCACAAATAGGCCGGCGAACACCTTCACCTCTGGCTCTACATTCACGATCACAAGATTCTGATATGGTGGATTCTATTACTAGTGAAGTAGCAGATACACAAGATACCAGTAGTTCTAATGACTTGTTTAAAGGTAATGAATTTCCTTTCAATTTTCCCAAAGATTTATATCATAAAAAATATATTTGTAAATAGCCTCTAGAAGTACTAGAACTGTACAAAAATCCCTTCAATTATATCCCTACCTAAACATTTATCTTTCATATTCTGTATATATGTTTTCTATATAACGCATGGTTTCAAAGAACACGAGTCGTATTTTGTACTAGTAAACGCTGATAATTATTGCTTCACATGAATTTGAAGGCTGAAATTTTGAGGGAGATTTGTGATATCTATACTGATTAGCTTAGCTAAAAAAAAGTCCAGATTCTGAAACTAGGGTTTGATTGTTCAAGAAGGTATTTGATGATTATCTGGTATTATTTGTTTGGTTGTACTGAAAATGAAATATTCAAGTTTCCTATGCATGTTGACATTTTTAGATTTTAGTACATGGAATTAAGAAGTTATATTGTTATAAAGCTCATCTTTAACCACATGCATTTTAAAGATAACCTACCTGGACAGTTGGAAATCGAAAATAAGATTGTTAATGGTGTCCTGGCAAAATTTCCCTCATTACACACTGCATTGCATTTCCCCTTCCTCATTAGCCCATACAGGTGCAGAAAAGCAGGACGTAAAACTCCATTTCATTTCATTTTATTTTTATACGCCCACATGAATATGTGGTCGTATATTGTCGTCGCCCCTGTCCGTCGGTCCGTCCGTCCGTCAACATTTCTTGTGAGCACTATAGAGACTTCAGTTTTCATCTGATTTTAATGAAACTTGCTATGCTCCTTCAGATTGATAAGATCTCGGCCAAGTTCGAATTTGACGTATTTTCGATGAACGGTTTTTGAGTTATTGCCCTTGACTTTGTAAAAACGCGTCAAATCAGTTCGTGAGCACTCTAGAGACTACAGTTTACATCTGATTTTAATGAAACTTGGTATGCTGCTTCAGATTGATAAGATCTTGGTCAAGTTCGAATTTGACGTAATTTCGATGAATGTTTTTTGAGTTATTGCCCTTGACTTTGGAAAAATGCGTCAAATTTAGTTCGTGAGCACTCTAGAGACTACAGTTTTCATCTGATTTTAATGAAACTTGGTATGCTCCTTCAGATTGATAAGATCTCGATCAAGTTCGAATTTGACTTATTTTCTATGAACGGTTTTTGAGTTATTGCCCTTGACTTAGTAAAAACGCGTCAAATTTAGTTAGTGAATAGTCTAGAGACTACAGTTTTCATCTGATTTTAATGAAACTTGGTATGATCCTTGAGATGGATAAGATCTTGGTTAAGTTCAAATTTGACGAATTTTGGATGAACAATTTTTGAGTTATTGCCCTTGACTTTGCAAAAACGCATCAAAAATAGTTTTGTGAGCACCATAGAAGTTAAACTGATTCTGATGAAACTTGGTGTGATCACTGGAATTGATAAGATCTCAGTCAAGTTCTAACATGAGGCATTTTCGATGAACAGTTTTTGAATTATTGCTCTTGACTTTTTATTCTTTAGATAAAAAGAAATTTGTATTATCGTTAATTAAAATATGATCATTTCTGACATCTGCCAGTGGGCGTATGTTACCTTGCCTGGCAAGCTCTGGTCCTTTAACCACAGTACATTAGTTATTTTTATGTTACAGATGTGATGGATATAAATGCTCTAGAACCAGCTATACCAGAAACCAAGAAATCCAAATCTAAGGAGAAAAAACTCAGTTCCAAAAAAGAAAAACCAAAGAAAGAAAAGAAAACAACTGTAGACGATATATTCTTTGGATTACAGTCTGTTGATGATCTTATGGGTAGGGTCTCAGATGAAGAAGAAAGCATTGCTAGCGAAATTTCTGAAGTTGATTTCAGAAGAGGTCATACACCAACTCCACGAAAGGATTCTTTATCAGGTATACAGACTTTCGGATCAAAACCATCAACTAGAAAACAGATTTCTTTATCTCAAGACTATGATGACTCTATATCAGAGCAAATTGGAATCTCAAGTAAATATGATAAGTCATCTATAGCATCGGAAGTTAGAACTCAGTATAGTGAAGATACTGCAGGAGACTATACTGAAGGTTTTGATAGTGATACCGAAAGTATCACAGAAACATATACCGATCGAGTCCCACAGAGTAAATCAAAATCTAAATCTAGACGAGAGAAAGATGATGATAGAAGTTACAGTGAGAGTTATACATCATTTACTGATTCTAAAACATTCTCCAAAAGGTAACCTTGTTTTCTATTTCTTATACATGTATTTAATTTATAATGTCAGCAGGGCTATAGATTATGTTAATTTATGCACACCCTGTACTCGCAGGGCAGATTGCAGCAGATCCCTGAATAGGCTACAGAAGCATTTTCACTAATTTCGAACTCAACAACTGCATAATTTCCCCTCCAATTTGGTTGGGTCAGCTCAGCTTTGGCGCCCCAGTTTCAAATGTTTTATCATTGAGTTCTTACATGCCTTTTAGCCCCCCTTGACAACCCTCTGACCCCTACTCGGCCCCTCTACTTAAAAATTTCTAGAAACATCACTGAACCGTCTGCTGCTTCTTGTTGTAGCCTTTTAAACGGGATGATGGACAAGATGTTTTTCAACTCTGTAATGGATTTTATTTTTGTATTATTCTAGTGTAAAACAGTCAGTACAGACATCTAAACATCGTCCACATACTAGAAGTATACAAGTACAGACAGGAGAGGAACCTGGGCTAGCCTATTCCTGGAAGACGCCCATGGCTACTATAGGACCACAGTATGGTTTAGACTTTGTTGATCCATCACCTATTGCTACTCATGTTATTAGTGCTGATGCATTAGAAAGTAAGTTTCAGACTTTAGAAATATATCTCTAAACTAAACTAAATTTAGTGTTTTAGATCCAGAAAATATTTTAAAGAAGCAGGTTCCCCATCAGTTTGGCCAATCATATCTTAAAGTGAATTTTATAGCTTAACACATCAATAATATTGTCCTAGTGTATCCATAATTATCCAATCTTGAAAGTTGAAAAGTTGACTTTTCCTTTTTAAAGGAATTCAACCTCTCAGAATGAACAAAAAATCTAAATTTTTAAACATGGTCAATAGGAGTTTATATTCATCATTATTACTCAAATTTTAAGCGTTTTTCAATAATAACCTGAAAATTACATAGTTTTATGGGTTTATTTGATTCTGTTTGTATACTTTTGATACCGTTGATGAATATATATACTCTTAATTTTTTTGTTCATTTTAAGAGGTAGTAACGCTTAAATCAGATTACTATTAATTTTCTAAAAATCTGGATTTTATCTTTTTGTCCTTTTTTAGCCATGACAGCATACAGTCCAGCAATGATAGCCTTACATGATATGTTAAAACAACAGTTATTATTAACACAAAGTTTTTTATCAGCACAACAACGTATTTATAGTAATTATCAATCATCATTAGAGAATAATCATCATTATACTACATTAGAGGATACAAAACAGGTACACTAGTATATCCATTTCTTTTAAAGTTTTTAGTTCTCTTTTGCCTAGGATTTGATGCTCATATGGACACCTGGTTGTAATTGACACTTTAGTCCTGCTAGATTTCAAAGAATCGGAATCTGGTTTGGTACATCAGATTCGTGTTGTAAACTAGTGGAATACAAGAAATCCGAAACCCAGTTAATTTTGTAAAAAATTGGTATTTGACAAGAGTTTCTGCTGAATGACGTCATATTGTATCGGGCGAAACCACCCTAGGAGTCAGATTCAAAATTCGGATTCGGGGCAAACCGTTGTAACCAAGTGACACGGATTTGGAATCCAGTTTCAGATTGCGTGTGAACGAGTAGGGCCTTAAAGGGATTGTAAAATTAAGTGTTTGATAGGGTCAAGGTTTTGTGTGATATTAATATTTTTTGCAAGTGTTATGTCATCAACATTTAGTTTAAGTGGAATTGCTGGAACCACAGCTGATTCTGATGGAAAATGGAATGCTTTAATAAAAAAAATCTTCTTTCTCTTTCCCTACTTTCTCTCATTTTTCTAGTGATTTTCAACAATCTTTTGGATTTGATATTTTAACTTTTTTCTTTTTTTCAGTACATCAAGCAACATAGGAAGAAACCAATAACATTTAAAGAAGCCTATAAAATGGTATCAGCTGAAATGGATTCATGATCATTCCAGTTTAAATATATTTTATTGTCCGTCCTAATTGTGATATTTATATAAATTTTGTAATAAAATAGTCAATAAATTTTGTAAGTTAAAGGGGACCAGTCTTCATTTTCATTGGTTGATTTGGTTCTTGAATATATTTAAGTATCCTTCAGAAGCACTAGAAATGTACGAAAATTGCATATTTTCTTCAAATATACATTAAATTAGAAATTTTTCCTTCTATTTCTATAGATGACTTTTTTATATATTGCATAGTGTCGCTAATGTGTAGTTGGGCATTATAACTTTCAAATGCTAATAATTATGGATGCACATGGATTTGAAGGCTCAAATTTCAATGGTGAGTTGTGCTAACCAGCACTAAATTGCTGAGCTAAAAAAATCCCTGTTTCTGAGACTTATCCAAATCGACCCACGAAAATGAAGCCTGTGCCGCTTTAAGAATGCTAGATATTATTGCCAAAAATTTTAAATTTTGTGACTCATATTTTTAAAGATATGACATGTGTATCTTCCTTCGTATTAGCATGAAAGATAACATTGTATACTACATGTATACGGAGAATAGCATATTGAATAATTTATATCAATATATCAATATCGTTCAGAATGAGTTGTTTTATTGTTCGTTATAATAAGCCAATCCAAATCAGATTTGAACCAGAGTTATCTTCCCTTGTCCATTTCCATAACATGATGATCGAGTCATAATATCAGTTTCGAACATTGAAGAAGGTTACGCCATGAGCCTATCCATGTTTTAATCCAATTATATTATAAAGGGACTCACTTGATTGGTGAGTCTACACATTTATAGAATCTATCGAAACCCCAATAAAACAAGTTGGAACAGAGGTCAGGAAAAAAAGAGTTGTAGACAGAATTCAAAATGGCGGAGAAAGAAATAGAGGGGTAAATTGAAAGGGCCATGTCCCGTGAAGTTTTGTACTATTGAAGCTAGATTTGGAACACAGGAAACCTGTTCAAAACTCCCCAATCTAGCACCTCTTGTGATCAAAATCGGTGCAATCACTCAAACAATGCTAGGAAATCCTGCTTTTAAGAATTTTTCAAACTTTGAAAAAAATAAATAAACAGTATTTGGATATAAATTATTTCATTAATACAAGTTTTAACAATTACTAATTAATTTATATTTTAAAATAATATTACAGTCATTTGATTTGTACAGTTTTTTTGTCAAAATAAATTTAACACCCATAATAGGGTTGTTTATATATACAATAATATTAACTAATGTACAACCACATACAGATTAATAAAGACCACTGGGAGCCAATTTCACAAATGATGATTTAATTGTAGACAACTCTTATGTTAAATTTCATTTTAAAAGTGACATGGTTTTCCTTAATAAAACTGTCAAAGCAAAAAACTAGGGCTTGAAAACCTCTGCATTTTAAAATCATTTTTAGATAGCTAATTTAGAAATGAATAAAAACAAGAAAAGAGAGTAAACTTACTAAGTTTTATGTAGGTGATTGTACTAAGTTACTTGACAGTTAATAAACATCATCATACTTTACATTCATACATACACAGCTATTCAAACACACACACTTCAAAAGGGGGAAAAATTCATTTAAGTCATACAGACATTTTTCAATAAAATTTTGGGTGGAGAACCTCAAGCAGCGATCAAAAGAAGGTGACATCCATGATGTAAAAGCTAGAAATCAGCCTTGCATACAAGAATTATGGGTTTTGGTCTAACAATTATTTGGCAACAGATAGTTTACAAATAATATAAGACATGTATGTTATACTGAATTATGCGTAAACAGATGTAAACAGGTGTCAACAGGTTTAATGTGGCAGTGGTGGTTTAAAAAAACCATAAAACAAATATCACACTAGCATACTTTTATCACATTTATAAATTAATCTATTTACATTATCATACAACCATCACTCATACCCACAATTCCTGACTTATCTCGAGAATAAGAAACAGATCTTTGACTTTAAAATTAACAATGCTAAATATCTTAATGCCTAATTTCAAAATGCAAATGGAAAAACAAACCTTATTCACATCCACTCTCAACAGCAGCTATGAACCTTTTTCTATAAAACTTAATGAAGCTCAATTTCAGCACTTTCATGTATCACAGAAGTTTGTAACTACAGCAATTTGATTGGATTATATGCTGATGAAAACAACCAATAAGAGCTTTTGTCACGAGAATGTAAATAATTTGGCTGCTCGTGTTATCAAAGGCTATAAATGGCTGTACAAACCAATTAAATATTTGCATTTACAAACTTTTGTGATAAAAGAAAAGAAAAACACAGTTTACGATAGCTTAAAGGTATACCATTTCTTAGAATGAACAAAAAAATTAAGTTCTCAAACTTGACCAATAAGAGTATATATTCATCAACAGTATCAAAAGTATACAAACAGAATCAAATAAACCCATAAAACTATTATTGAAAAACGCTTAAAATTTGAGTAAGCATTTTTCAATTAAAATATATAAACATAGTTTTCTGGATTTATTTAGGTAATCTGTTGCCACCAGGTAAGTCCCTTGATGAATATATACTCCTATTGAACAAGTTTGAAAATTTATATTTTTTGTTCATTCTAAGACGTAGTATTCCTTTAACATTGTGAAGATGTATATGTCAATAAGTAAATAATTAGACAATCCCTTTAACCTCTGCTAAGGGATCCCTTCATTATCATTCTATATATATAATTACCAGGAAGGAAAAGGCCTACAACAACTCACATTCAAACTCTCACTCACAATAGTTTAAGATTTTTCTTCCAGAATTAACGTTTCTTGAGGAAATAATTTAGCATCTTGTAAAGTCTGTGTTTCATCTAACTGTGTAATCTGCAAAAAAAACAAAGTAAGTTGTTCAGTAAAATTAAAATGTTTGTACCAAAATAAAAAAAATTCTCAGTGACAAACCCGATTTCAAAGACTCTCATAATGACAAATCTGATTTCTCGGACTCTCATAGTGACAAACCTGATTTCACGGACACTCATAATGACAAACCTGTTTTCAAGGATTCTCATAGTGACAAACCTGATTTCACGGACTCTCATAGTGACAAACCTGTTTACACGGACTTTCATAGTGACAAACCTGATTTCACGGAATCTCATAGTGACAAACCTGTTTTCAAGGATTCTCATAGTGACAAACCTGTTTTCAAGGATTCTCATAGTGACAAACCTGTTTACATAGACTCTAATAGTGACAAACCTGTTTTCAAGGATTCTCATAGTGACAAACCTGTTTTCAAAGACTCTCATAGTCACAAGCCTGTTTTCAAGGACTCTCATAGTGACAAACCTGTTTTCAAGGACTCTCATAGTGACAAACCTGATTTCACAGACTCTCATAGTGACAAACCTGTTTTCAAAGACTCTCATAGTGACAAACCTGTTTTCAAAGACTCTTATAGTGACAAACCTGTTTTCAAAGACTCTCATAGTGACAAACCTGTTTTCAAGGACTTTCATAGTGACAAACCTGTTTTCACTGACTCTCATAGTCACAAGCCTGTTTTCAAAGACTCTCATAGATTCTGTTTTCAAGGACTCTCATAGTGACAATACTGTTTTCAAAGAAGCTTTTGCTTACATCTGCCATCAAATATAAGCGTATGTTTTAAACAACAGGAACTTACATCACGTCTAGGATATGTGGTAATAACTTTATATTCTTCTGTATGAAAACCTTTCGTTATTAAGAAATTGAGTAGTGTTTTTATTGTATCATCAGCTCGGAAACGTCGAGTAATAACATCACCACCTTGTATACGAAATCTTATCTGACTAATAGGATATGTAGCATCTTCAGCAGGTTCTGGTGCTAGAGATTGAGACACAGATTGTTGGATGGTCTGAAAAAAATAACAAATCAAGGTCTGTTTTTATAACTGTATATTTGTGTATAAATTGCTGGAACCAAAGACTGATTGAAAATTGGTACTGTTGGTGTTTCGATTTAAAAAAAAAAGTAAAAATTTAGAAAATCTCTTTACAATCTCTTTACCCCATGCCCTGTTGTCAGACACAGTGTAACTTTAAGATGAAATATCCATTGTCTAATGCCATAACATCATATTAAACACTTTTATTGTTTGTAATTCCTATGAAACCTGCCTAATATCAAGAAAAAACACTGTTTTCTGCCTAATGTCAGTTTCCTACTCCTTCCACTTGAAAAACTTGAAAAAAATACATGGAATAAAAAATACCTTCTTCACATCATCTTCTTCCTGTTTTTGCCTTTCTTCTTCTCTTTGTTTTTCTAACTCCACTTCTAATATAGCTTGTTTTTTAGCTTCTTCTTCTCTCTGTACTTCAGCTTTAGCTTTATCAGCTGCTAATGATTCTTCATAAGCTGCATCTTGCTGCTGTTTGATTAATTCTCTATTCGTTCTTTCTTGCTAAATGCAAAAAAAACAAAGATTACTACAAAACTAGTCTTAAAATTATGAAATCAAAACAGTATCGCCATGCAGAGTATACAGTCAAACTCTCCATACATGTACCTCTATTAAGCACCACCCCTTAGTAAGCAGCCACTTTTAAACATTCCCTTGACTGTTTGACTGATTGCAGGGTGATACATGCTTACTGTCAAGAAAGCGGTGACTGCTAGCCGGTCAAGAGGGTGGTGTTGAATAGAGGTAAATTAGGTTGAAGATTGCATGGGATGTTCATTAAAGGGTGGTGCTGAATACAGTTGACCGTTGAACCAAGTTTGACTGTATATAAAGGAAACTTTCTACAAACAGCTTAACTTCTAAGGTACAGTATTTCATGTCAGCCCTTTTGACCATGAACTAATTAATCTACTGTTTGATAGGCATTTAGTGATCGACACGAATTTAGCAAGAGTCTTTATGGAATACAATCACTTTATTTTTAACAACACGACGTTTCGACAAGATACTGTAAGGCTACAATTTATTGCGAGATAGAAATTAATGCGTTAAATGCGACCTATCCGCGATAGCATTAATTTGTATCCGCATTTTAAAACACATATTTCCAAGGGAATTATATGGACAAATGGTAATATAGGTCAAGTATTTAAATTGACACTGGGCTGGATTAAGTAATTAGGTAATCTCTAAATTTGAAGCTGATTAGTAATCAAACTCGTTGATCATGGCTTGAGTTTTAATGAAAAGAACCCTTAATTGATAAGATTAGAGGTGAATACAGCACTAGCCATCAAACTTCCATTTTCTTTTTATATGATATTAAAAAATGCGACACCTATCGCGGATCGCATTAATTTGTACTCGCATTTTAGTCTGTATACCCCATGTCGCATTAATTTGTTGACGCATTAATTTCTAGCCTTACAGTACCACAAGTCGTTATCAAGTGAACAAAATATGCTAATTAATCATTGACCAATGCCAGTCTGGTTCATCATTGGTCAATGAAATACAATAAATAGATTATTTTCTACCACAACAAAACAGTGTTATTGATGACTTATATCTACAATACACATAAATTAAGTTCAGAACAACTGAAATGAAATGAAACAAAGTTTTATGTCAACCTATTGGTCAATTGACATGAAAACCCAATGGAGTGTGCAATGAGGACAATTACCGGTATGCCAGGACATTGGCACAAACCTCTTATTTTCGATTTCCAACTGTCAAAGAAAGCTGAACAGCCTATAGCACAAAGAGCCTCAGTTTATGAATCTGAACAACTAGACACCTTATCAATGTCATCCCCTCCAATCTGCATCACTGACAAGGGAAAATAAATTGTGCAATGCAGATGTTAAAAACTTAACTAAATGAAATTTATAAAATATGTCAAATATCCCACCTCTTCAGCTATATCTGCTGTCTGTTGTTCTTTAAATATTTCTACAGAATGTATTAATCTAGTCATTAATTCATCTAATGTAACATGACCTGTAAACACAATAATATATATGTTTGAGAAAGCGGTAAGAATTGTTATCATTCCTTAAAGGGATTGTAAAGTGATTTTCTAAATGTTGTATATGTGTGTATTTGGGACACTGATAGCATCAATTTGCAATTTAGTGGAATTGCAAGAACCACAGACATCGGAATGGAAATTGGAATGGAAATTGAAATGGCCCAAATTGATGCTATCAGTGTCCCCGATACACTTACAAAGTTTAGAAGTCATTTCTGTATGATTTTTTGAATTGAAGAAAAAAAAAACACATAATTTAAAACCAGGTTTATACCGATCATCGGAGCAAATTTTCATTGACATTTCCATGACTTTCCAAATAGCATTTATTCATTTTTCAAGACCAATTCTAATAAAGTCATGGACAGAACGTGTAACTTATCACGATTTTTTTGTTCACGAACACGAAAAGATCATTTTGATGTTTTTCCAAAATTAATGTGATTTTCTCTGATATTTCATGTCTGGAAAAGATTCTTTAAATTGCCTGATTTTCCAGGTTTTCCAGGTTTTCCATGACCTGTACAGCACTGAGCTACTCTAAAGGGGATTTTTGTCTCCAGGAAAATAAATGATTACATAGTTACTGACCCTGTATAACATCTACTATTTCATTAGTAGCTCGTGACCGTGATATTATTAACAATGCCGGTAAATCTTCACTTCTATAATTTCTCATCTGCGTAGCTGCCACACTCCCAAAGTGACGTGTTGCGTTAGTAATAAACCTAAATTCAAAATAAATTGTAAAATTTCTAACATATCTGGATTTTTAAGCTATGAGCCACATAGTGTAAGCAAGCAATGTAGTATTGCAATATTTAAAATCAAAAAAACGTATCCACAAAGTGGTCACATTTGATTTGTATATGTTTGCTCTGTATCTTACTGAAAAGCCCAACTAATTTGACCCTATGTTTTTTTGATGTGATATTTGGGTGTGATGCCTGAATGGTGACGGGGCAGACATATAATGTTAATTTGTTGTTCAAAACCATTTTATTTTGGGTGGGTAGATTTTGAAAATTTTCACCTCGACAAAAACATTTTTTATAATAATACTGAATCATTTAAGAGTCAAACAAATCCACATTAAAGGGAATGTAAAGTGATTTTCTAAACTTTGTATGTGTATCGGGGACACTGATAGCATTAATTTGCCCCATTCCAAATTCCATTCCGACGTCTGTGGTTCTTGCAATCCCACTAAAGCTAATACATTTTATGACGTCATTGACAGTGATCTACCGGAAGCTATTATTGATATCTATATCAGTGTCAGTGACATCATAAAACGTGTTAGTTTTAGTAGAATTGCAAGAACCACAGACGACGGAATGGAAATTGGAATGGCGCAAATTGATGCTATCACCGATACACATACAAAGTGTAGACAATCACTTTACAATCTTTAAAGAACTGGCTCTACACCGTTCTAACATTTAAATATCACTTTGGAGGAATTAGTCAGGGCCCGATTTGATGGGTTACCAAGTATTAGTATTTTCTTTTCTAGATAGCAAACATAGTTAGTCCATTATTAGTTTCATCAAATTGACACAAAAACGAGCTTTATTAATAAACAGTTGTAATTCTTACCTATTAGTGTTTGATTCATGAGTGAGATCCCAGGCCCAGGTGATGAAATTACATGATAAATAATTGACAATACCATCAGAACATAATAATTGGGAACAAAATACATTAGAAAATATACTTCCATCATGATGTAAATATAACGCTAATAACTTCCTCTGAAATAACAATAAATATATGAATTACTGCCCTTGATATAAATATCAAACATACACTGAACAAGTTTCCAAACAAAAAGTTGCTCTAATAAAGAAAGAAAGAAAAATTAGAATCAACATGAATTGGAGTCATCTCCTACTTTTCTACACCTGATTGGGCAAATGACGACTTGCAATGTGAAATGAGGGAAATTTTGCCAGGACATTGCCGTTAGTCTATTATAACTTGATTTCACGCGCAAATGGTGATTGTCATGTTTGAGAGTTTGGTTCTCGATCAGGTTGTGTCCGATGACCTTCAATAAGTCATCTTTACTTATAATACCATTCAATCCATTCATCCAGTTGGATGGATGGCATGGATTTGAACATCCTCAGAAGACTGCAGTAAAATGTAGGACATTCATTTCATTTAAACTGTATTTAGTTTTAGTTGTTAATTTTGTATTTTAGATTAGAATAATGATCTTACATCTGTGGCTCTTTGTTGTAACGATTCTTTTATAGCATCATCTAATGATCCAATAAAAAACACCGGATGTATTTCACCATATCTGAAAAATAGATATATCTTAACTTTATCCCTGCCAAATGAAGGTATATCAATTTCAACATTATTAAATTTCATATGAAATATGTAAATTAAAGTGGAATAATTAGCATTCTTTGTTGTTTGATTTGGGTATTAAAGGGCCAGTCTGCTTTTTTGAAAAAAGTTTCCAATATCAAAAAAATCGCAAATGCTACCTGAGAGTATTTTTAAAGTATGCTTATTGTATCTCTATATCTTCTTGATCAAAATTGAATTAGGTTTTAAAGGGTTAATTACAAACAGGGAGTACTTATTGTTAATTAAGAAATTTGACCTAGTTTTGGTGTTTGCCCTTTAAATGGTTCAATATTTCTAGCTGAAACCTTTCAAATACACAAGAGGGACATTTCTCTACAATCAGGCGTTTATTTTACTCAAATCCGTTCAGTAGTTCTCTATCAACGTCCAAAAAACATAACACACTTAAAAACCTTACGTAAGGTTTTTAAAAAATTTAGCATGTTTTTAGCGTTTAAAAATTAACAGCTGGATTGTTTTAGTTAAAACTTTCACATAGTTACAGATTTTGACGTAAAGTTTTCACAAATTTGAGCAAAAAAAAAATTTTGGAACTAAAAAAAATTCAGACCGTCCCTTTAAATAGTCTTTAAAAGTACCAGAACCTCAAACGTAGATAATTATGAATACATATCGATTTGACGGCTCAGAATTATTGTAGGGTGAGCTGTGAACACTATTACATATTAACTTCAAGCATAGATAGTGAAAATACCCCTCACAGGACACTTTGAAATGACATTAACTCTCAGAACCATATTTTGGGATTGGTTAACCCACAAAACCTCCCACTATTTAGGACAACAAAATAATAATGATATCATAGAAGATAAAGGTCTGTTTTAATTAGGTCTCGGTTAGTACAGTTATTGACAGATCAATCTATATGAAGGGTTGTGTTGGATTAGAATGAGGATGGCAATTCAGCAAACGAAGATTTTCTACGCTCTTTGAAAATATTTGCACAAGTACAAAATTTGATGTTCATACCTTTCTTTAAATTCTCTAGTAAGACGTTCTAAAGCTTCAGTTTCATCTGTAAAACTTTCTGGCACTGTAAAAAAATATCATTAAAAAAAAAAATATACAAAATCTGGATATCAGTATAGGGAAGTCAAATACAACCTCATTACTTAATGTCTAATGTGTACTGTATATTATATCTATATGCATACAAAAATAACTCAGGGTTAAACTGAAACACCAAATTAAATTAACAAAAGTCAAATATGCTTGTGCTTGATAAAGATTCCTGTATATGAATTGAAAAGTTGCAAAAATTAAAGGAAATCCATAATAGTTTTCTTACTTAATGTTCTACCTACTTCTAAATGTCATTTAAAAATTATACTTCTATTACAGATTAATTAAATAGAAATCATGCTACCAAACTCTCTGACTTCTGGGCTTTGACTTTCATTCTCGAGAGTCCACACTTATCCCAGCGGGGATTTTTTACAATTTTTTGTGAAAATTTAGAAATATTCAGCTTTTTGACACAATGACAGTTTGTAAAAATTAAACAAATAGTAGTATATTAGTAAAGATTATAAACTAACTTAAGGTAGTATTTCGACGACTAGGTGTAGAATCTGATTCTGAGGCAAACATTTCATCTTCTGGAAAACTATCAATAACTTCATCTTCATCACTACTTAATTCCATTACAACTTCCTACAATAAATTGTATATTGAACTTACTTATATCTCCAGTCAGGTCCTTTCCTACCATTGATGGAAGTCTCCATGGTGACATGTAAACAGTTAGTTGAATTGAACAATAAACTTAGGCCCCTCATTGCTATAGGCTGTGCAAATTAAAGGAATACTGCCTTTAAAAATGAAAAATTCTCACACTTAAACAAAAAGAGTATATATTCATCACTGGTGTCATAACTATACAACAGATTACCCAGATAATCTGATATAGGGCCTATACAGAAAATTTCTTTAAATATAATAATTCTTAGAATGAACAAAAAAATTAAGTTCTCAAACTGGTCAATACGATTATACATGTATTCATTAAAGCCACATTGAGAAAAAGTCATCTCATCGGTTTTTTTTTTAAAGTTAGCACTTAAAAATGAATATTGAAAAAAAAAAATTTTCGATTCCCTTTCGTGGTTCCAATTCTACAGCCATTTGAAATAAATTTTGTTTGTTTACATTCCAAACGTCAATAACTCCGCCCAGCACGCGCTACTGGAGATTGGTGTATGACGTCATTTAACTAACACGCCCCCCGCTTGACCTCATTAGCCTGTAATTTAATGGAGATCATTTTATTAGATCCTGGCATCGAAGCCATCTGAGTACCCAAAGCCGTGAATTTAGTTTTTTGACTTAATTAAACTAGATTAAGCTAGAATGCCTTTTGTACCGAAATCCCGTTTTTTTCATTTTGTAAACAAACGAATCCCGCAATGTGGCTTTAAGGGTGTCCAACTATACAAACAGAATCAAATAAACCCATAAAACTATATAATTTTCCATACAATTACAGGTTATTATTGAAAAAACGCTTAAAATTTGTGTAAGCGTTTTTTAATTATTATATATAAACATAGTTTTCTGGATTTATCAGATTATTTAGGTAATCTGGTGTATATTTATGCCACCAAGTAAGTCCCCTGATGAACATAAACCCTTCTTGGCCAAAGTTAAGATTTCAAATTTTATGCTCATTCCCAGAATTGGAATCTCTTTAAGCATGCAAAAATAAAAAAATATATTACCTCTGCAGTATGTCTATGTGAAGATTTACTATTGGTTGTATTATTAGCCCTGGCTAAAGTTAATTTATGTGTTGGTAAATCTAAACCACATTGAGATAAATATAACTAAAAATATAGAAAAAAAATTCCAAATTAGATGGAAAAACAGCTCTGAGAAAAGTAAAAAAAATTTTTTTTTATGAAAATTTGAAAAAATGAAGTGAAATGGAGTTTTACGTCCTATATCCTGCTTTTCTGCACCTATATGGTCTAATGAGGACGGGCACTTTTCCATGTCATCCCCTCCGACCTGTATCACTGACAGGGGGAAACCAGGTTGAAAAATCCGAAGGTATCATCTAAACCCATGCCGGAATTGAACCCTGGCCCTTCAGGTTAGCAAGCAAGTGTCTAACTCACTGAGCCACCGCGGCTCCCCTATGAAAATTGGAATATCACCCTCAGATAGTTAACGTAAGTCTTAGAATGTCTTCAATAATTGACCTTGGCAGAAACAATGCAATTCATTGCAATTCATTGCATACAGTGAACCCCCCCTTTGACATTTCACAACAAATGTTCTAAAAATGATCAAGAAATGGTATTAAACTTACATTGTCTTTGGTACCTTGAGGCCATCCTGTCCAGATCTGATGTCTTACTGGTATATCTGATACATTGGATAAATCTTGTTTCACCTGGGCAAAATATTATAGTCAATAAGGGCACATTCTCCATTAAAGTGTGATCAATCATACTTTAGTCTCAGAAACAGGAATTTCTTAGTTAAGTTCATCAGTGTTGACAGCTCACTTTTGAGGCTGTACGTGTGAATCATTTATAAAAATAGTTTTAGTTCAGGTGTGTTCGAAGAGTTTTTAGTATATTTGAGCAGTTCTAGTACATCAAAAGACTATAAAACTTAATAAATGGTACTATTTTCATATCATATGATCAATAAGTCCGATAAATTGTTCATGAATACAGAATTATTCCCCCTTGGTTGGTCAAAATTCGGACAATTTCTTCATGTTCATTTTTGCCTAAAATTTGACTGAATGTTGATCTCAGTCAAGGCTTCAACATCTGAAAATAATGGAAATCACCTGCGGAACTGCTGAATTTCACCGGACACAAAGTCCTGAGACTTTCGGTTGGTGAAAATGCAGTGTGGAAATAATATAGCAACGCAACAGCATGTATGTGTCATGTCAAATGTATACCCTTGTTTGATTCTATCCGGTAAACCGCTGTGGTGAAATGAACGCATCGCTTTACAACAGCTTGAAAGTTTTAAATCTGCATCAATCTCCTTGTTAATAAATTATTAAGCAAGTTAATGTATATATGTACCTCTTGTACTGTTTTTCTACCAGGATATTTTAAATTAAACATTCTATATCTATTACTTTCATTATATGATATTTCTAACTTATATTCTTCATTCATATCATGACTACTGAAAAAATAAATATACTCATTAAAACATTAATAATATACAGTGACTAAAATTTAAAGACCATAGGTTTTGGTCACAAATACATACGTAACTGTCCGTTTTTTCTATCCGTCAATTGGATACATAACTTAATCAAATAAAACCTGCATAGTTTCGCATTCGTCAAAGCCTTATACCGAAAAGTTGAAACTTCAAACACTAATAAGAGAAACATTCTCCTTCAGTCAAATGCACACAACTTTTTAATCATTTTTACAAACGCTATGTTATCTGTGTTCTATGTAAAACTATTCCTATAATAGCTGTTTTCAGCATTATTTTGGATTGACAACTACTTGTGTAAGCTTATATGACTCAAAACTTACTTGTGTATATGGCTAAAAACTTACTTGTGTATATCGTTAAACAACTTACTTGTTTATATGGCTAAAAACTTACTTGTGTATATGGTTAAACAACTTACTTGTGTATATGGTTATTATCTTCCCGAGATCTAGATAAAGTAGGATTATTAATATTTGGTGTTAACACATATAAAGAATTATCTTTTGGTAGATGTAAATCTCTTAATATAGTCTGAAAAAAAAAATAGTTTTTCATGTTATGCAAATATTTCATGTTTCATTGTAGCAGGAAAATAAACAAATTGAAATATTGTCAAGTAATTTTCCAAACAGCCAATAACATGCTTGAAACCATTTGATTGATAAAAATTCACAAACTTACAAATAATCAATTTGCTCTAGCAAATAAATGCATATATAATGCTATGTAAGAGATTAATCGCATGCCATAGAAATCAACTTGATCATAGCACCTCTTACATCTCTAGTTTTCTCTATCTGTTTTGTTCTAAGAAAAGTTCATTATTCAGAAACTTTACTTTCAGTTCACAGAATATCAAAATAAACAATGGACAGCAATCAAAGATAGACATATAGTTTATGGGGACCCAAGAAAACTTTCCTTAAATGAATAGTAAAATGATTTGTAAAGGTATGTGTATCAGGGACACTGATAGCATCAATTTTGCGAAAATCCAATTTCCATTCCGCTGACTGCGGTTCTTGCAATTCCACTAAAACAAACGCCTTTATGACAGGGGTCGACGTAACCGCTGGCCCGTGGCTAGTAAATTTACTGTCGGGCCAGTCAAACTTAACAAAGAACGGCCCGACGGGCTAGTCAATATTCTCGGGCCACTTGGGCCAGCAACTTTCATTTTCTACCACGCGGCAGATTGCACATACTTCCGTGTTATTGAAATCGACTGGTAATAATAGCCGGCCAATCAAATTACTTATAAAAAATCGCCAACTCAGAGGTTCCTCGGAATCGCGCAAGATTCGTTATTTGGGATTTGTCGAGTGAAAAATGGCAGCCCCCCGTTAAATTAAATAAATTGATGATATGGAACGTTTCCTAAAGAACTACCCCCAAAAAAGAAAAGCTGAAACCGATAGCAACCAAAAAGGAAAAGAATATGAAAAATCAAAAAGAAAAAGGGAGTTTATTCCTTCATGGTCAGCAACATATAAATGGTTGCAGAATGGTCAAAATGGGATAACCTGCAACATCTGCATGACATGACCTGCAAACCCCCCTACCGCGTCTCGGGCCAGTAAGATTTTGAGAGGGCCAGTTGATCAAAAAAAAGTTACTTCTTTTTCCTTAAGTCGACCCCTGTTATGACATCACTGACAGTGTTCTGCATAGATATCAATTTTAGCTTCCGCCAGATCACTGTCAGTGACGTTATAAAACGTGTTAGTTTTAGTGGAGAACCACAGAAGTCGGAATGGAAATTGCAATGGCACAAATTGATGCTATCAGTGCCACCGATACACATAAAAAGTCACTTTACAATCTCTTTAATCATATTCATGAAAATGTGTTTAATTCATTAATACATATACGTGAGAGTATGATGCTAATATAAGTTAAAAGTTCAGTAAGAAAAATACAACTTACTGTATCATCAAATTTTCTTTTGATGCCCTTTAAAACCTGTTGACCAGCAGGAATACCTATTTCTGTCTCTAAAATATCTTTGATGCTACCTTTAATTTAGAAAAACATTAGTAGAAAATAGATTCTAAAGAATGAAGGAAATAATAATATCTGAATTTGATGAGAATGACATGTTACAATGTCAAGAGATCATGTACACATTTAAACTTGAGTAGAGGACTTGACACTAAATAAGCCACAAAGTTAAAATTAATTCTAGCATCATAATTTAGGATAGAACCCACTCTTTTAAGAGCGCCCATACAATTTAATTTGACTTGACTCGATCCTGAGTTTATTTTTCAACTGCTGCAGTTGTCCCTAGATCCAGGGTAGACAGCAGACGGATAGATCTTACACATGATATCCAGGCTGTTCTGTCATATGGATCAATGTTACCCGGGTTGTGTGCAGACATGTCAGCCTTGACACAGTCATATCAGGTCTTCCTCTTCCTCTCAAGCTTTGTGTGGACAGGAATGGACAGGAATTTAAGCTCTTAAAAAAATTATTTTTAATGAATAAGCTTACATTTTGTCAAAGGCCATTGTGAATATATTAATACTTGTACATACCTACAGTTTCATTATCAGCAATAACAACAGGAATATTTCTATCTCTATATTCCACGTTAAAATTTAACATCCTACGTCTTATATTGCTATAACTTGATGATGGTACAGACATACCAACAACTGCTATATTACTGGCTGAGGCTGCACCTGATGCATTTGAAGATTCATCATCACTGATATTAACAATATCTTCTATGGGACTTGGTATGTATACTTGTCCATGGTCTGTTGCTTCATCTGGTATTGCTGTTGAAAAGCCTGATGGTACCGCTTCACATTCTCTAGGTCCAACCGCTTCATATGATGGCATTATACTGTTGACGGCTGCCTGGAATAAAAAACAAAAAACATCTGATTCACTAAAATCTAAAAAGGAACAAAAAAGGATACCCGGTACTCATTTTAAGGTGTTTTCTAATTAAATATCTCTATTTTTTTATGTTAGGCAAAGCAAGTAAGCTTATAGTCAGCACTATAATAACATTTTTAAATAGTCTAAAAATATATTGATACATACCTCCAGTTTCCAGTCATGTTGTTCTAAAATGGCAGCGCATGTGTCAAAGTCTTCAATGCCAGTAAAGGCCTGAAATAAAAAGACAAAAATCATTATTGATATATGGAATGAACATTGGTAAAGAAATCAAAACACAACTTGATTGCCAAAAAAAAAAATATCTTGACTCCAACCACCTGAGAAGCCAAGGCACAGACACTCTCAGTGAACTCAGTCTCAATCTCATCATACTGATAGCCAATTCTTTGTTGAAATTTGTATAAGACAAAGTCATTCTGAGACTATCAGTGTAGTTCTAAAGTTGTTATTCAAACTTTAAAGTTATCGGCCATCTTCTATTTTCAAACAAGAATGTGAATGCTGAAGAACTAACATGACTTGCAAGTTGCAACATAAGAAACAATGTTTACTTTTTTACGTTGTAAACAAACGAATGCTTTATCAAATAAATTCAAAGTCAGAAGGACACGGTGAGTTGGAAACTATACTCATCATAGAAACGATTGTTCGATCTATACGATGTTTAAATATATCATTGATTATGATTAAAGTCTTTACAAAAACTGCGAATTATACCTGGAAATCTACCAGTACTTGATCTCTTGTGTCGTCCGCCATTGTTTCTGTTCATTCATTGCGCATGCTCAACAGCTTTACCGGAAATTCCAATGTTTACATCGTAAAAATGTGAATTTTACATAAATGTCAACCAAACATGAATTCACGAATCCGATGTGCATATGGAACAAATAAATTTAAGATTACACAAATTTTATGCCACATATTCGCCATTATTCGAGTGTGGTATTTCTAATGTCTATTTTAAGTAACAAAGCACATGGCTAGTCACGTGATCTTTAAAAGGCGGGGTTAGGAAGTAGTCATATTATTCAGAGCCTTCATAATGCAGAGGACTCATTCTGACCTACAGGATTGGTGATATTTGATACCCAATGTTATATACCTACATGAAAATTAAAGCGTATATTGGTGTCACCCATGTCCGTCGTTCCGTCAGGCCACACTTGCTTGTAAACCATATGGATAGAGAACACACAACTCTTCACATTTAGACAAATAACTTAACAAAATTAAGCATACCACCCAAGCACAAGGATGAACCCTTTTGAAAATCAGCAGAACCGATAATGCTCTACCAAGCAGAATTCTTAATGGGTTTTAAAGAAACAATGGGTGCATATAACCTTGCTTGACAAGATATAGGATAAAGAATTGTTTCTCAAATTGTTATATAAAGTCAAGTATCATCAGCACACAAACGTAGGCCAACAAGGATATTTACACTTTCAACGATGTCATATAGATATACAATAGAAAAAAACAGGAGGCCCAGGACCTGAACCCTGTGGAACACCAGTGCGAATGACCAAAGACCATGCAGAAAGGGCACCACAAACTGAAACTAGTTGTTTCCTATACTTGAAAGATAACTTTTTAAACTGTCACAGGCTTTGCTGACGTCACATAAAACATCTCTGACATGCCTAGGCCTATATTTTCATGGTTTGACAGAAGAAATGGTTAATGTCTAATGTCTATAAGTTTGAATGTTGCACAAGAGAATATTTTGTTATATTGGTAGATTGTCAAATGTTTCACCCGCAAAAGTTTGACTTCCCCTACCCCCGGTTCTTTATTCCTATCAAATACCCTCAATTGTGTTTTCTATGCAAGTCTTACTAAACGACGAGTCGTATTTTTTATTTTTTTCAAACGCTGATAATTATGGATAGGCTACACGGGGATTTGAAGGCTTAAATTTAATTTTGAGAGAGGGTTTGGAACATTATTATGGATTAGATTAGCTAAAAAAAATTCCAGGTTCAGACATTAAAAGGTTTTTTGATCAAACAGTTAGTGAATATATCCCTTTAATACCCTAAATTAAAAGCCACTTTATATCTAGCTTGTTTTGTAATATTCTTCTCCGGTAGTCTATAATGATAAGCACGCGAAGTAATCCATAATATTTAAAGATAAGCAGGCAATAATAATGTAATTTACTGTTAATTGGCACCTATAACCGACAGATAAAACCAAAATATTATCGTTTTAGCTTAGAACACACCGATAACATAGACTTTATTAGTATAGTACTATTTTTAGTTTTTGTGATTCATTAGACCAGTAATGCGAGGATTTCGTTTGGACGTCATATGTATGTCAGCTACTGTTTATTTACTTCCAGATCACCAAAGCGTATCACTAATAGTCTATATAAATATATGTATCTATATATATAAATATGATAGAATATTTAATGAAAAGGGAAAATTATTCAGTATTTCACCATGTCATATTATAGTCTGAACATATGTGAACAGGAACATTGATCGTGAAACAAATCTGAGTAATGTTGAAAATCAAGGTATGTATATTAGTATTTAATTACTTCTTCTAGGTTAAAATATGTCTAGATTTTTAAACGCTCTTCTCTATTGATTGCAATGTAAATGAATTCATTTCTGAGTATTTTGTAAACGTACTCAACAAAGTTAATGGACGAAATATCAATATTAAAAAAAAATCAGAACCATTTTCTTCAGTATGGGATTGTGTTCATTTACGAGCAATTGGTTGCGCCAGTGGTCTTTACGATCGGTTGTACCCTTTAGATCAACAATGTACGATCTTATACCAATCTTACCGCTGCTTGCATGACACACTATTCTCGGCATTAAATGACTATTATGTACCTTGTCGTTGAGCTATCGATATGAACTCGACAGAAAGATACTAACATGCACCTTTAATAGGGCCTATCCACTTCAAATTTCAGTTAAATCTAATGCACACTTCGATCTTCGAGTTTCAAAGATAATGATTTTTTTGATAATGGTGAAATGAAAGAGTGATATTTTCCCGTAATAATATGTTTACAGGAATATGATTGGTTGAGAGGAAACTGTCTATCAATGCAAAATATAATGACGACAAAGGTGTCTCATGCAAGCAACGGTTAGATTCGCAAGATCGTATACCGTTGCTAAAGGAAGGTATGGTGAAGTATATAGATGCTCGTATAAGCTCAGTTTTTAAGTTTCAAAGTTACCACATACGTCAAATAAGACTTTTGTTTTTCATTTTGTATGATGTTTTCTACTGGCACAATGAAATGTAAATTGAAATGATGACATGAGTGTAGGCTAATGATTACATACGAATGAAATATAAAATGGAAATGATGACACATTGATGTAATTGTATATTACTTGCACTATTTAATGTAAAATTGTATAAAATTGAAATGATGACATGTACGTAATAATAATTGATTAGTGATATTAAAAAGGAAGTGTATATTGCACTGTATCAGTCATGTCATTAGTTATAAGTCAGTATCTGTAGGCCAAATTGACATTATTATTCAGACAAAAAGCTCATTAACTCAAGGTAGGTGTGTCTAATTCAGTTTTAATCTCCCTGGCTACGATTGAGTAAGTGAATGTTGATGAAGAGGCAGGGTAAACTTACTCTTATCGTACACCGATGCCCCCGAATAGTCATCAGCGGAGGCATCTACGAATCTTAGGTTAATTTTTTTAATGTGTATGCCAAAGTTGTAGATATGACAGCCCAAGGGATCTGCCTGAGAAAGAATTTGAAATAAATATAGACTTGTCTGCTTAAAATTTTCTTATCTTTCGATTGCTTGAATATCAAATATCAGAGAAAAAAAATCATATACTACATTTTTTTTCTAAAAATAAACATGATGTACACATTCGAATCCGTATTTGCCCACTCGTGCATATAGTAATTAAAACATACCAGTTTCACATATTTCAAATTCCACTTACATTGTTGAGTAAATATCATCAATATGTAAAATTTATTATTGAAATGCATTTATATCTATATCTATATCTATATCTATAATGCATGTTATTATGAGAATATTCATAAATTTATATACATAGCCTATAGGGAAGCCTATATCATTTTGAAATTAAGAAAAAAATTATGTTAAGATGTTAATCAGGGGATTTCATATTATTACTTTTATTAATAGAATGTATATTTTTTCCTTCTTGATATGATATGATTGTTTTCAAATGGGTCCTAATTGTTATAATACAGCATACCACTAGGCCTATCGGGCTTTTTTTAGGTCAATAATGACGTACATTGAAATATTTCCAAACAAAAGTAACCTGCGTCACTGGTTAAACCTGTCTTGTTTACATTTTACATCTTTATCTTTACGGGCGTAGATATCGCTGGAAAAAATTGATATGATTCGATAACGGTTGACTGCTGATGAACCCGGATGGTGCGGACAGACAGCCTTGCAACAGGTTTTCGTGTATGTGAAGGCAACTGGATGTATTGTTCTATTGTCCGCCGCACTCCTTGGCATCGCCACAATAAAGTGATTGATTAGTAAAGAAGCTTTCTAAAAACTGTTTTACAGGGGTGGATCCAACGACTTTCCCGGCTCGAGCCCCCCTAGTTTTGGCCGACTGGTGTCAGAACCCTCTAAAAATTTGCCGCTCGCGCCTTGAATTTGAAGCATGTTATAGGCTATTTCAGACCCCCTTCCCTTTCTCTAAATCCTGGATTCGCTCCTGTTTTATCTGTATCAATTAAGCTACACTAAAAGCATTGATTTACATTTGCAGTCAGAGATCTGTGAGTCTGACAATTTCACTAAACCTGAGCGTTTTATGACAAAAGCTATAAACCACAGCTATTTCGGGAACTTTGAGATAGTGGCATCATATAATGCTAAGCTTTAGTGGAAATGCAAGAACCACAGAAGTCTTTCTCGATGCCATCAGCGTATACACATTATCTGGACCACTGAGCTATAAATAGTATAGGCCTAACATACTTTCAGATGTGAAAAATCTTAACCTTTGAGTATTCCGTCACTCTCCGTAATCCGTAAAAACATATTTATATTATGGTCCCAACACTATAAAACTTGAAATGAAGATTATCATTTCTTACATTTCAGGAAAGTTAAAATATGGCTATGGATACCGATTCCACAACCTTGCAGATCAGATTTCAAGTGATCGACGATCAGAAAACACAAGAAGATCCTTACATATTAGAGTTAAATCCTGCTCTTACATTACACGAAACACGGGGCCAATTAGAACTCAAACTTCACAGTCATGGACAGACATTTCAGTATCTTTGGAAGAAGAGAAGAATTAAGCTTAAACTAGAAAAGTCGCTGAAAATAATTGATATTTTACCCAAGCTCCGGAAAGACATTCCTGTGGAATCGTTTAAGTTTAAGGATGTGCAATATCGAAAGGTAAATTTAATGTTGGTGTTCATATAGTGTCTGCTTACAAATCAACAAGTCGCGTCTCAAAACTAAAACTAAAACAGATTTCTCAAAACTGAAAAACGGCTGTTCCATAAGTTGTTGCTCAAAACGAGTCTGATGTTCAGTCTGATGTAGGTGTTCAGTTTTAGTCTGATATTCCATGAAATTATAGTAGGTGCTCAATTCTAATTTGATGTTCCATAACATTAATCCCTCTATTCGCGTTCCATAGCATGTGCTCTTTAAATTCTTATTTGGTGTTCAAGTATAGGAGGTAGGCCTACAGAACGCTCAACGCTGGTAGACTATTTTTAAAGATCATTTTTTGAATCAAGATAAGTGAAGGTGTATTATTACTGATATATTTTTTAGGTTGAGTGTATTAAAAATGGGGATAAACAGGAAGTTTCCTGTTGCGGTATTGTGTTTCTATGGAGAGAAAGTGACAGTGTGCGATACAGCGATGAAGAGATGAGTTCAGTTCTCATTGGTCCTGACTTGTATGGCTTCTCCTACATTCCATCTACCATTCTAACAACACATTCAGTCCATGGTGAGTAATCATGTAATAACTGAACTAGGATTTCTAATATTTTGTCATAGTTATCTCCCTTATAATTTGTCATAGTTATCTTATATTTTGTCATAGTTATCTCTCTTATATTTTGTCATAGTTATCTCCCTTATATTTTGTCATAGTTATCTTATATTTTGTCATAGTTATCTTATATTTTGTCATAGTTGTCTTATATTTTGTCATAGTTATCTCCCTTATATTTTGTCATAGTTTTCTCTCTTATATTTTGTCATAGTTGTCTTATATTTTGTCATAGTTATCTTATATTTTGTCATAGTTATCTCCCTTATATTTTGTCATAGTTATCTTATATTTTGTCATAGTTATCTTATATTTTGTCATAGTTGTCTTATATTTTGTCATAGTTATCTCCCTTATATTTTGTCATAGTTATCTCTCTTATATTTTGTCATAGTTATCTCCCTTATATTTTGTCATAGTTGTCTTATATTTTGTCATAGTTATCTCTCTTATATTTTGTCATAGTTATCTCCCTTATATTTTGTCATAGTTGTCTTATATTTTGTCATAGTTATCTTATATTTTGTCATAGTTATCTCCCTTATATTTTGTCATAGTTATCTCTCTTATATTTTGTCATAGTTATCTCCCTTATATTTTGTCATAGTTATCTTATATTTTGTCATAGTTGTCTCCCTTAACTATCACTTTCCCAGATAATAAAATTTTTGTTTTAAGTTATAAATCTCCCCTGAAACGTGCATATTTTGTTTGTTGTTTTGTTATGACGTATTTTGTATACAGTTGAAACAAATTTGCCTATATTCTTCTCACTTAAAGTGCTATGTTCACCATCCATTCAACCAATACAATTTTAGTCTCCTATTTTGAGTTCTGCCCTGGTATTTCTGAAGGCTATATTAACACATTCCAGGGCCCAAAATCTACCCTCACTGCATGGCGTTTTCCAATCCTCATTGGCCTCAAATTTGCTAAATTGAAGGACGTGAAACACCCTTATTTCATTTTATTCCTGTACCGGTACGACTTAAATATTAATATATTTTGTAGATCATATGGGTAAGCTGTGTGAGATGGCGGCATATGGAGGAGACCTACAAACTATCCAACACCTTTTGGTTTCCAGTTCCTCCAACATGAAAAGAGAAATTGCTGCCCACGGAAAGAACACACCTCTTCATTATGCTGCAACAAATGGTCATTTAGATGTCTGTCGACTTCTTGTCAATCACCTTGGAAGCAACGTCCTTCAGTGTAAAAATCAAAATGGTCGAACACCACTTCATTGTGCTCTCATCAGACAAAGAATGGATGTAATCATATACATGCTAAGTTTCAAACCCGATCTCGATGCCAAGGACGTACTAGGTGTTAGTTGCAGAAAATTACTATTCAAACTACCTCAACCAAAGATCGACTATCTCTTAGAGAACACAGACTTTCATATTCTTGAAGATCGAATTATATTGTTTTTAACATGCCTTGCCTTACAACGAAAGAATATTTTTGCAGGTCGGGAACTGTGTAAGATAGTAAAACCTATACCTAGTTCATATTTCAAACAGCCTCTTCACCTTGCAGCCGAGCTGGGCAATATCGAGCTTATTCAGTTATTGTTGAGCAGGGAAGATTCCGACATTCCCGGTCATTCTCCTTTAGAATATGACAGAAATGGACATCTTCCTCTTCATTATGCCTGTCAACATGGACATTGTGATATAATTCCGTTACTTTATAGTGATGTTCTCTCTGAGAAAGATTTTCAAAGAGCAATAAAGCTTGCTGTCAGTTGGAGGAAGTTTGATGCTTTACTATGCTTATCTGAATTGCGAACTGACTTTGTGATAGATCAAGAGCTTCAGAACTATCTGATCGACGAAGCAGAAAGAGACCTCAACAAGAACGGTAAACTCATTGCTCCAGTGCTTCGATCTGTTCTTCACGCCAATCAAAGGATTGCTTCCGAAGCGGCTCGACAAAATAACGTCGATCTAACTGAACAACTGCATTCTTTGGGAATAAGATTAGATTTGCAGGATGAGATGGGACGAACTCCTTTACACGAGGCATGTCAGCAAGGTCACATAGAGATGGTCTCGTATCTTATTGATCACGATATTGATTGTCATATACAAGACTGGCAAGGATCAACAGCTTTACACTATGCATGCAGAACGGGAAATCTTGATGTCCTATCGCTATTATTGGACAACGCCAAAACCTCACGTTTGATTGATGTTACAGATAACAGAGGACGTTCTCCCTTGTTAACTGCCGCATATTCCGGACACACTGATGTGGTGGTTTATCTACTGAAATATACCTCTTGTGATGTCTGGATGAAGGATGTCTACAGTAAAAGCTTACTAAATTATTTACTATTATTGAATACGAATTCTGTGATAATTGAAATTTTAAGAAAATGTAAATTTGAAGAAAAAATGACAGAAGAGATGCTGGTTAAAAAACCCATAAAACGACGACCAAAAACCATAACATTTCAATGTTCTCTTTGTGAAAGACTGTGGCATGTATTTAGCTGGCATGAATCGTAAGTAAACTAATGTTTTCCTTCCCCGAGTACAATCTCCACCCACCCCCAACAATGAGCACCACTACAGCCGATGCTATTCTAACAGGAAAGTCTGATGTTACTCTGACAAGACTTAACCATAAAGTTCGGCTTTACTTAGTTTACCTTCCATCATATTTACAGGTAGCTTACGTCTATTCGTTCGGAATAACAATGCATGTATGTATACCAGTGAAAGTAGCTTCTGTCCAAACAAACTATATGTCCGTACTGGATGACAAGACGCCTAAGCCCAAAAGCAATCAAATTGTTCCCCACGAGTATGATTTCCATTTGATCATTATATGAATGTTTGGTCGCATAAGACTTGATAGCAGTAATTACACCTTATAGCTTTTATAATGATATTTTCAGATTCACCCACATGTGTAATGAAAATGGTAAGAGAATTTTGAAGAAAATCAAAAGATCTAAATCAGATACCTGTAACATTATAAAACTACCTCAACAGTCAACTGCCACGTCGTTCCGAGCATCATCTTATACAGAAATAGTCATATCTGCTATAGAATCTCATATCACTGAAGACCAAACCGAGTATATAGACCTTCTTCTCAATATGCTAGACGTTGATTTGCCCATGGATGATCTTTCTTTGTTATGTGGATTGTGTGCTAAATACTTTTCATTGAAGTCTTTGGATGTCATATTTAGATTGTGGACCATCCCGAATTATTTGTTGAATGAACTTCTATTGATTGTGATGATTATGGAAGCAAATACGGATAGGTCAAGACTTCAGCGACTCGAAATTGTTAGGTTTTTATTGGATTCAGGTGCCTGTCCGAATTTTCTCATAGACCATTTATCCGGCAGTGATTCCCCAATAGATATTCATGCTCAAGAAAGTTCAAATAGAGGATTACCATCTGAGATACCTACATTTGATCAGTTACTAGGAAAGCTCTATATGACTAGCGAATCCAAGCGTCGTTCCTGTTACCAACCTTTAGAAATAGCTGTGATAGACAATGATCTTTCTTTAGTGAAATGCCTAGTGGAAGGTGGAGCATCAATACATATTTCTTTTGCTATTCATTTAGCTATCTTAAAGGGATATTGTGATATCCTGGACTTTTTAATAACCATTCCAAAAACATCCCAGCGCGGTGTATTAGGAAATGATGTATCCTCTGACAATATGTTTGAGTGTTGCACTAACAATAGCGGACTTCTACAAGCGTTGAGTGTATGTCAGGGATCTGTCCACATTCAAACCATTTTGGAATATTTTCCAAATCTTCTTAAATGTCACACGATCCTTACGATATCCAATGTCAAATCATACCGTCCTCGGCTTTTACTTCATAAAGATCTTGATGTTCACAAATTCCTTTACCAATACCAAGATAAGCCAAATGGACACTTAAGACAGCTTCCTTTGACGAAGCTGATGATTCAGAAATCCGAAAATGATGTTCTGATCAATGAAATTTTTAAACAGAATCAACATCTATCGAGCATTGAAGTCGAGAATGATGCTATAATCCACTGTGTCTGTGAAATGTTTGTTGCCAGTGTGGATAGAAAATTATGGGAGAAGTGTCATCGGCTTCTATCAACAGAAGGCGCACAGATCATCTGGAAATGTCTACTTAGCAAAACTTCATACTGCACATGCAATATTTATAGGTGCAATGAGTCTACACATCCAGTTTTACCGATGAGTATTTTCGATTTTATTTCAAAGGCTCCTATATTGTGTGTTCATCTGTTCTTTAAAGGATTAAAGTGTGTATTATCAAGAATGGATGGAGAGTGTCTTCTAGACGTTGTGATGCGACTTAAAGACAGTCTGGACGAATCCTTTGACGAAGGAACGATTGTTGATCAATCGATTGTGCTCAAGGAAATAGTTCTTTGTATATTCGACAGCTTAAAGAATAAACAAGAAGGATTATACTGCGCTTCAAAATTAATATTGGCTCTACCAGAATTTCTCAATAGTTTCTTTGAATTTATATTCAGATCAAACCGAATCAAGTATTTCCAACTGGCATTGGCATCCAATGATTTTCAAATTGATAGTTCCAAAATAACAATATGTAAGCTTGTGAATCATCTGAATGTGGTCAAACCGGAAGTCCGGCTAATGAAGATGCTCAAAAAGCTATCTTCAGAACAGAAGAATGCTATAATGGATAAGAACATATCGTTAGCGGAACTGGCATGTATTTATGGGGAGTTGTATATTTTGAAAGCCTGTCTAGCATATACTGAGACTAACGTTGAATTGGATAATTTATTAGATGTAGCAGCTGGGTTTGGTCACGAGAATATCATGGAATATCTTATAAAGCAAGGTACTCAAGTTAGGTCGTCAACGATTACTTCTGCTTGTCAAGGACCAAAGTTCCTAGGTAAGTTAACCCATTAAAACAGACTGTTTTTAAAAATTTTAAAGTTTTTTTGACTTCAAGATTTTAATCGAACGCCTTTTATCGAAACGTTTTATGGTACTAGTAAGTTACTTTAAAGTTATATAATTTGAATTATTTCAGGCCTAACTAAATGGGAACCAAAGATGAAGAAAGTTCACCAAGAAAAAAAATCTTTCGAAACAATTGAGTTACTTTACAGGTAAATTTAGTAAACGTTCACCATTCGTTCGATCAATAATACCATAGTCTCATAAACAGGTTATTTCTTAGCTAAGATTATGAGTAACATTATGCACAGCTCTTCCTCGATACTTAAAGGGATTGTGTAGAGGTTTTCTAAACTTTGTATGTGTATCGGGGACACTGATAGCATCAATTTGCGCCATTCCAATTTCTATTCCGACGTCTGTGGTTCTTGCAATACCACTAAAACTAACGCGTTTTATGACGTCACCCCCACTGATCTGCATAGATATCAATAATAGCTTCCGGTAGATCACTGACATAGATCTAGCAATAGTAGCTAACGTCCTGTTAGTAAGCCAGTTTCACAGTTTGAAATGTCCACCGTGATATAATGTCCAATGAAGGGAAATACGTTATACGCTTCAGAAAAAAATAGGAAATTTTTAAGATTGATTAAATAATTAGATAGAATGATTTTGTCTTTTTAAGGTCAACAGATCAGCATTCTTACCCAGACCGCAGTGTCGATATTTTGGAGAATTCAATCAGAATGTATTACTGGAATATTACAAAATGGTGTCTAAACAGCTGCCCAGACATAACATGTTGCACGGCTCTAAGGTACATACTTTTAGATAGATAGCTGTAAAAAAGGATGGGGGAGGGGCTATATTGAATATATCCACTGACAGAGTTCACCGAGACCTTGCATATTTCCAATTACACTTTCAAATTGTAGCGTTTCTGGGCTAATTTGTTTGGTAGGGCATTAATTGATCTGGTTGTATCTCATGTTGATGACCTATATGTTAGTGGCGAGTGTCGCCGTGAAGCAGACCTAGCTTACTCTTTTTGAAACACCGGATGTTATTTGTTTTGGATTAATGGAATTACATAAATATTTGCGGTAAATCATAGGATAAAGTTGCCTCGTACGAACCGCTTTGGTGGATAGACATGAAAATATCATAAATGTGTTTCTCTTTTTTCTTTTTAGTAAAGTCATAGTGATAGCCCTTGCTCATGGACCAGAAGATGTATGTCTTAAATTGGTGAAAAAATTCAATTGGAAAAGTCTTTATGAAGAAGAAGTACAAAATGTCTTAAACATAGCGATAAAGCGGAATGACCATGTCACCGATAACATTGTGAAGCCTATATTGAGTTCCTATAGCTTTAATGGATTAGGTCATTTACAGCAACAAGACAAACACAAGAGAACCTTTATGCATTTTGTCTGCGCTCAGGGAAGAATGGCCATTGTTGAGTTGATATTTGACCAACTAAGCACATGTGATAATCATCAGATAAACCAGGTGCTCAATATGCCTGATGCGTCTAATGCGACACCTTTGTGGTACGCCTTGTCTAATCAATACTGGGAAATGGCGAAGTTGTTGATTCTTAACGGCTGTGTTTTATCTAAAAAGCGGACAATTCATCTTACCAGAAAAAGAACGTACCGTTTTGGTAAGAAAACAGTTTTAGAGAATCGCAACCGTGGCCAAGTAATGTTAACCAGAAAAGGAACAAGATCATGTGAAGTTGCTGATACAGTTGGATCAAATAGATCATTCTTTGAAGGTCTTTATGACACGAATCCCGTTATTCAACAAAATCTTCCGAAAGATCTTGCCGTCTTAGAAAAAGTCAACCCCTTACAGACAGATAATACAAGAAGTGAGGTGAGACTGCTGGTAGATCTGATGTGGCAAGCCCTCAAACTGGGGACATCGTTATTGAATGTAGCTATTGGAACTTCAAATATCCAGTTGGTATCCCTAATCTTGGAGCAGCCTCTTACGAAAATCTTTCTTGATGATGCTTATGAATCGCCTATGATATATGCCATTGTGAACAGCCACGGAACAGTATTGGACAGAATTGCAGAATATGGCCCGGGTGACCACCTCGCGAGTGCTATACTCCGCGTTGTGCTTGGAGACGTGAAAATGTCTAACATCGAAGACTTTATAAAGACAACAATCATTCTGAATTCAATCTCTAAGCGGGAATCCAAAATCTTTCGTGATTTAGTCCAAAGTGCGAAACAAATTGTCGATCAAACATCCAACATTGCATGTTTTCAAAATATTGAAACGAACTGTGCTGTTCCTTGGAATTGTTTGAAAAACCTTGCTATTGCTAGCATTCGCTGAAAAGAAGAATTTGTGTCCGAACCTGTCTTGTTCCTATCTGCAGTTCTTGGACAACCAAAGCTGTTTGACATCATCAGGAGTTTGTGCAATAGTGATGAGGAATATAACAAACTTCTTACCACGCCGTTATGTTATGACCTTAGTACCATTGATCTGATTATAATATTTGGATCCAAGGATAAAATGAGTAGTTTGGCGAAAAGGGACAACGACAACAGAACTGAATGTCTGAAAACCATTTCAGAAAACTCACTAGAGTTACAGAATATTACCTGGCAAATCATTAAGGACCAAAGACTTTATTATGTGGTGACGCCGATTTTATATAAAATCTTAAAGAATCAATCGGTCGATGCGTGGGATGACAGAGTTCGAGATGCCATTAGATACGGTTACGAACAATTTGTGATCAAATTAAGTGACAACTTTATTGATCATGTAGACTTTAGGAAATTGGTACCGAAGTTTATTTGTCTGAGTGCACTGTTTGGAAGAACTGAAATATTTGTTCATTTTATGAACGTATTTGACGTGGACTCCATAACAGAAATTCCAAATATTCCTTGGAATGGTAAATTTGTGCAGTTATCAATACTAGAATGTGCAATCATCAGTGACAACCATACAATGGTAAAACATATTGTCGAGAAACTGATTACTAGAAACAGACTTATTGGTGATGATGTAGTTTTTAAAGCTCTGAAGGTGGCTTACAGAAAAGGAAACGCGAATGTGATAAGCTTATTGGAAGCAATGGCGTCTTCATTGAAGTATACTGGCGAATCTTTTGATGAATTGTGCCTCATCGCTGCATCCAATGGTCATGAAAGTCTGGTCCGTGAGCTTCTAATAAACAAAAACATTGATGTAAGTGTTACAGATCAGTGTGGCTATAATGTGTTTGACTATGTGTGCATATTTGGTTTTGAATCCTTAGCCGAATTGATACTCTCAAAATTCCAAGTAGAAGCTTCCACTAACCATATCTATCTTGCCAGGTCGTTTGGACATATCAAGCTCAGAACTGTCTTAACACAATGGTCCAGTTCCTCCAATCAAAGTACATGTAACATGGATTCAGTACCTTGTGGTTGGTTTAGAAGTCTTATGCGTGGAAATGAAATAAATGTGTACGAGAATGTTGTTGATTTGAGCCACATAAAAAAGAAAAGACTTAGTCTTTCGTTTGAACCTCTGTTAAAAAATGGCGATGATCGAGGAGCACTGCACTACTGTAAGGCCACAGGTGAAGACATAGTCTTAATGATGGAAAAGCATTACGAGACATTACCTTTGTTGCATTTGTGTGCACGCTACAAAAACAACTCAACATTGGAATTGCTGCTGAATTTGATCAAGCAACATTCAACTCAAGACCTCACATCTTGGTTATCATTGGAGTTCCAAGGAAAAATTTCAATAGTCACAGCGATAGAATGTGGAAATGTGGAAGCGGCTAGTTTATTAGTTCATCACAAAGCCTACAACAATTGGAGATATCGAAATGGCGAAACTGTTCTTCACATTGCAGCAAAATATGGGAATGAAGATATTGTAAACATTTTACATAATTGTAGTTCATTACTTACTTCCGCAAAGGATAACTTCGGTTTGATACCAGCATCAACTGCTGCTGCAATGGGTCACCACCATGTTCTTTACCTTCTGTGTGGACCAGCAACAGAATCCCCTGTTCATCATTGTAATCATATCGATACTTATTTCAACTGTTTTGATTGTTTACGTACTTACTGCATCGGTTGGTTTAAATGTTTACAAAGTGGTCGAATTTCGTCACATTATTCAGTTCGAAATATTTACGATCGTAAAAAGTCGAATTCTGGATTCAGACTAAGCAAAAAGAAAAGAGGGAAGACAGTGTGTCATTTTCATCCGATGCAAAAGATTTTGGCGTGGAGAAACATTTCAAAGTCGAGCCAAATTATCGACGCAGCTCTATACACCATGGGATATCCACAGGTCGCGGTTAATGGTGAACTGTTCCTGCTACTAAGCGAGCTCGACTGTGAAGAAAGGGTCATGAAATATGCAATTAAAAAGAAGATGGGCACGGTTGTTCTTCAGTTGCTTAAAGATGCCAAGTCATCGATGAAATTCAATATATTGGAAGTAACCCATTCGTGTGTTGGTTATCATAATATGAACGAGATTGTGCGGTGGATCCACGCGTCCCATACTGATATAACATCGTCTATAGCTCCAAATGATCAATCTATTCTTGATGCTGCTTATGGGATGGGAAACATGGATATTGTCAACCTGTTTGAGGCTAGAATGAATGGAAATCAAAGAGTTGAGAAGCTTAATGTTCTTAGAGACCTTGTGAACAACTTACCACTCAGTCTGCAATACCGATTGGAGCCTCAACGATTCAAAGTGTGGAAGATCAAACAGAAGAGAGAACGACTTTCTGATTTCGATATCATCCGCCTTCTTCCTCAGAGCGTGATCAAGGAAATATTCGAATCCTTAGACTTACATCAAAGTGGTGCCTTAGCCTATCCGAGAAAGGTATTCGGTAAAGCAGTGATAGTAGAAGCGGACTGTTTACGACGATGTTCCAGTTCTTTCAATCTTTCTGAAGCAGATGTCATATCTATACTGTTTTCAAAACTGGTCATAGGTAGATACGTTCAAGAAATATCCAAGGAGAATGACGCATGGCTAAGAATAAGACAAATTGTTGTTAGATGTAACGCTGATCGATCGATTGAATCTTGCACTTATATAGAAGACGATATCCTGTATGATGAGGTGACTTTGGTTCAGGATGACCATACTCAACAATGGAGTGTCATGTGTGCTGATTTACCAAAGGATATTTTACCACATCCTCGGTTCAAAATTCAAGTTGAAGAGAGATTGAAAGACATTGAGCTAAATGTGAGTATATATTATGTAACCTTTGTATATGTTAATGCTTATTTCATTTTGACATGACAACATCTCAGTTTTAAGTTAAAAGCCTCGTACCGATCCCGATAATTTGGAAACAGTGTTGATGCCCCTGTCTTAAACGATATGTCTCTTTGGTTAAATTTTTGTATGAAATTTATGTTGTCATGCAACAGAATATAGATGAGAAAAGTTTTTGGTTACCAACCAAATTAGGCATATGGCCATGTTCTACCATCCTATAACGTTTTGCTCGTATTCATGGATATTTCGTTACTTCATTATTTGAATCCACGTTTATTTTAACTCATTATTAGTATTGTTTTCTCAGATTAAAGATCTTCTTTTTCAGATCCGATCCTGTATTCCCGTATCTAGTGTAAAGGTTAATGTGGATTGGACCTTACTTGATGATGAATCTGATGACTCCAGAAGAATCATAAAGTTGCTGGCTAATGACTCATCTAATAATCCATTGAACCAACTAAATGATGCCATAACGTTAGTTGGAGATGTACTAAGAGACGTTTGGTCATTGTATAATAAAGAAACCCGCCAAAATCTCCTGAATCTGTTAGCACCATTCTCAGTGATAGAAGTTAAATATTGCCAAGATGAAATTATTATCGACCACAGTTTCACTCCAAAGCTACAAGAGAAGTTATTGTGGAAATTCAGAGTAGATAATGAACGAGTCGAATGTTTCTCTCCTTTGGTACAGCTGGTTAGATTATTTCATTCCACTTGCATCAACTTCCGAGAATGTGTATTGAAACTTCAACCACCCACAGCGAAGAAACTGAGAGGTGCTACAGTTGTTCTCGGCGTGGACTGGAGTTCTTTTACTTGTGGTAAATCTTACTCCGATATCCACAGCATCGTTAGTAATTGTATCAGAATGCAGCTATCAAAATGTGGCTCTGCAGCTGCTGCTATGCCATTCTTAAACTTGGATATTCGAAAAGTGGTAGTAAAATGTGTTCCCCAATCCGCCGAAGCCGGTATATTTGTAAATGGACAAGAAATGACTATTGAAGTATGTATAGACAAATCTTGTAGTGTTTGGTCTTCAATTGATTTTGACTATTCGAGAGCTTTCCAAATATTGCAAACAAATCAGATAATTGCTGTATGGAAGAAAAAATCGAAGACGAAAAATCTTATGGACAAAGTACTTTCTTCATTACAGAATAGATGCGGCTTTACGGGATCCTTGCTATTGAATATGGAAGTTTTGATGAACACAATATCCATGGAAAATTCACACATGTCTCATCCGTCTCGACTGTTTTCCTTTGAGATGAAGCACTTTGCAAAGTCTCTCTCTGTCACATTCCCCAAAGAGTTTAAATGTTCCCTTGATAATTCGAACTATTGCTGGCGTGTTGGTAATTGTAGATCTGAAACGGGATTGTGGTGTTGGTTAACAAAACAAGAGGTCGAAACGTTGACCCCAGGGACCTCAATATTTACCTTATCAAGGTCAAAATCAAAAAAGTTCAAATTAATGTTTAGAGAAGCTAAAACTGATAATTTTAATACTTTGAGTTTCGTAAACTCTAAATACTGTTCTGGGGATGTAAACATTGATTTGAGAGCTAGGGGACAAATTTTGACCTTCGACAACGTTGTCTACTATATAGCCGATCCTGATAGGGCATGCGATCTACTTACATATCTGAATCAACCATTTGAATTTGATGGAAATGCAACAGCTGATGTAGAGGTCCACAGTGTCGCAAGGTACACCGCTCTTTGGAGCTTCACCTTCAAAAGAGACAGGTTCAAGAGCCATCTTCCCTGCTCTTTGATATATCAATGTTGGTTTCAGTGCATTCAGATGGGTGTTAATTTTGTAACAGAGTTCAATCTTTCAGAATTTAACCACAAACAAATGTTAGAAGTCTATGATGTATTGAATGATAATAGGAAAATGGTAAAATCGGTTGCCAAATCTCAAGGAATTGTCTATTTGAAGTTGAATCAATCAAGTGGAGGACCGATCAGGGCTGAGAAAAGTGGAAATAATTTATACCTTACAGTTAAAGGATCGTCAGAAGATTCTGGTAGTCCCTTTGAAAGTTTAGACTTGGATGATGTCTCTACAGATGATTACGATGATTGTGATATAGAGTTGGAAAAACATTCATTATAGTAGGCCTTCTCAAATGGCGGCTTCGACTTCTTTAAAAGTGGCCCGAGACACTAGTACAAAAATCAAAATTCTTATGCAAAATAAGTGTCAAAATTGTGTAAAAACCTTTGAGCTTCCCAGCCCCATGAACCCACCCACTCGCTTTGCTTACTAAGCTGTATATTTGGCCCTTATTTTCTATTCATAAAAAGCATTTTGCCCTATACAAAAAATAAATGAGAACCTTTGCATTATAGGCTTTCAATTGATTATGATTTTAACTAACGCATGTACTAGTATATAACTTTGTGTTTAATGTTGATTTTGTCGATTTATATACGTTTAGGTGTTTAGGTCGGTATGTAGTTATTTAGGCACAAATATTTTCAGAACGAGTAAGACTTTAGGCACTATTATTTTATGTATACATGGTCAACTATACGCACATTTCATTTAGACATAGCGTTTATATGCACAGTGATTAAATAGGCTCATCTTCCATTTGTGGTCAGAGCTTTTAATTAGGTTGAGGGATGGGATAAGTACCGTTTGCGGGAATATTCTACTACAAGAAAAAACATCCGACAACCGATATTATTCCCGCACCTACCTATAGAATCCTTAAGGAACGCTAGGTTTTTAACTTTTTGTGTAGGCTTTAAATGGACACTTTGTTTTCGAGGGCATTTTTTGAATCGATTTTCAATTTTCAGTCAGATTTCTGTGGTTCTTGCAATTTCTCTGGTTATTTGCGATAATAATCTCCATAACGCGTCTTACTGAAAATTGGAATGATCTAAATTGATCCCCAAAGTGCCCTCAATACAAACCTTTTTACAATTCCTTTATTGATATAGATGTACAATGCAATGTACATGAACATAGAACTGTCTTATTTTATATTGGCCAAAGCAAATTAATTAAATTAAGTGAAAGATAATGATGCTTAATTTTGGTGATGTTTGTCTTTCTGTGATTGTGATATCTGCATATTTTATATTCTTGAAAATCAAACCCGACCCGTTTACTCTGTGATATTGTTATATTTGTACTGATACATATTTTATAATGCTATAATATATTCATTAATACATGTACTACAATATATTTATTTGAGATTTGTTAATCTGTATATTATAATGTCTAAATTTATTGGAAATGAGGATTTGTCCAAAATTTTGAAAGGAACGAACCAGTATGGTTTGTAGAGTTGTAGAGTTCAAAGATGTTGCTAAGCGCCGCGTGTTCCCCCATCGCCCGAAATCTATGCCCGTGATTACTGTTCTTAGAGTAGTTCGATTTTCTCTTGTCAGTGATGCAGGTTGTAGGGGCTGAGATGGAAAGCATCTAGTCATTTGGATGAGACAATTAACCGAGGCAGCTTTTGTTACATGGTGTACTCTTTAATTACCCCATGACAGTTGGAAATGGAAAAGGAAAAGTCCTATGCCGCTGTTAATGTCCCTTTAAGAAGAAATTTTATATTTTAACAGAAAATTTTTAATTTGACTTATACTTGATTAATTATAAGTTATAAGTTTATTGCTTAAAATAACTGGAATGCCCCAGTTTATCAATCAATGAATAAACAAGAAGCGAAACTATGCTATGTGACCCATCACGTTTGTTTAACAACGGTAGTATACGATCAAACCGATCTGTAAGATCGCATACCATTGCTGAAGGAACATGGGGATCTATAAAACAAAATAATGTTAGGTCTTAAATTAATGATCTAGCCTTCCCGTATGGAAAAAAGATATTAATCCTTGACGAAATGATCGTTTTGAACTGGAGGGCGGATGAATCTTTTCTTTTGTAGCCTTTGTAACATCTTTCTCGACACTAGCATTAGGCTTCTTTAAGGGGGTTTCAGCTCCAACAAGTTGAACTTCTGTTTGTGGCCGGTTTGGATTTCTTGTTGACGCTGGTATGCCATCATATACGTTTGTATGTGGTGAACTTTTAGACCGTTTACCTAATCTTAAAAAGTTCAAAATACGGGTTAAGCGCCCGTTTTTTCGCAAAACTTCTCCCTCACTCTTAACTTTATTTCTAATGGAGTGTGGTTTTCTTTCGGAGCCCGATACCTCTAACTCTGAGTCTGTATCTGTTATTATGATCTTTGGTATAGGCATTGAAACATTTGATAAATTATTATCTGAAAAACAAAAAGAAACATTTCTTATTTTCCTTGAAGGTATGAACACCTCTTTGACCACCATTTTGACGCAATTTTACAAAGTCAAAGAAACATTCATCGAAAATACATTAAGTTAGAACTTGTCCGAGATCGTATCAATTCCACTGACCACACCAGGTTTCATCAGAATCGGTTGAAAACTGTAGCTTAAATCCTGTTCACAAACAATATTGACGCATTTTACCAAGTCAAGGGCAATGACACACAAAAAAAAAACGTTCATCGAAAATACGTCAAATTCGAACTTATTACTGAGATCTTATTAATCTAAAACATCATACCAAGTTTCATCAAAATCAGATGAAAACTCTAGTCTCTAGAGCGCTCACAAACAAATTTTGACGCATTTTTACTAAGTCAAGGGCAATAACTCATAAACCGTTCATCAAAAATACGTCAAATTCGAACTTGACCTAGATCTTATCAATCTAAATGATCATACCAAGTTTCATCAAAATCAGATGAAAACTGTAGTCTCTAGAAATGAAGTCACAAGAAATGTTGACGGACGGACGGACCGACGGACCGACGACAATATACGACCACATACTCACGTGGGCGTATAAAAATTACAACATACGTGTCAAATGCCCGTTTTTTCGCACAGCTTCTCCCTCACTCATAATTTTATTTCTAATGGAGTGGAGTTTTCTTTCGGAGTCCGATACCTCTAACTCTGAGTCTGTGTCTGTTACTATGATCTTTGGTATAGGCATTGAAACATTTAATAAATTATTATCTGAAAAACAAAAAGAAACATTTGTTATTTTTCTTGAAGGTATGAACACCTCTTTGAGTTGATCTTTCAGATCAGACCATCCCAAACCTGACCACCAGGCCCGTTATAGCTACATGTAATGACCTATCCAAAAACATGAATACGTTTGTAGGTGATGAATGTTTAGACTGTTTACGTAATCTTAACTAGGGCTTGCCAGGCAAGGTAACATACGCCCACTGGCAGATATCAGAAATCATACAATTTGAATACACGATAAAACAAATTTTATTATATCAAAAGCAATGTCAAAACATTAAAAATCAAGGTTAATAACTGAAAAAAAGATCACTGAATTCCATTGACCACACCAAGTTTCATCAAAATCGGTTGAAAATTGTTACTTCTATTGTACTCAAAAATAAATTTTAACACATTTCTACAAAGTCAAGGACAATGACACAAAAAAAAACATTCATCGAAAATATATTAAGTTTGAACTTGGCCAAGATCTTATTAATTCCAATGATCACTGTAGCTTCAATCCTGTTCACAAACAATTTTGACGCGTTATTACAAAGTCAAGAGCAATAACTCAAAACTTGTTCATCAAAAATAAGTCAAATTCGAACTTGACCGAGATCTTATTAAGCTAAAGAATCATATCAAGTTTCATCAAAATCAGATGAAAGCTGTAGTCTCTAGAGTGCTCACAAACAAATTTTGACGCATTTTTACTAAGTCAAGGGCAATAACTCATAAACCGTTCATCAAAAATACGTCAAATTCGAACTTGACCGAGATCTTATCAATCTAAAGGATCATACCAAGTTTCATCAAAATCAGATAAAAAAACTGTATTATTTATAGTGCTCACAAGAAATTTTGACAGACGGACAGGGGTGAAGACAATATACGACCACATTATCATGTGGGCGTATAAAAAGTACAACATACGTGTCAAGCGCCCGTTTTCTCGCAAAACTTCTCCCTCACTGCTAACTTTATTTTTAATGGAGTGTGGTTTTCTTTCGGAGTCCGATACCTCTAACTCTGAATCTGTGTCTGTTACTATGATCTTTGGTATAGGCATTAAAACATTTAATAAATTATTATCTGAAAGACAAAAAAGAAACATTTGTTATTTTTCTTGAAGGTATGAACACCTCTTTGAGTTGATCTTTCAGATCAGACCATCCAAAACCTGAACACCAGGCCCGTTATAGCTACATGTAATGACCTATCCAAAAACATGAATACGTTTGTAGGTGATGAATGTTTAGACTGTTTACGTAATCTTAACTAGGGCTTGCCAGGCAAAGTAACATACGCCCAATGGCAGCTGTCAGAAATCATAATATTTAAATACACGATAATACAAATTTTATTATATCAAAAGCATAAAAAATCAAGGGTAATAACTAAAAAAAGTTCACTGAATTCCATTGACCACACCAAGTTTCACCAAAATTGATTGAAAATTGTTACTTCTATTGTACTCAAAAACAAATTTTAACACATTTTAACAAAGTCAAGGGCAATAACACAAAAACCAATAATCGAAAACGTGTTATGTCAGAACTTGTCCGAGATCTTATCAATTCCAATGACAACACCCGGTTTCATCAGAATCGGTCGAGAACTGTAGCTTCATTCCTGTTCACAAACAAATTTTGACGCATTTCACCCAGTCAAGGGCAATAACACAAAACACGTTCATCGAAAATACGTCAAATTCGAACTTGACCAAAATCTTATCAATTCCAATGATCACATCAGGTTTCATCAGAATCGGTTGAACTAGCTTTAATCATGTTCACAAACAAATTTTGACGCGTTTTTACAAAGTCAAGGGCAATAACACAAAACCCATTCATCGAAAATACGTCAAATTCGATCTTGACCAAGATATTATCAATCTAAAGGATCATAACAAGTTTCATCTAAATCAGATGATAACTGTAGTCTCTAGAGTGCTCACAAACATATTTTGACGCATTTTTACTAAATCAAGGGCAATAACTCAACAACCGTTCATCGAAAATACGTCAAATTCGATCTTGACCGAGATCTTATCGATCTAAAGGATCATACCAAGTTTCATCAAAATCAGATGAAAACTGTAGTCTCTATAGTGCTCACATGAAATGTTGATGGACGCCAATATACAATCACATATTCATGTGGGCGTATAAAAAGTAAAACATACGTGTCAAGTGCCTGTTTTTTCGCACAACTTCTCCCTCACTCCTAACTTTATTACTAATGGAGTGTGGTTTTCTTTCGGAGTCCGATACCTCTAACTCTGAGTCTGTATCTGTTACTATGATCTTTGGTATAGGCATTGAAACATTTAATAAATTATTTTCTGAAAGACAAAAAGAAACATTTGTTATTTTCCTTGAAGATATGAACACCTCTTTGAGTTGATCTTTCAGATCAGACCATTCCAAACCTGACCACCAGCAAGGGCGGATCCAGGTTTTTCGAAAGGGGGGCGTAGATCGAAACCTTAGCCGAGCGTAGCGAGGGGAACATTTTTTGGACCTTTTTCTTAGCTTAAAAACATAGAATAAGTAGAAATTGTACTAATTTAACGGTTTCTGACGTAGACCATGTATGTTTTATAGTAAACGTTAATGGGTTAGACATTTTTGATGTCGTATTCTCCCCATTCTTAAAAAAAAAAAGAAAAAAAAAGACAAAGTAAAGGGGGGGGGGGCGTACGCCCTCTAAACCCCCCCCCCCCCCTGGATCCGCCACTTACCAGGCCCGCTATAGCTACATGTAATGACCTATCCAAAAACATGAATACGTTTGTATGTGGTGAATTTTTAGACTGTTTACGTAATCTTAACCGGGGATTGCCAGGTAAGGTAACATACGCCCACTGGTAGCTGTCAGAACTCATACTATTTGAATACATGAAAATAAAATTTTTATTATATCAAAAGCATAAAAAATCAAGGCGTAATATCTAAAAAAAGTTCACTTAATTCCATTGACCACACCAAGTTTCATCAAAATCGATTGAAAATTGTTACTTCTATTGTACTCAAAAACAAATTTTAACACATTTTAACAAAGTCAAGGGCAATAACACAAAAACCAATAATCGAAAACGTGTTATGTTAGAACTTGTCCGAGATCTTATCAATTCCAACGATCACACCAGGTTTCATCAAAATCGGTCGAAAACGGGAACTTAAATCCTGTTCAGAAACAATTTTGACGCGTTTTTTCAAAGTCAAGGGCAAAAACTCAAAACTTGTTCATCGAAAATACGTCAAATACGAACTTGAACCAGATCTTATCAATCTAAAGAATCTTACCAAGTTTCATCAAAATCAGATAAAAACTGTAGTCTCTATGTACTCACAAGAAATGTTGACGGACAGACGGACTGACAGGGGTGACGACAATATAGGACCACATATTCATGTGGGCGTATAAAAAGTAAAACATACGTGTCAAAAGCCCGTTTTTTCGCACAGCTTCTCCCTCACTCATAACTTTATTACTAATGGAGTGGGGTTTTCTTTCGGAGTCCGATACCTCTAACTCTGAGTCTGTATCTGTTACTATGATCTTTGGTATAGGCATTGAAACATTTAATAAATTATTATCTGAAAGACAAAAAGAAACATTTGTTATTTTCCTTGAAGGTATGAACACCACTTTGAGTTGATCTTTCAGATCAGACCATCCCAAACCTGACCACCAGGCCCGTTATAGCTACATGTAATGACCTATCCAAAAACATAAATACGTTTGTATGTGGTGAATTTTTAGACTGTTTACGTAATCTTAACCAGGGCTTGTTAGGCAAGGTAACATACGCCCACTGACAGCTGTCAGAAAACATAACATTTGAATACACGATAACACAAATTTCATTATATCAAAAGCATAAAAAATCAAGGGTAATAACTAAAAAAATATTCATTGAGTTCCAGTGACCACACCAAGTGTTTACAAATCAAGGGCAATAACTCAAATATTGTTCATCAAACATACATCAAATTCGATCTTAACCAAGATCTTATCAATTCCAATGATCACACTAGGTTTCATCAGAATCGGTTTAAAACTGTAGCTTAAATCCTGTTTACAAACAAATTTTGACGCATTATTGTCAAGGTCAATAACTCATATAAACCGTTTATCGAAAATACGTCAAATTCGAACTTGACATATATTTTATCAATCTAAAGGTTCATACCAAGTTTCATTAAAATCAGATGAAAACTGTAGTCTCTAGAGTGCTCACAAGAAATGTTGACGGACGGACCGACGGACAGGGGTGACGACAATATACGACCACATATTCATGTGGGCGTATAAAAAGTAAAACATACGTGTCAAGCGCCCGTTTTTTCGCACAACTTCTCCCTCACTCCTAACTTTATTACTAATGGAGTGTGGTTTTCTTTCGGAGCCCGATACCTCTAACTCTGAATCTGTGTCTGTTACTATGATCTTTGGTATAGGCATTGAAACATTTAATAAATTATTATCTGAAAGACAAAGATAGCTTGCCAGGCAAGGTAATATACGCCCACTGGCAGCTTTGTTTGAAAAAGAACATTTGGCAGAAAACAGCAACCATCAAATATTCAACCTGTAGTCATAGGCCTACATTTCATTCAGAACTTAAATTAAATGTCGTCCAAACATTTTTTTTCTCGATTTAATCAAGGGTTAAGCATTCATCAAGTTTAGTCAAAATCCTTCTCTGTTTATGAGCTAAAAACTAAAACTTATTTTGAACAAGAAGGGCAATAAGTCATATCCAATATTTTTTGATTTTCGATAGGGTTTATCGTGTGACAATAAACTATTTCAATAGGTTTCATTAAAATCTTATCAAAAAAGAATTGTGCCTTCTAGAGAATTCACAACCTAAAAATCAACGCGTTTTAAAGAACAAGGGCAATAATTCATATTAAATATTTTTCGATTCGTTTGATTTTCAATGGGGTTTATTATCAGGTGATAATAAACAATTTCAGTAAGTTTCATCAATCCATAAAGAATTGTGACTTGTAGGCCTACAGTGTTAACAAGCTACAAATCAAACGTGTTTTAAAGAACAAGGGCAATAATTCATATTAAATATTTTTCGATTCTTTTGATTTTCAATGGGGTTTATTATCAGGTGATAATAAACAATTTCAGTAAGTTTCATCAATCCATAAAGAATTGTGACTTGTAGGCCTACAGTGTTAACAAGCTACAAATCAAACGTGTTTTAAAGAACAAGGGCAATAATTCATATTAAATATTTTTCGATTCTTTTGATTTTCAATAGGGTTCATCCTTGGGTGATAATAAGCAATTTCAGCAAGTTTTATCAAAATCCGTGAAGAATTGTGACTGGTAGAGTGTTAACAAGCTAAAAATCGAACGCGTTTTAAAGAACAAGGGCAATAATTCAAGTTAAATATTTTTCGATTCTTTTGATTTTCAATAGGGTTCATCCTTGGGTGATAATAAACAATTTCAGCAAGTTTCGTCAAAATCTGTAAAGAATTGCGACTTGTAGAGTGTTAACAAGCTAAAAATCGAACGCGTTTTAAAGAACAAGGGCAATAATTCATGTTAAATATTTTTCGATTCTTTTGATTTTCAATAGGGTTCATCCTTGGGTGATAATAAACAATTTCAGCAAGTTTCGTCAAAATCCGTAAAGAATTGTGACTTGTAGAGTGTTAACAAGCTAAAAATCGAACGCGTTTTAAAGAACAAGGGCAATAATTCATGTTAAATATTTTTCAATTTTTTTGATTTTCAATAGGGTTCATCCTTGGGTGATAATAAACAATTTCAGCAAGTTTTGTCAAAATCCGTAAAGAATTGTGACTTGTAGAGTGTTAACAAGCTAAAAATCGAACGCGTTTTAAAGAACAAGGGCAATAATTCATGTAAAATATTTTTCGATTCTTTTGATTTTCAATAGGGTTCATCCTTGGGTGATAATAAACAATTTCAGCAAGTTTCGTCAAAATCCGTAAAGAATTGTGACTTGTAGAGTGTTAACGAGCTAAAAATTGAACGCGTTTTAAAGAACAAGGGCAATAATTCATATTAAATATTTTCCGATTCTTTTGATTTTCAATAGGGTTCATCCTTGGGTGATAATAAACAACTTCAGCAAGTTTCGTCAAAATACGTAAAGAATTGTGACTTGTAGAGTGTTAACAAGCAATTGTGGACGGACCGACCGACGGACGGACGGACGGACCGACCGACGGACGGACCGACGGACATGGGTGACGGCAATATACGCTCCACATTTCATGTGGGCGTATAAAAAGAAACATTTGTTATTTTTCTTGAAGGTATGAACACCTCTTTGAGTTGATCTTTCAGATCAGACCATCCCAAACCTAACCACCAGGCCCGTTATAGCTACATGTAATGACCTATCCAAAAACATGAATACATTTGTATGTGGTGAATTTTTAGACTGTTTACGTAATCTTAACCAGGGCTTGCCAGGCAAGATAACATACACCCACTGGCATCTGGCAGAAATCATAATATTTGAATACACGATAATACAAATTATTTATATCAAAAGCATAAAAAATCAAGGGTAATAACTAAAAAATGTTCACTGAATTCCATTGACCACACCAAGTTTCATCAAAATCGGTTGAAAATTGTTACTTCTATTGTACTCAAAAACAAATGTTAACACATTTTATCAAAGTCAAGGGCAATAACACAAAAACCAATAATCGAAAACGTGTTACGTTAGAACTTGTCCGAGATCTTATCAATTCCAATGACCACACTCGGTTTCATCAGAATCGGTTGAAAACTGTAGCTTCAATTCTGTTCACAAACAAATTGTGACGCATTTCACCAAGTCAAGGGCAATAACACAAAAAACGTTCATCGAAAATACGTCAAATTCCAACTTGACCAAAATCTTATCAATTCCAATGATCACATCAGGTTCCATCAGAATCGGTTGAAAACTGTGACTTCATTTCTGTTCACAAACAAATTTTGACGCATTTCACCAAGTCAAGGGCAATAACACAAAAAACGTTCATCGAAAATACGTCAAATTCCAACTTGACCAAAATCTTATCAATTCCAATGATCACATCAGGTTTCATCAGAATCGGTTGAAAACTGTAGCTTAAATCCTGTTCACAAACAAATTTTGACGCATTTTTACTAAATCAAGGGCAATAACTCAACAACCGTTCATCGAAAATACGTCAAATTCGATCTTGACCGAGATCTTATCGATCTAAAAGATCATACCAAGTTTCATCAAAATCAGATGAAAACTGTAGTCTCTATAGTGCTCACATGAAATGTTGACGGACGACAATATACAATCACATATTCATGTGGGCGTATAAAAAGTAAAACATACGTGTCAAGTGCCTGTTTTTTCGCACAACTTCTCCCTGACTCATAGCTTTATTACTAATGGAGTGTGGTTTTCTTTCGGAGTCCGATACCTCTAACTCTGAGTCTGTGTCTGTTACTATGATCTTTGGTATAGGCATTGAAACATTTAATAAATTATTATCTGAAAGACAAAAAGAAACATTTGTTATTTTCCTTGAAGGTATGAACACCTCGTTGAGTTGATCTTTCAGATCAGACCATCCCAAACCTGACCACCAGGCCCGTTATAGCTACATGTAATGACCTATCCAAAAACATGAATACGTTTGTATGTGGTGAATTTTTAGACTGTTTACGTAATCTTAACTAGGACTTACCGGGCAAGGTAACATACGCCCACTGGCAGCTGTCAGAAATCATAATATTTGAATACACGAGAATAAAAATTGTATTATATCAAAAGCATAAAAAATCAAGGGTAATAACTAAAAAAAAGTTCACTGAATTCCATTGACCACATTAAGTTTCATCAAAATCGGTCGAAAATTGTTACTTCTATTGTACTCAAAAACAAATTTTAACACATTTTAACAAAGTCAAGGGCAATAACACAAAAACCAATAATCGAAAACGTGTTATGTTAGAACTTGTCCGAGATCTTATCAATTTCAATGATCACAAGTTTGATTAAAATCAGTTGAAAACTGTAGTTTCTATTGTGCTTACGGACAACTTGAAGTATTTAACAATAATGAGGGCAATAAGTAAAACGAGTTCATCTAAAATGTGTCGAGTTAGAATTTGTCCCAAGATCTTATCAATTCTAATAATAACACCAAGTTTTAAAAAAATCGGTTGAAAACTTCTTTTGTTCTCAAAGTCAAAAAAACATTCATCGAAAATATATCAAGTTAGAACTTGTCCGAGATCTTATCAATTCCAACGATCACATCAGGTTTCATCAAAATCGGTTGAAAACTGTAGCTAAAATCCTGTTCACAAACAAATTTTGACGCATTATTGTCAAGGGCAATAACTCATATAAACCGTTCATCGAAAATAGGCCTACGTCAAATTCGATCTTGACCGAGATCTTATCAATCTAAAGGATCATACCAAGTTTCATCAAAATCAGATGAAAACTGTAGTCTCTATAGTGGTCACAAGAAATGTTGACCAGTGGCGGATCCAGGGGGGGGGGCGTAGAGGGCGTACAATATACGACCACATATTCCATGTGGGCCAGTGGCGTTGTGGCCTGGAGGGCACGTGCCCCCCCCCCCCCCCAGCGAATGGAAACCAGGGGGCGCCGACGTTGCAAGGGGGCGCTAAAAGCCCTTCGAAAAAAAGTCGGTCGTTAAGAAATAATAATTAAATTTTCGAGCTTATTCTTTTAGTCCCAATACAACTCGGACCCTCCCCCTCATTTTTGACCGAATAATGTCAGAACACTCTATAAAATTGCCGCAGTGCCGTTCCATTTGAAGCATGTTATATTTCAGAGTCCCCCAAACCCCCCCCCCCCCCCCCCCCCACATTTCTATAAAATCCTGGATCCGCCCCCGTTATTGATATCCGTCGGTAAAGTTGAGCCGACCTACCGCAGACATAAACATACAAAAAAATACAAAAATATAGCGTCAAATAGTCTTCCTGCATTGTTTCAAATAGCTCAAGCCTTGAAATTTCCGAGGGTCTTGGTGTGAGTGTTTGTAATCACCCAAGGATTAAGCCCAGGGGCGGATCCCGGATTTTTGGAAGGGGGGGCGTATATGCCAATTGGAGCCGAGCGAAGCGAGGCGAAATTTTTTTTGACCTTTTTTTCGCCTTTTTTTTGGCTTAAAAACATAGAATAAGTATAAATTGTACTAATTTAACGTTTTCTGACAGTCTAACTTAAAAAAAAAAAAAAAGACCAAGGGCAATAATTCATAGTAAATATTGTTCAATTGCTCTTATTTACAATAGGCTTCAGTGGCCGCCACTGAAGCCTATTGTAAATAAGAGCAATTGAACAATATTTACTATGAATTATTGCCCTCGTTCTTGAATTGTCTGTGGACCCGATAGAGAGCTGATTTCTTGATGGATTTTGATGAAACTTGGTGTGAGTGTTTGTAATCACCCAAGCCTATTAAGTTGTGCTAAATGAAGGAACTGCTTACAGTTAGTTATTCAAGGAAGACAACTATGAGGGTCTCTCATAGGTCCGCGCTCGCTACAAGCGTTCACTATGACAAATAGTAAAATTGCTTTTGTACTTCAAAATTAGGTCTTTCCGGTCTTCCTACGGACTGAATTAATTATTTTGGATCTTTGAATTTACTTCTGGGGTCCAAAGCCTAATTTCAATTTTAGAACAATGTTGAATTAACCGCGTTTACTACAGTTAAAACGAAAACTTTAAGGACAATGAAGACAAAAAGGGTTTGTGCCCCCCAGCCAATTTGGAGCCACCACGCCACTGATGTGGGCGTATAAGAAGTAAAACATACGTGTCAAGCGCCCGTTTTTTCGCACAACTTCTCCCTCACTAATAACTTTATTTCTAATGGAGTGTGGTTTTCTTTCGGAGCCCGATACCTCTAACTCTGAGTCTGTATCTGTTACTATGATCTTTGGTATAGGCATTGAAACATTTAATAAATTATTATCTGAAAGACAAAAAGAAACATTTGTTATTTTCCTTGAAGGTATGAACACCTCTTTGAGTTGATCTTTCAGATCAGACCATCCCTAACCTGACCACCAGGCCCGTTATAGCTACATGTAATGACCTATCCAAAAACATGAATACTTTTGTATCTGGTGAATTTTTAGACTGTTTACGTAATCTTAACCATGGCTTGTCAGGCAAGGTAACATACGCCCACTGGCAGCTGTCAGAAATCATAATATTTAAATACACGATAATACAAATTTTATTATATCAAAATCACAGAAAATCAAGGGTAATAACTAAAAAAAGTTCACT